>CM023453.1:73608117-73736955 GCA_013339765.2 Haemaphysalis longicornis
CTAATACATTGTTATCATCATCGCCCTGCCGAAACAACAGAGGGCAACCGTACATTTTTACCACGGCTTTTACGCTGACCGATACGGGCTTTACCCCGGCGATAAAGGACTGTCTCCCAAGGGTGGAGGATACTTTTAAGAAGTATACTAAGAACTGTGCACTTTACGGCGCCCCATAAAAATCTCTACTGCTTCATTTGCGTTGTAAGGCGTTGTAAGATATGCTGGGCGGTGCCACCGCCATACTTGTTCTACAAAAAAAAGTCTCGGCATTGCATAAAAGGAGCTCGCGTATACACAACGATCATAAGGAACACAGAACACACAAATAGAACGGTTGCTCACGTACAGCCTCGGATAAAGGCAAAACCAAGAGGTTTGATGAATGTGGATACACTCCAACTCGTCGACAGTTTTGCCTCCTCGAGGATCATCTACGGGACACTCTAGGCTATAATAACTAATGTATAGAGACCTCTGAAAATGGAACTGCTGTAGTTCAATTTGCTTTCCGCGTTTTGAATACTTGTTACATTGCGTAGCCTGATCTTGACAGTGAGTTTGCTGTAACAGTTAGGTTGCCTATATTTGGCATGTATTGGAGAAAGAATGTGTGGAGATAGCACAGTCGTAGCGCGACGGGCTGTTACTGTGAAGACTTGCTGTTTAAAGCCAGTTGAATTGCGCGTGTTTTAATAATATAAATGGGCTGTCATTTCATTCACTGGACCGCAACCACAGCGACATTTTTCGCAGAATGGGGAACAATGGACTGTTGCCTTATGTGTGATTTCAGAAAATGATTTCGCAACGCTCATTGTGGACTAAGAAGATACCGCATTCAATGTTCCGCAGATACATATAGCTCCTAAATTGCGAACATATCTTTTATTAAGTGCGAATGCACTTCTTAAGCGAGCCTGAAGCGTCCGCCGCCATCCGCATAGCAACAGCTGCGGGTGCGCGCGCTCCTCGTCTTCCTTGGCAACGGGGGGAGATAAGCGCGCGCTGCCTGGCCGCTGACATGGCACATACCCACGTGGGGGATTGGCCAGGAATCTCCTCGTCTTCCTTGGCAAAGGGGGGGAGATTGGCGCGCGCTGCCTGGCCGCTGACATGGCACATACCCACGCGGGGGATTGGCCAGGAATCGGGCGTGAGAAGGGCTAATGCACCCGCTTAAAGGAGTACTGACACGAAATTTCAAAGCTGAGATCAGCTCTAGCAATCAAGTACAACGACACACAAATAGGTGTCTGTGAATAAATGCATCTTTCTTTCTTTGTAAGTTCTGTGTGTGTGTGTGATCTCTCTATCGCGAACATTACCGAACCGCGCAAAGTCAACTCGTGCATTCGCACTTTCACATTCTTCCCCTCGGGGAAATGCGGGGAATTTTATTTTGTAGCTGTAGCGTATTCAAACAATCCGCTAAAAGTAAATAAGTGTCTGATAATTGAACAGTCAACAGTGACAGCAATAAAAGTCGTTTACACCTTAACATCCAGGCAGATTTTTTCTTACGCGTGCAAGAGATGGCCAAGAAGTCAAAGGTGTCCAAAGCTTTAAACGAAGGTACTCACAAACAACACGCTGGGCAGTCACCCCAGCTTCCAAAGCCTAGATAACCGCAGACCGTGTAGTAGGCGCTGCAATTTCGGCCACCCTCGAAGAAATACCGATAATATAAGGCTGTTGGCGGATATTCAGGATGGCCATGGTATAGTTTGTAATACTCGTCCGGTGCAGCGCACTCACGAATACGATGCTCACAGCGCCATGTGCATCCCCAGGACAAAGCCATGCAACCTAATTAAAAGTGAAAGTACCAGAAATGCCATGTTTTTAAAATGTACCGTTTTTAGGGAAAACACTAATTATAAACGTACAAGCATAAGCTATCCCTACGCCTCTCTGTATGTGAGCAAAAGACAACGCTGGTGCTGAAACGTCCCACACTGTACAGTGTGACAGTGACCATACCATATGTGTACAGCGTCTACCACACTTGCAGCCAGCTATGTACACTTAAAGAACGGGTCCTTAGCAATGCAGGCATCAGGTAATCACCTGTTTTCCTATGTAGGGAAGACCTGTAAAAGTTGTGAAGTGTGCACATTGTAAACAAATCTATCAAATTATAAGATTGATTGGGCTCTCCCCTAGCCATCCAGTGCTGAAGATCTATGCCGTGATACTAGTGTTTAAATAACAAAACTCGGTCAAGGTCAATACAAGCGATTTTAAACAGCATTCACTAACAAGGTTTGTTGCTTCATAACGTAGTGAAGCCCGAACCTCTCGGGTCAATGCTATTTTTAGAGTTCACGAAACCACGCACCCACCACTCAGTCGTTTTTAGTAATCTCGAAACGCCCCTTTTAAAAATAAAGCATAGGGAACACTAAAAGCTCGTAATTCAAACGCAGAAAGCGCGTAAAAGATCAAGATAACAAAGGTGAACGATAATATGACTACACTTTACTTGTGAAGCAGTACGACGTGCCCACACTGTGCTACTAGGAAAAACCGGTGTCTGCGTGCCAGCCTTTCATTGCACAGCCTTCTTTGCCGAGTACCCCCACTGCCAGGATGGTGTAACGCCCCTGCATTTCAACAAAAATGCACACTAGAATAACAGCTTTATCGTTATAAAATCCCCAATGGAGAAAATTTCTCGGACCGAATTTAAAAAACGCAAAAATAAAAAAATTAAAAAAATACACAAATGACCTCACAAAACATAAAATCGGCGTCTTTTGCATCTCCACCCAAACCGAAGAACACACAAAATAATTCCGCAAAAACTTTCAAGACACCATCAAAATCGCGTAAATGGCTAACACTCTAACGCCGTGCATTTCCGCAAAAACACAGATTTGGCGAAAGTAGCGCCTGTAATCCTTACAATAGCCTCAATGGAGATAACTTGTCGAACAGAATTTTGAAACACTTGAAAAAAATAAAAGAAATACGCACAAAAATTAGCTGACAAAACCAAAATATGTGTCCTACACACCAAATGTGTCTCCCTCCAAACCTAAGAATACACGAAAAAGTTCACAATTGTACGCTCAAAATGCGACTGAAAATAGCGAGAATAACAAACCCTGCAACGCCCGGCATTCACACAACCATTCAAATTTTGCACAAGAAACCGTTTTTATCACTATAATAGCTTAAAGAGAGATAGTTTACCTGGCATAAAGAAACGTGGCATACGGTAGTTTATTAATACACCCGAAATCCCGAAAGTTTTATTTACGATGGCGGGATATAAAAAAAAATCTGGTAGCGATTGGCTATCGCAGGGCGCACCTGATTGAATTTCGCTTCTTCCTTCAGGCATAGTATTCCCGACAAGGCGCGTCCACGTGGGGGATAACAACGCCGCAACACCGCCTCTAGGTTGTTTTTCGGTGTTATGGCGCATGTTGAGGAAAGCCGTAATGCACACCTTGAAGCGTCCGAAATTCTACGCAGCTACCGTTTTTTTTTTTTTTTTTTTGTCATAAGAAAGACACCTAACGGCCGAAACGTTTCAAGAACGAGAAGATGTTGCGCTTCTCTAACTCATTCGAGGCCATTAAGCCAGCCATTATGGTAGCAAGCACGCACCACTGTTCGTCTACATGGGTGCTCCCATAATTACCGAGAACACAACAACAGCAACAACAAACTGGAGTGCGGCAAGGTAGCCGCAATTTCTGCAAACCATGCGGCTGTTAGGGCGCGTTGGTTTATCGCTAAAAAAGACATCCCCCTCGCGAGGGGCACGATCAAATGCACAGCATTTCCGAGGGGGTGCGCCGGCAAGTCGTATCTCTTGATTGCGGGACCCGTGTCGCCATCTTTTGGAGGCGCGGGACAACTTGTGGCGCTTTCGAAACAAACGAGAAATGAGTGAAGGATATAAGGCGCGTTCGGTGCGTCGAAATGTGTGTCGGTTTCGTGGCTCGGTCGGTAGGGCGCCGGGCACCTTGCGTTCCGCCCGCGGCGTCATGGGTTCGAAACCGGGCGCCGGAAACTGTTATTTTATTTCTTCCTGGCTGCGGACTACGACAAGACGCGCATGCGGACTACGACAAGGCACGCCAACGCCGCGTGACATTGTGAGTTACTAAAATGCTATGCATTTAAAAAGCTTTTGTTTTTTGCGTATAACTACCCAAGAAAAGTTTCCTGTAGCCTAAAAACTGTGTTTTAGGCACCCCTCGTTAACCAAGGTATAAGAATATTACGCCGTTCACTCCGAGTTGTTCCATGAAGCATACCAGTGGGTACTACAAAAAACGTTTGATTCCATGGGAAGCTCACATTATACGAAAGCTATAGTGTATGTCCTGGTGTCTGTTGCGGATGTGGCCCCACATAGGCCAAACGTACAAAAAGTTGGCACGAATAAGAGCATCGGGAACCTACGCCTTCGACGGACGAAATATGTACTAAGGGCTCAAAGAATCTGTGAGGGTTGGATATTGTAACTACTTCGTTAAGAATACATCTTGGGCTTCCGGATGTTTCTACAGAGACTGATGACCGCCAAATGTCAGGTCCCAAATTGGCAAGACGCGTTTGCAGTAAAGCTGCCTTGAATAAAAATTGAACATCTCTAGAGTTGATACACGAGAAAAAGCACCACAAACAAAAAGTTGAACAAGGGCACATCGCCCTCGCACCACAGAAAAAGGTATGTTAAACTTAAGAGTAGGCTCACTCCGCAAGGACCAAAGAGATATGTCTAAAGCCCGGTGAATGGCCTGGTTTTGCTGAAGATAGCAACGCAGAACCTGTAGGTCAAAAATGATGGGCTATACATATCGCGTAGCAAAAGGGAGCATTAAAAGATGTAACACGGCTATCCACGCCAATTACTTGTTTGCGGTTGCCCCTCACAACTGCGTGACGTTGCGAGCAGTACAACCAAACTGTTTGTCGTATTTGCGTCTTTAACTAGGGCAATTGGCAGGGACCCGGGATTTTGATAGGCTAATAGGAATGCTTTACACAATTAAAACAGAACTATTGACAGCGTGAATATTGCTGAATAGCGCGGAGCATCACAAAACTAGCTCGTTAAAGTAATTTGCTTCAAAGGCGAATATGCGAACTGAAAAAAGAGCAGAAATGCGGTGCACCAGTTATTTATTTGTAAATGAAACTGGCCATGCTCTCGCCCTAAACAAAGTAAGTAAATTTACTGCCTCGTAGATGTCTTTATCTGTCTTTTAAATATATATGTTATAATTGTTACATTGGTATCTAGCTTGAACAACATGCACAGCCTCCCAAATTTTTAATAATATAGCGGGAGCGACAATCGATCGGCAGTCAGCGCCTTATCACGGTGTTCGCCGCCAGACAGGCGAGGGTACGCGCGCTTGCATAGAACCATCGGTTATGGGATCGTCGTCTGCGCCGCTGTTTTCTCAGGGCAACACACCCCCCGTTTTTCTGTTCTTGCAATGCTGTTTCGCTACCGCAAACGGCAGCTAGGCAGCGTGGGGCACAAAGTCATTGAGATGCAGTGGCAGGGGGTGCACCACTCCCAAGGAAATAGCGTAGCAGACGGCACTCATACAGCAGATAGCCCTATGCCCGTGTGCGTACTGTTGTCTATTTCGGTGCTGAACACCGTGGTAAGGCGTTGACATGCCGGCCGGTCGTTCCTCCCGCTATATTATTAAAAATGTCGAAGTCTGTATGCGTGTGAGACGTACCTATGACTTCGTGCGATATCGTTTAATGTAGCCAGTGCCCTAATAGTCCGTACAGCCTACCGTTTGTTTATACGCGCAATGCCAACTACTCAAAATAAACTTCCAGCTACCGGCCTGCAAGTTGCAGCCGCATGATATTCCCGCGGAATGTTTTTAGATTTGGCCACATCCTTCGGACGTTTTCTTGTTTTCTAGCACGGGAAATCCCTACTAAAAATCCTACGGCATTACATTCCTTTATCTCTAATCCTGAACACGACTGAGCACGCCAGTTCACCACAAACCGTATTCAGTATATTTCTCCTTAGTTGTCAGCCAGGTACTGCGCTCATGTTCGATTTGCTGAAGCTAAACCCTCTATTCCGATAGCAGATTTGTGTTGATGTCGAATGATTTACAAGAATCATTACGGATAAGCTTGCCGTGTATGTGCCAGAGGCTCATGAATAGTGCTACGTCGCCCTGCCAGTTGTTTCGTTTGCTTACACACCCTCGGGACAAGGCACAGCATTTTTTATAACAATGCGGAGTATTATTGGCAGAGTACCCCCAGCCACAACAAGGTAACACCCTGCATTTCCAAAAATTGTGGAGTTTCTGAAAGTAACAACTTTAGTCAGTAGAATAGCCTAAATGGAGATAATTTTTCGGAAAGTATTTCTAGAACACCTAAACTAAAAAATGAAAAGTGTACAATTTTGGCAAAATGATCTGACAAAATAAACATAGCATTTAATATATCTCTCCCCGAAACCGAAGAGCAAACAAAAAAGGACTGCAAGAAGAAGAAGAAAAAAGACGAATAAAAGTTGTTAAAATGGTGAGCCGTGTAACGCCCTGCATTTCCACAAAGTCACAGATTTGGCAAAAGCAACAGTGTAATCACTATAGTATAGTATGTTTCGATTACTTGTTGGACAAAAGTTTAAAAAACAAAAAAGGAACAATCGAAAAATAAAATAAAAATTGTGCATGTTTATGCACCCCAAAAAATGGATAAAAATGTGTTCAACAAAAGTTCAAAAGACCTACAGAGAGCAACAATGCGAACCGTATAACAGCTACAGTTCGATAAAAATTAGCTTTTGCGGAAGTAATACATTTATTTGGATAATAGTGCCGCGAACCATATACGGGATTGTTTATTGTTTGTTTTTAATGCCCGGCTGCGCCAGGATCTGTTATCTGTGTCCCATGCGAAGCGCGTGTTCCATTCTTTATTTTTATGACGAACGGGCTATCTCATTCAGATAAGCAGAGTGTTTCGCCCTAACGCCGCTAGCCCAGAATAATCTTCTGTGATCTACAATGTTCTGGATGTGAATCGACAGGTTCCAGAAACTCTCGTGCCGAAAGATAAAAGCCTGCACAGTAGACACCGGGGCATTCGATTCTGCGACGCTCGCCGACGCAAGTCACTTTGTTGACCGCTGCTTCGCCGCCTCTGTATTCTTTTGAGTTGTTAGGGAGCACAAGTTCGCTCGAATAAACTTGTTTCCCTTAAGACAACTGCGTCGTCCTTGGCTTCGTGACATCTGGTATAGGTGCGGGGTACGCACCCTTTATGACGACCTCTGCAAGCCGCCAGCCCAGTCCAACTAGAGCCAGCCTCCGACTGCAAGGATTGCCACCCGAGCTCGGTCTTCTGCCAGAAGGGCCCAAGAGAAGGAACGCTGCAACTAACACCATGGTGCAAAACGGGCGTCGCCAATAGTCCTGCAGCAGCCCCAAGAACCACCATCGTTCCGCGGATCCCCCGGAGAAGATCCTGAGGACTGGTTGGAGAAAGCGGACCGCGTCCGCATCTTTAACAGGTGGGATGACGAATTAACCTTCCGCCATGTTTTCTTCTATCTAGAAGATACAGCCCGAACGTGGTTTGAGAACCATAAATACTCCCTAACCAACTGAACTCTCTTTAAGAGCGAATTTCTCAAAACATTGGCTACCGTCGAATTCCTCAAAACATTGGCTACCGTGGCTAACCGGAAACCCTCCAACGACGCAAGGACGCGCCGAAGATAGTGATTCACGACATGCCCTCATCCCGACGACCCGACCCAACCCTGACGAGACTCCCGAACACGACGACAGCTACACGGCGCGACGCGTACCCGACCTGACCGAGACGTCCGCTGAGAAGACGACGACAACGACGACGCACAGTGCGCGACCGTCAACACGCACAAGCCGAGATGCGACGCCCCGACGCACCCGGAACTGGAGGAAGGCGGCATCCGACGTCAAGGTGTCCATCGACAGCTTTGATGTAGTCGCCCTTGTAGACACGGGAGCCGACTACTCCGTAATGAGCGGACCATTTGCGTCTAAGCTGAAGAATGTTATGACCAGATGGTACGGTCCGCACATACGCACAGCAGGAGGCCACCTCAGGACGCCAAGTGGAACGTGCACATCGCGCGTCATCATGACGGCACGACGTACCCTGCAGTATTCGTCGTTTTGCCCAACTGCTCCCACGATGTAATTCTCGGAATGGACTTTTTGACAGACAACGGCGCAATAATTGATCTGCAGACCAAGTCGATAACGTTTTCCTCCGATCACTCTATGACGCCGGAACCAAACTCCGAACACCGTGCATCTGTAAGGATCGCCGATGATCATGTCCCCCTGCCACCCCGCGCAAGATTGATGATCACCGTCTACTGTGAAGGTGCTGCTCCTGATGCCGACGCTATCGTGGAGAGTGACCAAAGGTTGCTTCTCGACCGCGGTGTGTCTGTCGCAGAGGCATTGTGCGGTTTAAGCAACCCAAATCCCACGTTTTGGTCACCAATTTTACCGAGGAGTACCAGCATTTAACAAGGGCGCTGCAATTGCATTCCTCGAAGAAACGCAACAAGGAAGGGACATGATCGCAGTCGCCGAATTTGAACGCGCACCCGATGATACCTTCAAGTTTCCGCATTCCTTCGACGTGAATCCGGCGCTACCGCACGAACAACGGAACGAACTATTGGCTTTGCTGCGTCGCTACAGCGATTGTTTTCGTCGAACTCGAAACTACGTCAGACACCTCTAGCCAAGCACCGAATAATAACCGAAGATAGAGCCGGACCTACCCGACAGTCACCGTAACGCGTCTCTTCCAACGAGCGGGAAGCCATCCGGACTCAAGTCGACGACATGCTCAGCGACGACATAATACAGCCATCGAAAAGTCCGTGGGCTGCGCCGGTCGTACTCGTGAACAAAAAGGACGGCACTTTATGGTTCTGCGTTGACTACCGGAGACTGAACAAAATCACCAAAAAGGACGTGTACCCCCTGCCACGAATCGACGACGCCCTCGACCACCTCTGCCACGCGAAGTACTTCTCATCGATGGATCTGAAGACCGGCTACTAGCAAATTGAAGTGGACGAGAGAGACCAAGAGAAGACTGCATTTATAACGCTGGACGGTCTGTACGTGTTCAAGGTGATGCCGTTTGGGCTGTGCACGGCGCCAGCAACGTTTCAAAGAGTCATGGACACTGTGCTAGCTGGCCTGAAGTGGCACACCTGCCTCGTCTACCTCGAAAACGTTGTGGCATTCGCCCGAACTTTCGATGAACACCTTGCAAGGTTGGAGTCGGTACTCGAGGCTATCGCTCGTCGGGGTTAACGCTCAAGCCCGAAACGGCCGCTTCGCTTACGAGGAACTCAAGTTTTAAATGCAGAGCATTTCTTTAACTCACGATGTCACTCGTTCTAGTTGTCCGTCGTCGTCCGCACCCCTCCCCCTACACTATATGTAAAAAAATAATACTTACCGGCGCCTGGTATCGATCCCGCGACCCTGCGGGCGGAACGCAAGGTACATGGTGCTCAGCCCACTGCGCCACAAAGCCGACACAGAATGGAGGGCTACAAACGCGCCTTGTATCTTGACTCATTCAAACTACGTCAACAAGCTCTCATACAACGCATTCACTATCTGTGGGCGGAACGTGAGGTACATGGTGCTCTTCCCAATGCGCCACAATAATCATACCCTCCTGCTAATAAATGATGCCATACCCACCTGCAAATAAATGATGTCACGTGACCACGTAATTACGTCCCCTCATTTAATTACATTACAACAACCAACAGCAACAAGTGCAACAACATTAACGTAACGCAAACTACTTAACGCCGTGCGCCCCCGGAAATGCTCTGCATTT
The DNA here is from genome assembly GCA_013339765.2 of Haemaphysalis longicornis. NCBI lineage: Eukaryota > Metazoa > Arthropoda > Arachnida > Ixodida > Ixodidae > Haemaphysalis > Haemaphysalis longicornis. Next base: position 73,618,009 of record CM023453.1, read on the forward strand.
GATCGTGCCCCTCGCGAGGGGGATGTTTAGTTTCCTGCCGCAGCAAGAACCAGGCGGCCTCCTGCGCAGTTTGTGGCGCGATCCCACTTGGGGGATTGGCCAGGATCGTTTCACTTACTTCATGCCGGTTACGGCAGGTTTGACTCTTTTTTTGGTACACGTCGTCAACGCCGCCGGAGTCCTGCCTGACCCAGCGAAAACATCAGCCATAGCGAACTTCCCAAGACCGAAAGACAAAAAGAGCGTGTGAAGATTTCTCGGACTGTGCGCATACTACCGGCGCTTCGTCGCAAGCTTCGCACGCATCGCAGAGCCACTCACGCGCCTGACGAAAGATAGCACCCCCCCTTTCGCCTGGGAAAACGCTCAAGAAAGAGCATTCTGCGAGCTGAAACAACTCCTGCAAAACCCGCCCGTGCTCGCTCATTTCGACGGAGACGCCGAAACGGAAATGCACACGGACGCCAGCGATATAGGTTTGGGGGCCGTCCTAGTCCAAAAGCAAAGCGGGTGCGAAAAGGTAATTGATTTGATTGTAGGGTGTGACGCGCCGACGCAGCGCAGGCGATGAGGCGCGCCGTAGAGGAGGGCTCTGGATTAATTTTGACCACTTGCGGGTGATCTTTAACGTGCGCCGAAATCTCGTACACACGGGCGTTTTTGCTTTTCGTCTCCATCAGAAAAGCGGCCGCCGCGGCCGGGAATCGAACCCGCTACCTCGTGCTCAGCAGCGCAACACCTTAGCCACTGAGCCACCGCGGCGGGTCGAAAAGGTTTATCGCCTATGCAAGCCGTGGTCTGTCGAAGGAGGAGAAAAACTACTCCGCCTCCGAAAAAGAGTGCCTGGCAATCATATGGGCCATTTCAGATTTCGCCCATACGTGTATGGTAGCCCGTTCAAGGTTGTGACAGACCACCATGCGCTGTGTTGGCTCGCCATTTGAAGGACCCCTCTGTCTTCTTGGGTGGTGGAGTTTGCGCCTGCAAGACTTCAACGTTACAATCGTCTACAAATCCGGCAGGAAACACTCCGACGCCGACTGTCTGTCCCGCGCCCCTGTCGACCCACCACCAGAAGACTCCGATGAAGACAGCGCGTTCTTCGGGGTTGTTACGGAGAGCGACCTAGCCGCCCAGCAGCGTGCCGACCCCGACTTGCGCGTAATGATCGACTACCTCGAAGGACCAAACGTTGCCGTGCCTAGAGCGTCAAGCGGAACTTACCAGCATTCAGCCTCAAAAACTCCGTCCTGTGGAGAATTTCAGCCCGGGAACGCGAACGAATTATCTACTTGTGTGATCCCCGCAGAACTTCGTGACGAAATTTTGGAAGCGTCCTACGACGACCCGTCTTCTGGACATCTCGGCACAGCTCGCACTATTGCAAAAATTAAGGCGAAGTACTTCTGGCCCCGCCTTACATCCGACGTCACCCAATACGTTCGATGTTGCCGTGACTGCCAGCGACGAAAAACCCCGCCGACAAGACCCGCCGATTTCTGCCACCGATCGCCGTCCCGTCGAGGCCCTTTCAACAGATTGGAATGGACCTTCTAGGCCCGTTCCCTGCGTCACAATCAGAGAACAAGTGGATTGTCGTAGCGACACACTACATGACGCGCTACGCAGAGACCGCGGCTCTTCCGAGGGGGACTGCACAAGAAGTCGCCAATTTCTTTATAAACCAAGTTGTGCTGCACATGGAGCCCCTGAAGTCGTAATCACGGACCGCGGAACGGCCTTTTCCGCGGAGCTGATGCAAGGAATCTTACGCTACAGCAACACGGATCACCGAAGAACGATGGCGTACCACCCCCAAACGAACGGACTAACAGAACGTCTGAACAAGACGATTGCGGATATGCTGTTTATGTACGTCGACGTCGAACATAAGACTTGGGACGAAGTCCTCCCGTATGTCACGTTTGCGTACAATACAGCGACGCAGGAAACTACGCCGATGACACTGTTCGAGCTTGTCTACGGAAGACGGCCGACTACGATGCTCGACGCTATGCTTCCGCATGCAGAAAACGACGACCTCAACGCGGAGGAGGCCCGCCAGCTCGCTCGAGTTCGTATAACGGACCAGCAGCTGGTGGATGCCGGCCGCTACAACCTTCGACGCCGAGACGCCGAGTACCAACCAGGGGATCGTGTGTGGGTTTAGACTCCCATTCGACGACGTGGACTCAGTGAAAAGCTTCTCCGACGGTATTTCGTGCCCTACCAGATTCTACGGCGTGTTGGCCAATTAACCTACGAAGTGATCCCCAGTGGTGATTCCGGCACATCACGACGACGCACGCGACCCGAAGTTGTCCACGTGGTTCGCCTCAAACCGTACTTCGCAAGATGATGAACTTTTTTGTTGTTGTTTTGGTGTTTTGTAGATGCGACGCTTAGGTGGTTCCCGTTGCAGCGTTGGACAGCGGAGGAACGGCGCTGGAACGATGGAGCGGAGTGGCGCAGGCACCGCGTTTTATAGCGCGCATAACAGTGAGGGGACGCGGCAGCGCCAGTGCGTCTGCCGCGGCTATGACGCAACACAATCCAACAAAATCTACTTTAATCCAAATCACTGGCTAAGTCGTTGCGCTGTTGAGCACGAGGTCGCGGGTTCGATTCCCGGCCGCGGCGGCCGCTTTTCTGATGGAGGCGAAAAGCAAAAACGCCCGTGTGTACGAGATTTCCACGCACGATAAAGATCCCCAGGTGGTCAAAATTAATCCGGACCCCTCCACTACGGCGCGCCTCATCGCCTGCGTTGCGTCGGCGCGTTAAACCCTACAATCAATCAATCAATACTTTAATCCAATCCAAATCAAATCCAATCCAATCGAATCCAATCCAAGCCAAGCCAATCCAAGTCAATCCAATCGAATCCAAGCCAATGCCCCTCGCAAGAGAGTGTTCGCTATCGGAGAGGAGAGGGGGTGGGCGGCGGAGAGCGCAGCTGGCGCGGTGAGGAGAATGTGAGAGGGGCGGACGCCGACGTCAACAACGCCGGATGCAGTGACAAGGCGGCTGAATGAGATGCGTTGCATCTATAATAGCGAAGTTAGCTAGCAGCGTAGCGCCCTGAATTTCCGTAAAAAATTTCAGATTTGGGGAGAGTAAAACCTGGAATTGTTAAAGTACAGTAAATGGAGATATGGAGCTCTACAGAATTTTGTAAAACCAAAAAAGAAAAAAACGAACAAAAGTTAAAAAAGAGAAACCGCCAAAATAAAAAATATGTATCGTACACGTCTCTCTCAAAAAAACTTAGAATAAAAGGTAAAAGTCCGCAAAAGTAAAAATGTTGGAACAACTAATAAAATAGCAAAAACTGCGAACTCTGTAACGGCCTGCATTTCTCAAAAAATGCAGATTTGGGTAAAGTAAATGGTTTTAATACCGTACGCGGATGTAATTGGTCCGACTAAATTTTGAAAAACCAAGGAACACGATAAATAAAAAAAATTGCGCAAGAATGATCTGACAAACTCAAAAGTATGCATCTGATACATGTCACCAATTCACCGAAGACTAAACAAAAAAGGTCCGCAAAATAAAGTAGGGAATGCAATTAGGAAGCGTGAAGCGACCAACTACGAAGCGAGCCTTGGATTTAAAAACAGAATTAGCAAAGTATAGGCGCACAATTAGCGAAATGCCCTGCACTTCCAAAAAATCTATAATTGCGGCTGCAACACCCGTAATTGTTAAAATAGCGTAAATGAATACATTCTGTCAAAATTTTGAAAGACCAAAAAACTATAAGAAAATAAAAATTCGCAAACATGTTCCGACATTACTGAAAGGATGCATAAACAAATCAGTGGCGACAAGAAACAAAACAAAACTAAAAATTTATAAATCTTTCCAACGTCTTTTGCTACTCTAAGCCGTAATTTCCTGCAACAAGCTCACACACCAGAGAAGTAGAAGAAGAATGCTACAGATTAGTCGATATTTCTCTGAAATTCTGCAGAATTTTAAAAATATTTTTACGGACAGAATATTGTCGGACATTCTGATCCATTACTTCATCTCCCCGTTTTCACCTCTCTGATGGAAAGGCAGCCAAAAAGAAACCGGAGGATTACGTGAACCACGTGGTGCACGTTTCAGCCACGTCTCTCGTCCTACTGTTGTACATGGCAACTCGCACGCAACTCTTTGAGACTGACTTGGCGGTATGTTTGTCCTTACAAAGTTCTTTGTGAGACCGCTAACGTTACGGAAGGGAGTTTTCCTGCAGTCGCTTTCACTTCTCAATTAACTTCTCGTCCACAGCCTGAAATCATACAGCGAACCTGAAGCCTCTGTTTTCATAGCTTCTAACTGCACACCGTCGTCAATTTTCGTACGTATGCAAAGGCACCGGACCATAGTGGACACAAATAGGAAGTTTTGAGAGTCCCTCCCGCGAGAATAGTAACTTACCTCTAAACGTATGGGCAATTTTTCTGCTGATGAACAAGGAAGTATATTGAGGTGGCGTAACGTGTGAAGTATACAGACGGCACCGCTGCCCTTTACTGCAAGTGACTTGTAAATAATTTACAACTGGGTATTGGTGCGTACATGCCACGTACATTGACCGTTTGCCGTCTATGTAAAAAAAATTAACCATGGGCATCTGGTTACTGTACCCCTGGTAGTCCCATCACTGGATTTATCGCAACCTCACCCACAGTATGGGTACTATAACAATAGGATTTGTAAGATTCTGCTACTGAGTAGCAGGAGACATTACATATGAGTAAAATTTGGACATTTTTAGCTGATGAACTGCCCGTTTTCATAAACATTTTATATTGCGCCCCATTGGCCAGCACATATTCAGCTGTTGATAATAACGATGACCATCATGGCACGCCCCAAACTTTACCCATTCTTGTGTAAAATTACGCAAACTTTTGCCCACTTGGGTAAATTACCCCAAATTCTACCCATTTGGTAAAATTACCCAAATTTTACCTCTAGAAAGTCATCCGGTATATTAAAAACACAGCTGTTGATTCTTCAACTTGTTCGGGCGGCGTTAGCAAAGAATTCCACAAAAGAACTTCGCGGGAAGCCCGGCATGACCTTCGCGCAGTGGCTTTGGCTAAAAATTCAGACCGCACGTGAGCGGCCGCTTCGGGAGGAGCGCCCAGCACCATCTTGTTTTAGGCGTTGTCATGCGCCACGTAAGAAGCTGCGGCATTTGCCATTGTTGTGCAGTGACCAGCGATGCACCGGTCTGCCGCGACGAAGACAACAATGAAGAATCTGTGATGTCATCCCTTAGCGATACACACGTTGATACGCATAACAGACCAGCTGACAAAGACCTGTAGGTCTACCAATGCCAAGGCGAACTACAAGGACATATGCTCTACGCGGCTGTGCCATCAAACGACGTTACAAAAATATGATGATTCAGCCTGAATAAAACGCTGTACATACTACATTAACCTTGGCTTTACATTTCCATTCAAAGGCGTTGTGCACTTCTGGGGTCCGGCTGCTCGGTCTGTCATGATATCATCTAACTTTTTGGGAGAAGCTTGGTCTGCCATCAGCTCTTTTGTTTATTAGGCCTTGCACCACTAGTAATAGAAGCGCTATGTGTTTGCTTCTAGTTCCTCTAAAAGAAAGCTCTCAAGTTGTATTTGAAATAAAGAAGTTTCCCTGCCGTAGAAGTCAGAAACAACTATCGTTACAGAAGGTGCAACCGGTAAAATATGCTTTGCACAAGAACTATTACTACGTACTGTTGAGCAAAAAAACTCCGCACCTTTAAGCTCTTTAAAATCGCGATACATACACAAGGAGACATTCATTTTTTGAGTTATAAAAGCAGCTCATGAGCAATAGTGTTTGCCTTAATAAGGCAGTTCAACCATGTGCGGATTGAGTACCACACTGTAAGAAGTGAAGGAGCACGGGTAACTTTTTAACTTAGTTGACATGCTCGTTTCGCATACGATTCCTTTTTCAAGCGTTAGGTCTCTCCTCTTACCACATCTTAGCCGTTGGTTTCAACACGCATTCACGGGACTGGCGGGGAGGTGATAAAGGTATTCCTCGAGAAGTTTCGAGGCGCGCCATGAAAGAGACATTACAACCCTCAGTACGAGTTGAGGAATTCGACTGGAAATGGAATCATAAAATGCTGAACGAGAATCCTAATAAACCTTCGTAACTGAAGGTTACTTTACTTGTATCAGAATTACCGTATTCCTCAAAAAGTAGCCCTCGTAAAAACAAAAGTTATCTTACTCTTCCCCGAATCATAGTATTCTTTTGAAGCGGTATTGCAGAAATCACTGCTAGAGTTCGGAAATGATTCCGCATGTCACCCCTAGCAGTACTGCAAATATTGCGGCTTCCCCGGAAGGTATTAGCATCGGTGATGGAAAGCCTTTTGCGTGAGGTTAAGTCAGGAGCGCGACATACAGGCGAGATGAATTTGCAAAGAAAGCAGGCTTGTGGTCGTCCCATACGTGCGCAATTTCTCCCACCGCCTAAAAATGTGGTGGGGACGTGTGATGCTGACTTTCTGTTTTCCACCCCAGAAACACTATCACGAATATGCTCTGCGCTCAACGGCGAGAAAAAGGGAAATCACTATGCTAAGAGGTATGCCACACAGTTTGTTGCTCGCAAACAAGGGCTTGTTTACTAAGTGCCTCTATCATGTGGAATCTGCTGTACAGGACAGAGAAGAAGGTGCATTAATGACAAGCTCCGAGAGCACCATAAAGCTGTCCAAGCGCTCGCTGCCGGACCCATTTATCAGACCATTGTCACGGCTGTCTGGGTATTCCACACTGTATCCCACGTTTCGAGAAGACACTGATATTGGGCTGTTTGAAAGGCCATGCCAGCCGTGAATTGTTTGAAGCATGGTGCATAATGAAAAAACATTTTTAAATGCTTACTTGCCACGTGCGTAAAAACAATGACCACGCGCAAAAAAAAATAAACCACCTGTCTCAGTCGCAATTTTATTTTCTTGTTCATGCATGTTCCGCACGCGTAAACAAGAAATATCTTCTTTGTTCTTGGTAAAATTTTCTGTTGATGTCCAGCAGAGTTCTGTGTGGCCTCTTCATTGTTGTCCCGTCAATGCCGCCGTACGTAACCATGTTTCACATTTCGAACCAAGTAGCTCACATTTATGTATTGTCGAGTAATTCGTTTCTCTCCAGCTGACCCTCAGTTTGGCGAAGAAAAAAAACAGCGTGGGGAGGTAAAAACGAAATTTCAAACTGCCACCAAACAGCCTATTTCAAGCCAAACAATACACAAGCAACTCATTGTGGGGGAGCGAAATTTACGCACTTAAACAAGGGCTACGTTTCTGGTGCAGCAAAATCACCAAATAAAAACACCCTGCTTTACGGCAGGGAACCGCGTTTTCTTTACTCTTAGATCTGCAAGCAATGCTACACACTGCACACCAACCCTAATATTATCCCGCGCATTGCCGCAGCTGTGCTATCGACGTCCGAAGCCACTATAGTTGAAAAAATAAACATTGCAGGTTTTTCTGCCACTAAGCACAGAGAATCTCCTAACGGCATTTCCGGTAAGCTGGGAAGCAGCTTGGGCAAACCCGATAGTGTGCTTTCCACACTAGCCAAAATGCCTACGAACCAGCATGCTAAGTTAAGCGCTAGGATAATCACCCTAAACTCCGGCCACACCGTTGGCGGTGATCCCGCACAAAACCAAGCATCAGTGCTAGAATATAGTGCCCACGTACATATTCACAGTACTCCACCAAATTGAAAATAGACCGGTGAACGACCTAAAGCCTCTAAATACTTCGGAAATATATTGGGGACAGTACGACGCTAATATCGGGGTCCTCAACAGTTCCTTCATTTATTTGCATCGCACAACCGAACGTCATTGCAATGCAAGAACCCGGAAGTCCTGCGACATAATGTAGCTTTACTGCAATCTGGAACTACCGTCCCGGACAATTCATGACAGGGTAACCAGTCTCTTCAAGTAAGACCTACCAATAATTAGGTTTTTTTCTTGGAGGAACATACTGAATGCGTCATCCGTGAGACTGTATCAACCTAAAAAGAAGAATTTGTAGTACTTAGCCGGTATAGCAGCCAAGGTCAACAACAAAAACCGCAGAAAAGGCGCGTTATACAAGAAGCATTAACATTAAGTCCTAGGATTGTTCCCGCCTTGTGCGCGCTACTAATATTCGTAACAGCACTTCGCCAGACACTGCGCCAGATCTTGCATTCTGAAAGAAGCGTCACACAAGTCATCGGGGAAATAATTACGAATACCTCTGCTGTTACCGATGAAATCTGAAGGTGACAGTTCTAGCGTATCACACCCACCACTCTGTGGTAAAGGACGCTGCTCCATGGACAATGATACTTTCAGAATATTGCGTTCGGGAGTTGCTGATTTCAACCCTACCACCTGACACTGTTATCAAAGAATGGTGACTGGGCCTAACACAGTGTCAATATGGCAACTAAATTTCGGTCATAGTAGCCACGAATAACTTACATTGATGGTCATTTATTCCCCAAAGAAGAAACCAAGAAACAGCATGCAGGGAAAATTATAACAGCAAAAATACCAGCGGTATCTCAGGAGGCAACTGGTTCGACTTGGCCCATAAAGCAAAGAACGTTCGACACTGTTAGCGTTAGAAAACTGGCTAGCCTTCGCAACGACATCGAAAGTAAAACGAAGGTCGCCCATATTTAAAACACCTTCCGTCGTCTTTTGCTTATAGACGGTAGTAAAAGTACACAGCACAGCGATCTAAGATCTTTGATGCACGGTTTTTGTGACACCTTACCAAGAGCTTCTACTGGTATCACAACGATTGTATTTGGGGGCCCACTCCACAGTACTCTTTTAGCCTTACGTATAGTTTAGAACAGCACTGATTTCTTACCGTGCAAGAAGACGGGCGAAGGCGCAATTGCTACTACAAAATATTGGCCGCGCATCTGCTCCTTTCGTTGCAAATGTCGTCAAAAGACGATAGTCTTTGCACACACTTGCCAAGGAAATGCCCCCCTTTATGTTCCCGCTCGCCTCTCATGCTGTTCCGGTACCGTCGCGCTCATCCAAGGTAATCACACTAAAGGTTTGCTCATGGCGATTTGAATTTACCGCGTTCCACTGCTACACGCCGGGTTCTTCGATGCCAGCGCTGCAGTACGGCGGAGACGCGCGTGAATCGAGGCGGCCGACTAAAATGTTTATAGAACCGCGTGGCCGTGCTCCACGTGCGTTCCAAGCAGAACGCTGAACCTAGCTAGCGGAACCTTTCGTTGCTGTTGCCGCGTGATGTTTCACATGCCGCCAGTAGATGGCGCGGGCAACAGCAGGTGAAGTTTCTGTAGTAGACGTAGATTATCATTTGCTATCGAAAAACCAATCATCCATGAATTTTTATTAAAGGAACATTGTAAATAACCCGTGTGTTCTAATGTCTTGTCTTTTTATTTGCGTAATGTCTTGTTCTTGTTCAACAATGTTGACAAGTATGAACATATAAACCTGGCTTAGACATTTACCTATGGCTGTGACTATATAAGGATAATGCGCAATATGTGTTTTACTGTGGCCGGGTGGCTGAATCGAGTCAGACAGACAGACAGACCGACAGACAGAAAAAGTCTGGGTTTAGGTAGTCCAAGGTCCTCTTTAAAACCTACCACTGGCCGGTATGATGTTTCAAAAACTATTTATCATGTTCATAACTTTCGTCGGAAGCTCTCCCCAATAACATTAGTAAGTGCTGGGGCATAATCGCCTTAACAGTGGATTGTAAGTGCGCCAAGGTTACTCCGATAGAGAAATCCCGAAAACCATTTCTCCTTCGACAAACTTAGGACGGTTTGTCTCCATAACAATTTCTTGGTATTTATGAAGGTCCCCGTATCCATAAGCCTTCTTGGGGTGGAAAGTCATTTTATAGACTGTTGGGTAGGAAAGAGCTTGGAAGATTCTTTAGCAAATCAGCATAGCTTAATTGATTATTTTGTATAGGCTTAAAAAATGTGGCTAAAAGAGAACAAAGGAATAAGAAATTTTATTTTTTAGAATACCTGTCTGCACAGAGGTCCGTAATACATGTGTCAAGTTAGGGTCAACTAAATGAAGCATGGAGGGCCCATATTTTCATTGTATACCATCCAATGAATCCGACAAAAATATGTTGCGTGGTAAAAAATATATAAAAACATGCCGCAAGCCAGATTGATTGTGTAAAACTTACCTGCAAAAACGACCAAAACGACAACGCGTTCACAAAAACGCGGCATCTTTCCGGAAACTTCTGTCTACAAAGTATAGGTAGTGTTGTTTTGTTAAACGTCAGCTAGGCTATCTCTCACTGTCTTTGGGACTGCAGTGGGGGTCGCTTTTTAATGAGATAAGTCAATCTACAAAGAGGACTTTTGAACTTGTTTATTTGTTGGTGCTCTTTTTTTTATTTTCGAGGCATGTGGCATTGTTCTAGGATTGTTCGCAATGCTGTCTCGATAAAAAGCAATTCTAAATTTTTGGAGCATAGGGATAAATGTATAAAAACTATTTTGAGAACTGGCCGTTTGAACTTTTCATAAATAACAGATACATCTCGAAAGGCTTTTCTTTTGTAAATTGTCTATCAAATATTGCTCGAGGCAAAACATTATTGCAAACAAAATAAGGCGACAGAAAGTTTTAACACTTTCGTAACCCGAAAGTAGATTAGAGATTTTTTTAAATTCAAGTTTTCGCGGCACATTTTATGAAGCAGTGCAATGTGCGTCTAAAAACATGAGACACCTTGAAATTAGTCAAGGTCTCCATGCGCATGAAGAGCATGAACTCCATGCTCCTATTGAATTACAGACCCCATGCGGATTTTTAATTGAGGCCGTTAAGCAGCAGATTGCTGATTATTGAAGGTTGCAGCTGCACATGGGACGTAATACGAGCCACTGCGTTTAAAATGGTAAGCAAAACCATAACAATTCTGTATGTGACTTGATAGAAATCTGTGATTTTTGTGTGCGGAAAAGCTTCCAAAACAACAATACGAACGGAACGGCATTTTTCATTCAAATATATGGTCCACTTGCATGTGGACGGTGCTTTAGGACGCGCTTAAAAACTAACTTCCGGCTTTTGAAGCGTCTTTTCTTTAAGCCGCAATCAACAGCCAATCGGGCTGCTCCAGTTTTTTTAATTCCTAAAACAAGTTGATGTGACATCTTGCTTGGTTACCGCTATCCCACTATTCGAACAACTCCCCCGTAGTCAATTCCCCTCGATTAATTCATTTGCTTTAAGGACTCAAGGAACCCCCGAATTCCTCAACACCCACCGCTTCATATCTGTAGTAGTCTTACCACCACCCTCCTTTGGACGCAATACTATCACCCTGTTTGCGCTGCACGATCATCATCCGTGGTACGGCGCCCTGCATATGAGTAAAGCCATCAGACCATCGTGAAAAGATGGCTTAGGGCACACCCCTATATCCAGCGGCACCATGGGAGAAGTGTGGATGATGTGGCAGAAATGTTTGCGCACTCAGCAGTTTACTAGCAACCTTGCTCAAGTAACAGCGGTGAAGGCCGGCCCACCAGGGACCGAGGAAACTTCACGGCCTAGCCGGTACCCAAAGTGGTCCGTAGCCATACAGGATGTAGCCGACTGTGCGGTAATGAAATAGGAGGAGCAGGTGGCGCGTGAGTGCGAAAGAAAGCAAAAAATTGAGACCATTCAAATCACGGGAAAGGCTTCACGGAACATTACACAAGGGCCACTCCCCGGCCTCTCTTTCCTCCGTGTATGACGCGCATGACGCGCTGCGCATGTTAGGAAGTGTAGTAATTACTCCACATGTTGAAAAAATTAAAACGTCCTAGCGAAGAAGTTCAACCCGCCTGCTTTAAAAATTATCTGTCTTCTGTATCACGTTAACTCATATGTAGATATTTAACCATCCTGACGTTTGTACTCAGCCCTGATTCGCTAGCAGGAGCAACCAATGATTGCACCATATCAATCAATGCGAAAAAGTTCAACTATAATTACGTGTTTGTGTACGTAATAACGACAAAAGAAATGCTCGCACAACGATACGCGCAAATCGCGTAGCTGCAAGCACCTCTCCAGTACTGACCTACATGAATTTTATGTCGTGAATGGTCAAAGTAACAACCCCAAGTATAACTTTACCTCTGGTCCGCCTAACCGGTTTTACATATCACTAAAGATATTTATCACTGTCGGGCTGACCTAAGGAAAATTCTCAGAAGTGCTAATGCTCACGTCTAGGTGGTCAGTAGTTAGTCCTGTCCCTTCAAATATTTTCCCACTGGTGGGTGGCAAGTTGTCTGATGTAGGAATATTCAATTCCGGTTACGATCAAAGCATTCCCCTTATCTCGATCGATAGCACCACTGAGCTCTGCCCAGCTGTATGTCGACATTCGTGCTTGCTCGTTGACAGTGATAAGGCACATAGGTAGTACTTTGATCTTGCCAGGTCGTCATAACGACTTCCCGAGGCACGTGCTCATGCTTAATTGAGTCAATGGAAACACCATTTCTCCTCTGAGCAAACGAAGACTCGTACTAACGTCATAGACGGACTGATGGAGTTCCTCAGCCCCCTACACACCTTATTAGCAGCTGTGCAATGTGAGCAAATATTGAACAGAACATAAATCACAGCACCTACGTCTATGTACACAAACAAATAAATCAATCGTTATCGCTGCGTCATACACGGAGGAAAGAGAGGCCGGGGAGTGGCCCTTGTGTAATGTTCCGTGAAGCCTTTCCCGTGATTTGAATGGTCTCAATTTTTTGCTTTCTCTTCGCACTCACGCGCCACCTGCTCCTCCTATTTCATTACCGCACAGTCGGCTACATCCTGTATGGCTACGGACCATTGGCTACCGGCTAGGCCGTGAAGTTTCCTCGGTCCCTGGTGGGCCGGCCTTCGCCGCTGTTACTTGAGCAAGGTTGCTAGTAAACTGCTGAGTGCGCAAAAATTTCTGCCACATCATCCACACTTCTCCCATGGTGCCGCTGGATATAGGGGTGTGCCCTAAGCCATCTAACTTGATGCTTGACATTATTCAGAAAATATAAAGATGTGGCACTCTTGGCTGCTCTAGTTTTTGGAAATTATGCTGCTTCGACTTCCTCAATCAGCTGAGTAGATAGAAACGCACTGTATAATTATTTCAGGTGAATTTTGTCGTCACTACAATAAATTGTAATCGCATGTCTCGTAGCGCTGGTTGTATTTAGATTGCGCTGTTCAGGAAACAAACTTTAGCTAATATATTCTCACGAAACCCTGTGAATATTATATTCTAAATTTTGCTTATCTACACCGCCAGAAATTCTCCGCTCCAATACTGTGGCCCCTGCAATATTCGTTAAAAGTGCGTTAATCATTGAAACAATGGGAACACCTAAAAACTGGAATCAGTGTGGATTAGCAAGCGTGCAGCCGACGTTGGCTCTTAGTTCAGCGAGAGACGCGCTTTTCCGCGCTATTCACGGAATGTTACAAAGGCCCGCCGGAGATCGCCTAACATTTTTATTTTTTTGCAACCATATAAACAATGAATATCTTGTTATTTCAAACTACCCGCAGATGAATGTCATCACAAGAAGGTTTTTAGCACGGATTATTACAGCAACATCTTGAACACTTTTGTGAAAAAAAAGCAAATCCAGTCAAATTCGGCAACGTTCCTTATGTTATGTTTTTTTATTTTAAACTGCAAGAATTTTGTATAAACACAGCTGTTCGAGTTAAAATGTTTTGGGGTACGTTTAACGAGCCTAATTTTTGGAACGGTCTTGTTTTTCCCGTGTACTGCAAAGGGCTCCAGAATTGCAGGGTGTCGTCGCTGTAATACTGAACGTTTTCCTAAAGCTTCCAAAGCAGTGTCATACCAACGAATCTCAACATAAATCATGGAATCACGTTTGCCGAAAAATTCATGTATCTCTAAAATAGCTTCAGCAAATTCCGTCCAGTGTTTTTGCTAAATTGTACGATGGATGTTTGTTTTACGCCATTGCAGTACATATTAAAATCGGCAACCATGCAATGCCGCCGCAGAACGGGTTGGTTAGAGTTTCTCGTTTTTAACTTACCACTCCACCACCAGCGTACCACGTTAAGAGTACATGCTCAAAACTCGTTAAGAAACAGAAGATTTAGATCATGAGCTTAACGGACGTGAATTAAACTGTGAACTCACTTCGATAAAAAATATTTGCTCCCAGCGCACTGGTAATCAGAATTGCCTACCGCGGGTTTGTGTTATAGTGCACAAGAAGAATGTCGTGCTTTTTGCTGTTGAAACCATGAAGTTTGATTTTTCTGTTTCTCTTATCCTTTCCTTTTTCTGTGTTATTTCAATGGCTGCAAACCTAATGTGGCCGCGCATATATTTACTCTACTTTTTTTGCGCTATAATGGCAGAGTACTGCCTCAGGCCCAGTGCTTGTTTTGTGAATGAACAAACGAAGAAGCTTGACCTTAAACAAATCACTATGTGCATTCGTAATGACTTCATAAATTTAACGTTAGCCATTCGCATGTTGCCGGCCAATTTGCGCAAAATGCGTTTCAGGGAGCCGACTCTTTTACTAGTAATACCGGACACGTTTTCTTGTTCCTCTCGAAAATAGAGCATCAAGGGCGTTTGACAAGCTTCGGAAACAGCTTGAAATAGCACTATTTGACTCGGTCAAAACAATAGCAGTCATTCAGGCATTTTGAAACCAGGGGGTAGATGAGCTTTATGTAAGAATACTAGAGGATATCTACAATGGGTCCACAGCTACCATCATCCTCCATAAGGAGAGCAGTAAAATACCTATAAGGAAGGGCGTCAGAAAAGGAGACACAATATTGCCGCAATCATTAGTATTCATTGACACGGCGGATGGTCAATCCCCCACTATCATCATCGATGGACGGCCACAGGAAGACGACGTTGTTGGCGCTCGGCAAGCGCGCTGTCGCTGTTCCTAGGAACCAACGAGTTCGTGGCAATAAAGCCAAATCCTTCAACCCTAAACCACCAAGGTCCATCGTCCTATCGGTGACATTCTAGTAGACGTGCTGGGTACCACGCCGGACGAGAAGGCTGGGGACACGGCTTGAGCGACACGTCTTGGCTGGTCACATCTCGTCGGTTGTCGGCTCTTGATCGGCTTCTAACGGGCTGGGGACACGGGGCGGGGGCATCGTCATGTGCTGATTCCAGCGGGGATGGGGCTGCCCGACACGGCCCGCCTACCCTCGATGTTTGCGCCGGGCGCGAGACGGAGCGATGCTGGGGCCAGGGCGGGGAGAAACCCGCACACTCCATCAAACATGTTACGTGGAGCAGGACATGAACCATGAGATGAGATCGATCTATTTGACACTATTTACATGGTGGGTATCGTCGAGCTCAAACACGCTGCACGTGAGCCACTTCCTCGTCGTCGTCGATGGTGGGATACCGGGCATTGTCCACTTGTTCCGTAACATCACCCCGGTCAAAGACGTGCCGACCCACAAGCTACTGAAGAAAAAAAGTTACACGCATTGATGAGGGGCGTGAGAAGTGACATCTTTGGTGGCCGTGTTCGCAATCCACCAACAACAGTCGAGGGATTTGTGACGGAGGCAACGAACATTGAGAAAGCTTTGACAGCCAGGAACGATCACTACCACCGAATGACAGATGCCCCGATGATTTCAGCTTTTGCATCGGCCCACTTCTCGAACCATGCATCCGAGGGATACATCCGGCAGCTCATCCGGGACGTTGTTCGAGAAGAGCTCCAAAAGCTGCTGCCGGCTTCGAAGTCGCCAGCTTCTATTTCTCTCGTTCAGGCTGTCCAGGAGGAGGTGCAACGAGCTCTTGTTCCTGGTGGCCCAGTCGATGTAACCCCCCAGCGCCCGGCCGCAACCTACGCTGCCGTTACCAGCCAACCGCAGTTGCTTACTGCTGGGCCCGACATGAGCACGCGGCGACGAGATAGATTTGCCCAAACAGGCTCCCAGCAACCTACGCAGCAGCAGCGTGGACACCGAAAGACGGATTTGTGGAGGACGGCCGACAACCGCCCACTCTGCTTCCACTGCGGTGAAGCCGATCACGTGTACCGCGTGTGCCCCTACCGTGAGCTTGGGCTTCGAGGGTACCGTCCCAACGACCCACGCCCGAAGTATGGCCAGCAGCCTCGAGAAATCGAAGGACTACCTTCGACGCTCGTCTCCGCCGCGCGAGGAGTACCTTCGCCGATCGTCTCCGTCGCGCGATGAGTACTTTCGACGCTCGTCCCCGCCGCGGGAGGACTACTTTCGACGTCCGCCCTCGCCGCTACCCCCTACTGTTCGAGGAGCTCGCTCGCCGTCCCCTCATCGCCCCGCCTCACCTCTTCGACGATCTCGCCGTGAGAGTCAGTCTCCCGTCCGTCACCGGGAAAACTAACCCCGGCAACCCCTGGAGGTGGTGTTTCCGATGTCGCAAATGGTGAAGAGACTCCACGAACGTCGCGACGCCCGGACAATAACGCCGACAATGCGCACAACATGTCAAATAAGCTTGACATCATTATCGACGGACGCGACGTGACGGCGCTCGTGTACACAGGGGCAGACTATTCCGTCTTGAATGGGAAGTTGTCTCGTAACCTGTAAAAGGACGGGACGGGCGCTAACTCGCAAATGGATGTTTATTGAAAAGACGGCTGCTATATACATTCGGCGTAATCACAGACACACGTGTGCTATAAAAACTAACAGGAATCCGGTGAGGGCACACATCAACAAACATCAAGAAAGTTTTCAAAGAATGCACACTGTTTTGTGTAGATTAGCAGCGATGGCCCACTCACGCAGTTATATCCCTTTCGCTTGATGTAGAAGGCTTCCGCTAATTCTCGTGCCGCGAAATGCCGACTTCGTTTCAAATTTTTTGTTTGGTCCGATTCGGGTACACAGTTACATTCTTTGCAGTAGGACGGCAAATATGATCCCGTCCCATTTTTTATGGAGAGGGCGTGCTGTCGCAGTCGCTGGTTCACATATTGACCAGTTTGGCCCAGGTTTACTTTGCCACAATCCAACGGTATCTGATACACAAACGTGGAATGCAGTTTACAAGTGGTTCAGACTGCTCTGTATCGCATGTTTTGGGACGTTTCCTTGTAGGGTCGGTTCGCGCGCATAGTGTGCCCAGTTTAAGCGGTGCTGGAAACACAACCGGGACCTTATACCTCTTGGCGACCTTCTTTAGGTTATGTGCGACTCGGTGCAAATAAGGTATAACTTCAGGGCGTGTTTTTTTGTGCAAAGGCTCTGCGTGAGCTCTTTTCAGGAGAAGCAAAGCCTCAGCAACGACAGTGATCATTGAGTGGGGGAAGCCTGCGGCTTCTATTATGGTCATCTGATGGCCAAAACTTTTTTATGGCATGCTCACATGATTTGTAGAGCGCAGATTGGAGGCACGAAGCCGCTATAGGTCGCTGTACCGCCTTGGAGTGTGAAGAATCGTAAGACAGCAGTTCCTTGGCCGTTCGGGGTTGAAATTCCCAACAAACGCGGTCGTCTAAAACGTTAAGGTTAATATCTAAACACTGGGGACTACTGTAAAGGGGAGCTCAGGAGTAAAAGTTAAACCTTTCCCATCCCGATTAAAAAGGCCTAAAATTAAAGGCTTAAAATGGCAAGTAATAGCGGTGCTGAAAACAAAAAGATATCCCCCTCGCGAGGGGCACGATCAAATGCACAGCATTTCCGAGGGGGTGCGCCGGCAAGTCGTATCTCTCGATCGCGGGACCCGTGTCGCCATCTTTTGGTGGCGCGGGACAACTTGTGGCGCTTTCGAAACAAACGAGAAATGAGTGAAGGATATAAGGCGCGTTCGGTGCATCGAAATCTGTGTCGGTTTCGTGGCGCGGTCGGTAGTGCGCCGGGCACCTTGCGCTCCGCCCGCGGCGTCATGGGTTCGAAACCGGGCGCCGGAAACTGTTATTTCTTTTATAGTGTAGTGGCCTGGCTGCGGACTACGACAAGGCGCGCATGCGGACTACGACAAGGCACGCCAACGCCACGTGACATTGTGAGTTACTAAAATGCTATGCATTTAAAAAGTAACAACGCAATGGGACGGTCCCGACATGCGCGCCGCCGGAGGTCACACTGTGGCGCCGATAGGACGCTGCACCGCCCGCGTCGAAATCAATGGTGAAGTGCGCCCGGTGAAGTTCCTCGTACTGGAGAACTGCTCCAGGGACGTTATTCTTGGGATAGACTTTTTGACCGAATATGGCGCCGTCATCGACCTAGGAACGAACAGGCTTACGCTTCGGACACCTGCACCTGCTCAAGAGATCCCTTTGTTGACGGCAGCACCGCTACGTGTCGTAGCCGATCACGTGAAGCTGCCCCCGCGGTCCAGCGTATTCTTGTCTGTACAGACAGATATGGCAACTAGCGGAGAGGCTCTGATCGAGGGCAGTGCCCTAACTTCTTCTAGAAAAGGGGGCCGGCATTGCTCGAGGCATAGGACACCTTCATCAAGGACACACGAATGTCCTTGTTACAAACTTCCGGAACGTGCCGCAGGATTTGACGAGAGCAATGACCATAGCTTACCTAGAAGGAATTTCCGACTCCATTGACGATCATTTGCTGTCCGAACTGACTACACGATCTGCAGCCCGGAAACCAGGCATGAATGCGTCCATCGATTTAGACATCAATCTGAAGCTTTCGCTTTCAGAGGGGCACGAGCTATCCCAACTGCTCGACAACTTTCGAGACTGTTTCGCTGCAGAAACCGGTGTTGGGAGGACAAGTGTAGCCAAGCACAGAATTATTACTAACGACATAACACATCGTGTTCGTCAACCACCCCATCGCGTTACTCTAAAAGAAAGGGAAGTTATCCAGGAGCAGGTTCGAAACATGCTCGAGGACGACGTTATTCAACGGTCGACAATCCCCTGGGCCGCACCGGTTGTGCTTGTAAAAAAAAAGACGGAACATTGCGGTTTTGTGTGGATTATCGGTGATTGAACAGAGTGAATAAGAAGGACGTATACCCCCTTCCACGCATTGATGACACGCTTGATCGGCTCCGTCATGCTCGTTACTTCTCGTCTATTGACTTAAAAAGTGGCTATTGGCAAATCGAGGCTGATGAGCGGGACAGGCAGAAGACTGCATTTATTACACCAGACGACCTGTACGAATTTAACAAGTTATGCCGTTTGGGCTATGTACAGCACCGGCAACATTTCAGCGCGTCATGGACACGGTCCTCGCAGGCCTGAAATGGCAGACCTGTCTTGTTTACCTTGATGACGTCATCATTTTTGCTTGCACTTTCAGGGACCACTTACGTCGGCTGAGAGCCGTGCTTGAAGCTCTGAAAACCGCCGGCTTGACACTAAATCCCAAAAAATGCCGATTTGCTTACGACCAGCTCAAATTTCTTGGCCATGTCGTCAGCAACGAAGGAGTACGCGCTGACCCAGAGAAGACTGCTGCAGTGAGCACTTTCCCGAGATGATCAGACAAAAAGGCGATCGGAAGGTTCCTGGGCCTTTGCGCCTACTACCGACGTTTCATTCGGAACTTTTCCCACATTGCCGCCCCACTGACCCACCTCACGAAAGAAGATGTTCCGTTTGAATGGAAGCGTGAGCAACAACAGACTTTCGAAGGACCCAAAGAAGCGCTACAGACAACACCTGTTTTGGGGCACTTTGACCAGGAGGCGACGACAGAAATTCACACTGACGCTAGCAACAAGGGGCTTGGTGCTGTACTTACTCAAAACCAGGATGGCGCTGACCGAGTCATTGCATATGCGAGCCGCGTTCTCTCTAGGGCGGAGAGCAATTACTCCACTACTGAGAGGGAGCGCCTCGCCGTCATTTGGGCTGTCACTAAGTTCCGCCCTTATCTTTATGGGCGCCCGTTCCGCGTGGTCACTGACCACCACTCCCTACGCTGGCTGGCTAACCACAAGGACCCGTCTGGCCGTCTAGCACGGTGGAGCCTGAGGCTACAAGAATTCAACGTAACTATAACGTACAAGTGTGGGCGCAGGCACAGTGACGCCGACTGCTTCTCTCGGGCTACCATGCGGTGTGGGCACGCTGTTACCGACGACGATGACGACGCCTTCTTGGAAGCAGTCAGTAGTGCGGACATGGTGACACGCCGACGGAGCGACCCTGAGCTCAGGCAGGCGATCGCCTACTTGGATTACCAATTAGGTGCTGTACCTAGGGCCTTCAAACGTGTTGTGCACGCGCTCACTCTTCGGGACAATGTCCTCTACAAGAAGAACTTTGCGGCTGGCGGTCGCTCGTGGCTCCTGGCCGTGCCGGACAATCTACGCACAGAGAATATTTAAAGTTGTCACGATGATCCGACTTCGGGACACCTTGGTTACACCCGTACGCTAGCGCGACTAAGGGAAAAGTATTATTGGCCTCATCTTCCAAAGCTGTGCGCCATTACACCAGAACATGCCGAGAATGCCAGCGGCGAAAGAGGCCCCCAACACGCCCTGCCGGACTTCTTCAACCGATTGATCCGCCGACGACCCCGTTCCAGCAAGTTGGAATGGATCTGCTAGGTCCTTTTCCTTTGCCGATCGCACGCAACCGCTCGATAGTTGTGGCAACGGATTATCTCACCCGATACGCCGAAACCAAAGCCCTTCCATTCGCAACCACATCAGAAGTAGCTGCTTTCTTTATCCAGCACATTGTTCTACGACATGGTGCACCAGAGGTTCTCATCACCGACCGCGGTTCCGCGTTTACAGCTCAACTAACGGAAGACATTCTGCGCCTAAGTCACACCAGTTATCGCAGAACTACTGCATACCACCCTCAAACCAATAGAATGACAGAGCGCCTCAACAAGACTATTACAGACATGATGGCGATGTACGTCGACGCGGAGCATCGAACATGGGACGAGATTTTACCTTTTGTTACCTTCGCGTACAATACTGCCGTCCAGGAGACAACAGGGTTTTCTCCGTTTCACCTGGTTCACGGCCGGCAAGCAACCACAATGCTGGATGGTATGTTGCCCCTCCTGCCCGATGATGATGCCCACGAGGACGCTCGACTAATCTCTCAGCGCGCAGAGTACGCCCGGCAATTAGCCAGAATCCGAATTTCCACTCAACAGTCAGTCGACGCTGGTCGCTACAGTCTTCGTAGACGTGACGTACACTTTAGTCCTGGAGATAAGGTGTTGGTTTGGACACCCGTTCGACGCCGTTGTCTTAGCGAAAAGCTCCTTAAGCGTTATTTCGGGTCGTATACAATACTGCGCCGTATCAGCGACGTTACCTACGAGGTACTACCGGACGCAGTGCGTTCTTCATCCCGACGACCTTTACATCCGGACGTTGTACATGTTGTGCGCCTCAAACCCTACTTTGTTCGCTAGCATTCCAGCCGTCACTTCCAGAGTAGCGCATTGCAATTTACGTATCCACTCGCATCGAGACGATGCGTTCTTCAAGAGGGGTGTAATGCCGCAATCATTAGTATTCACTGACACGGCGGATGGTAAATCCCCCACTATCATCATCGACAGACGGCCAGAGGAAGACGACGTTGTTGGCGCTCGGCAAGCGCGCTGTCGCTGTTCTTAGGAACCAACGAGTTCGTGGCAATAAAGCCAATTCGTTCAACCCTAAACCACCAAGGTCCATCATCCTATCGGTGACAATATCTCCAATGTTATTCACAGCATGTTTAAAACAAGTATTCAGAACGTTGAATTGGGAACAGGTGGGATTAAGGGTAATGGGGAATACCTCAGTAACGTCAGATTTGCTGAGGACGTTCCATTTCATTTCATTTCATTGATTCGTCCTTAAGGGCCAGGAGGCATTACATAAGGGGGGGCGTACATCAATGTTGTAATATCTTCGCAAAAATGTAACAAGGAATAACAAAAAAAAGGAAATAAAAAGACAAACCTCAGCACTCAAGTGATGGCGTACGTCGGGGTTTCAACAACTTCGTAAAAAAGTAAAAATGATCACAAGTTAACAAGGGACTACAAAAGAGGAAATAAAAAGGAAGGAAATTAACACTCAGGTGACAAGGCGTACGTCGAGGTTGTAACATATAAAAAAGCGACAATGGCCACACATAGTAACTAGAAACAACACTAGAAGGAAATAAAAGCAGGAATGAACACTCAAGTGACAACAGCAAGACTAAGAATAAATTTTACAGGAGTGTAATAACAGACAAAGAAAGAAGAGTAAAAAAGAGATACGAAGAAGGCAGGTGGGGTGTTTAGGTAGCATCCTTTGGGTTGCTGATATACGTTAGTTTGTCGTCAAATTTTGTGCGATCGCTGCACGAAGCAATGTTATCCGGCAGCGCGTTCCAAAGCGTGACGGTGTGGGGAAAGAATGAGCTGCTCATCGCCGTCGTGCGGCCCTTTATCACAGCCAAGGGGCGAGTGTGAGATATACGGGACGATGTCCGAAACGGGCGTTTCAGGAGGGCGTGTCCTGACCGAGTGAAGTAAAAGGTGTGCAGGAGGCAGAGGCGAGAAATTATGCGCCGCGAAGCAAGCGGTTGAAGAGACAGAGTTTGTTTTAAGGCGGTTATGCTGGTTCGTCTTGAATATTCTGAAGCAATGAAACGAGCAGCGCTGTTTTGCACGGCTTCTAAGTCATCGCTGAGATAAGCTTGGAATGGGTGCCAAATGGATGATGCGTACTGAAGTTTTGGTCGAACGTATGTTAAATATGCAAGTTTTTTTTTATTTCGGAAGATGCGGATTTTAAGTTGCGTCGCAAGTACCCAAGCGTGCGTGAAGCTTCACAGCGGATTGTTTGAATATGTGTCACCCATGATAGAGATGGCGTCATATGAAGTCCTAGATACTTGTAAGCACTGGTGTGGTCAATAGGAACGGAGTGAATGCAATAAATGTTATTCATGGTGGTGTGTTTGCGCGTGAAAGACATTACTTTGCATTTAGTGAGGTTTAAAAAAAATTGCCATTTTTCGCACTAGGCAGCGATGGTGTCTACATCATGTTGTAGGGCGATAGTGTCATTAGGTGAAAGAAGGGGGTTATACAGGACGCAATCGTCCGCGAAAAGGTGCAATTTTGATATTATGTTGGTAGGGAAATCGTTTACGTAAATCAAAAACAAGAGTGGAGATAAGACTGCGCCCTGGGGAACACCTGAGGTTACATTGGTCAGAGCTGACTGGAAATTGTTGGCGCAGGTAAACTGGACGCGTCCAGTTAAAACTGTTCAAGCCATTTTATAATGTTTCGAGTGATACCAAGGGGAGATAGTTTTGCAAGCAGATGTTTGTGAGGAAAGCGGTCGAAGGCCTTCGAAAAATCCAAGAATATTGCGTCAATTTGAAGATTGTCGTCCATGTGTTGCAGCAGGTCATGTGTGAATTCGGCTAATAGAGTTTCGCAAAACAGAGATTTACGAAAGCCGTGCTGGAATGGGTAAAAAAAATTGATTGATTCTAAGTAAAACATTAGGTTAGATGCTATGATTTGCTCGAGGAGCTTACATGGGACACTGGTAAGAGAAATCGGGCGGTAATTGGAAGGTGCATCGCGCCTGCCTCCTTTAAAAATGGGGACTATTTTCGCTTTTTCCAATCGTTAGGCAAGGTTCCTGTGTTTACGGACTGTTTGAATATAAGGTACAGAAATTTACTAGAGATATGTATAGTACCTTTAGGTAATTTTGCATTGATGTCATCGCAGCCTGCTGATGATGATATTTTATGAGAGCGGATTAAGTTGGTTATGCCATCCAGGGTTATTTGTATTTCAGGCATTGTTTTGGGGGAGAAGTTGGGCAAGGGTTCGATAGGCCAAGAATTAAAAGCGTGGAAGACCGATGTAAAGAATTCGTTAGGGCTGCTGCGGAATCACTGACTCCTATGGGTTCCTCACTTGCATCGACAAGGTTTATCTGGTTAGTTTGTGGTTTGGTGGAAATGGTGCGCCAAAATTTATTTGGGTTTGTGCGGAGTATTGAAATCAAGTCAACTTGGAGATATTTGTCTTTGGCGTCATTTAATGCTTTGATGTATTCAGCCTCACAGAGGCGGTGTCGCTCCCATGCTTCTGGACTGTTTTTGCTTTTTGCGGTTCTATACAGGCGCTTTTTCCGGTTTAGGTGTGATTTTAAGTGTTTGTGGAGCCATGGGTTATTCGAGTGTGATTTTACAGTGATTGTAGGTATATATTTCTTTTTTAAGCTGAGCAACATGTTTCTATAGAGTTCCCAGTGGTGGTGTTTACTGAACGAGCCTCGTACGACTTTTCAAAATTTTTACAGTAGTGAGTAAGTTCCTTATTGATTAATTCAAAGTTTTCCTCTATTATAGTCTGTGAATAATTTCTTCGTAGGTGACCGTCTTTTTATTGGCATAGAGAGGGATACATGAAGAAGGTTGTGGTCGCTAAGTCCGGGCAGTACTGTTACACTTGATACATCATCAGGGCAGTTATTGAGCAAAAGATCAAGTACGTTGTCGCCTCTAGTAGGCGTCGTTATTGCTTGGTGAAGGTTAAAGTCTAGTACCAAGTCTAGAAACTGTTTGGGTTCATTCGAGGGTGACTGATTAGCCACCGCGAGAAGGGACCCATTGATGTGAGGGTAGTTGAAGTCTCCAAAAAGGAAAATTGGCGCTTCGGGGAATATATCTTTGACGTTTGTGAGGGAGTTGCGAAGGTGGTCACAAAAAAGCGGATTTTTGTGACCACCTTCGCAACGCAGGAAGTCTTCGCACTCTAAAACGGTATCGGTTGCCGCGTCGTAAGAATAAGATTTACTTCCTGCGTGCAGTTTATCAACGGAGAGTTTGAAGGCACACTTTTGAGGTCGTATGAATTGTACTAATTTGGAGCGCGCCTATCGAGTAGCGGGAGCGAAATCTTCTCGGATGGCGTAATCAGTTCCCTTCAGTTGGCGGCCGCAAGCAAGGATATTTTCTTTAGTCTTGAAGTGGTTTAACTTTATTATTATGGGTCTGTTTTGTTGTTACTAAATTTGCCTAAGCGGTGGGCACGTTCGAAAGCGTTGTCGTGCAATTGCAGCTTCAAGGTGGCAGAGCAAAATTCTACTTTTTTTTCAGCTTCCTGCCACGTCTCTTTTTCTGCGTCATCGATACCCAGGAACAGAAGATTGTTCCTCCGCATTCGGTTGTTAGTATCTGTTGGAGCCGCTTGAAGGACCGCGATTTCACGCTTGATTGCATTTGCCTCGTGCACAACAGGGTCGGGATTATTTGTCGGTTGCATGATTTCCAGTGCGGCAAGCCTGTTAGTGATATCTGTGATCGTTTTTTCTTGTGATAACTGTGTGGTCTTCATAACTTTTAGCTCAGTTTGAATAGCATTTTGGCATTCTTGAAGCTTACTTATGGCAGCCAGCATTTCTGTGGTAGGGTTTAGCTCAACGTCACCGGACAGAATCAGCAACAAGTGACACAGTAAGTCAAATGCAATGGCATCTGTACACACGCGAATAGCACGGCGCCAGTGTGGGTGGTAGGGGCAGGACACCGCAACAAGAAAGGGGTTATCACTTCGGTACTGAGTTGAATAGCGGAGGTAACTAACCTACGTCAAAAGATGCAAAGGCATGACTGCCTGTCCTGCGGTGTCGTGCCCAGTCTGGGTCCGGTGCGGAGGCTCTTTAAGTAGGCATGGATGTCCAGAGCCGGTAATTGCTCGGGGGAGCAGGAAGGGGCAATCGGTCGCGGCGGGCAGAAGCTCGTGTTGGGAAGGTCGCGCGCTCGGATGATCGGCCAGGATGTGGAAGGTTCCTTCGTCGCAGCCGGTAAGGTTTAGGCGACCGTCACGGAGAAAAAGCGAAGTCGATGCCTCGTTGGCGACGTTGACGTCTCGGGGAAACGGGAAGACTCCGAGCAGTACGAGCTGCGTCAAAAGATGCAAAGGCACGACTGCCTGTCCTGCGGTGTCGTGCCCATGCTAAGTAACTCAGGGGACGAATTGCAAAGCAGGCTTTCCGCGCTGGACGAACAGAGTAGAACCGTGGGCCTTTAAATTAATTTGCAGAAAAGCGAAGTAATAATCAATAACCTCGGAACAGCACAGCAGGTTGGGATAGGGGGCGAGGTAGTGGAAGTGGTAAGCGAATATATCTACTTTGGCCAAGTTATTACACCGGATGCCAACCATGACGCAGAGATAACTAGAAGTATTAGAATGGGGTGGAGTGCATACGTCAGACATTCTCAGGTAATGAACATCAGCCTACCATTGTCCCTGAAGAGAAAAGTGTATGACAACTGCATCTTACTGGTACTCACATACGGGGCAGAAACGAGCCTCACTAAGAGGGTACAACTTAAATTGAGAACAACTCAGCGACAATAGCGCGGAAAATGTTAGGTGTAACATTAAGGGACAAGAAGAGAGCGGAGTGGGTCAGGGAACAAACGCGTGTTAAGGACATATTAGTAGAAATTAACAAGAAGAAACGGACGTCGGCAGGGCATGTAATGCAAAGGCAAGATAACTGTTGGTCATTAACGGTAACAAAAGGGATCTCTAGAGAAAGCAGGCATTGCAGGGGGTGGCCGAAAGATAGATGGGCAGATGAGATCAAGAAGTTTGCGGGTATAAATTGGTCACAGTTGGCACAGGACCGGGGTAAGTGGAGAATAATTGGAGAGGCTTTTGTCCTGCAGTGGGCGTAGATAGGTTCGTGATGATAGTGATGATGATGATGATGATAAAATAGCACCACTCATGTCCCAGTTTAGATACACTCCCTGCAGCCCACTTCCTACGTATGCCTCACCGATGCGGAGTATTTCTACGGCAATCACATGATGGTGCAGAAGTGGTAGTGTTTTGCACTAACAGATAATTGCAATGTTTATATGTGAAACAACCGACCACTGGACGAAATTGTTTGGCCGTCTTGCTGGCCGTTGCAAAATTTCAACACTGGTTATATGGTCGTCTGTTTGCAGTATTCAGTAATCATAACTGAGTTTGCTGGCTGATGTGGCTGAAGGGCCTGTCTTGACGACTAGCAGGGTAGACATTGGACGTGAACAACTTGATGTCACCATCTGGTAAAAACAGGCGAAATACAGGCCGATGCTGACTGCCTGTCCTGAACACCAGATGTGTCTGCGTCAGCGAATGACTACTGCGATACTGGCATATTCCTTGTTGAAATGGCAGGAAGTATACACGGACGTAGAAAGATGCACAAAAATTGTGCTAAGCTTATTTTTTACACAGAACCTTTTCTTTTGTCACGAGCGTTATATTTCTACACACGAGAAACTTCTCTCCCCGTGGTAGATGTTACAGGTTTGTAGTAGACGCACATCTCTCAAACTACTTTTTGCAGGCTGCCTGGGGCTAGCTGGCTTGGGATACCTGGGTCACACATTTACTCTGGCTGGGATTTAGCAGGCATAATAACACTCCAGCCAAAGTGGGACGTTCACTGTTTTGGCTATAGGCGGCGAAAAGGCGCCACCAATAACGTATACGGGTCGTTAAGATCAAAACAACAGCAGAAGCAATTTTTCCAAAGAAACTTTTCATAGGGCGCAACTAATTGGATAAATTCGACAGAGAAAGTAAAACATTCATGCGTTTTCTCAACGGGCCGATGAAATCGGACTGCGGTGTTTTGTGGGCAAATCCAATAGGTATGCTTAGCATCAAATATGTTAAGATATTACCATGCACAAGGTTTTACAGATGGCGGCAATAACATGCCAAGTTCGTACGAGTTCACTGCTTGGCTCAAACCTATCCCAGTGTTCAATCGTTAAAAGATATCCAAACACGACAAGTGTAAGAAGTACAAGTGAGTAACATCACCAGAGCGGAAGAAGGTACCTCCGCCGGATGTTGCATAAACCAGGTCCAGATCATTGCCGGTGAAAGTGTCGATGTTTTGAGTGACCTATCGTTTGCTGTCCTGGCTCCACTCGCTGTTATCAAAGCACGGATCGTTGGTTGTATGTCAGGATATCTGGTACACATGTTTGAGAAGGAGAACTTATTTGATGTGCAGAGAACCGGTGGATTCCAAGCCAAGACTTCGCATCGAGAAATGAGGTATATATGATCTTAAACCAGGTGAACTGGAAGGAACCACCTAAGTAACCTAAGTGTGCCAAATGGGATGGCTTTTCTCTCTATGCAAGCCAGAGGAGCTATTTTCTTGAACTAATAATGACGTTGCACACAAACAGTAGGTGTCGGTGAAAAGAGAGAGAATAAAATATTTTCATTTCTCCAGCAGAGGCTGATGTGTGGGCCTCGCCCCGTGGAAGGAGTTTCTAGTCCGTGATGCCTTGACGTTGGCCTGCCGTCCGTGCTCGGGTCACCAACTTAAGCTGAATATCTGCGTCCAGGCTGGCCAGGGAAGCACTCCACTTGAAAAAGGTGGTTTTAGAAAGGGGGGTGGGAGAGTCTGGAGTTCGTTGGCCGCCCCATATGATGTGGTAGAGGGTTCCAGGATGGGGACAGTATGAAGCTACTAGACATCATAAGATGGGCTGAGGAATGACCACTTTGCAGCAAGTGCTGATGTGAGGTATTCTTGCGTATGTTGTTTCAAATTAGTTTTTTTGGTTCTCAAACATGAGAAACAGGGATCGGAGAAACGTGAAACATGTACTTTAACATGAGAAACAGGGAGCGGAGCAAGATAAAACAGTCCAAGTAGTGAGCAACGGCAAGGCTGCAAAAGGTAAATGGAAACATTCTAGCTCTTTGGGCATGCGGGAGAGAATAGCTTTGGCTGGGATACCAGAGTTTTCATAGGGGATGAACAATTTCTGGGCGATGGTGAGCTCATTTGAGTTCCAAGTGTTCGTAGGACCCCTGAAGCAGTTGTGCTGCCGCGTGTTTGGGCTATTGCTGAGCTGCCGTCGATCTCGTAACCTCCGTTGGTGGTGGCAGAGACGCAGTACAAGCAAGATCATCTAACATCGTTTATGAGCTTCCTTTATTTCATTAAAAAATTGGTTCACCAATACCGTTTTTGAATCATGCATTTACTTACCATAGAAAATAATACATTCAAATTATTAAGGCTGTGGTTAAGTTTTTGTCTCTGGTTACAATCTTTGTAGAGCCACATGTGGGAATACAAGTGACGTGACATGGGTAATTGTTGTGGCTGACGTTGACAGCTTCACTTTCTAACCACCTTCACAATGTAGATTAGCGCACATTTGTTTTGCAGAAGACGTTTCGTGCTGTGGGCATTCGAGGCGAGATGGAAATGAGGGTATTCAAGTATATCGCTGTTCAAAAATTCAGGAAAGCGCATATACAGCGCAGAAGTTCACACATGCGATTGCAGTGTAAAATGTGTGAAAAGGAATTCTACACATAAGAAAAGCAGTTATGTAGACGAACCCGCACCACGGGAGCGACTCGAAACTTACCAGATACGGGGCCTTTCTTGTCTGAGTCTCCTTGGATAGAGAACAATAGATTCTGCGTAGCCCCTTAGATAGCCAGGTGCCCCTTACAGGCCATTCCGGAGACGATAGTTGACCGATGGTGGGTGCTTTGGTGTTTGTGGTACCTGCCGAGCTAGCAAGAGATTAATTAAGGGTTCTTGGTTTAGTTTATTGATGACGAACAATTTGAGGTCACCATCTGGTAAAAACCGATGAAAGACAGGCCGATGCAGACTGCCTGTCCTGAACACCAGTTGTGTCTGCATCGGCGAATGACTACGGCGCGATACTGGCACATTCCTTCTTGGAATGGCAGGAAGTATACACGGAGGCAGAAAGACGCACCAAAATTGTTCTAAGCTTGTTTTTTGATTAAGAACCTTTTCCTTTGTGGTGAATGGTATAGTTCTAAATACGAGAAACTTCTCTCCCCGTGGCAGATGCTACCCGTTTATAGTAGCCGCACACCTCTACAGGCCATTCCGGAGACGATAGTTTACCGATGGTGGGTGCTTTGGTGTTTGTGGTACCTGCCGAGCTAATAAGGGATAATTAAGTGTTCGTGGTTTATTTTATTGATGATTTCTTTTTTTATCCCATGCTTTCTGTTCATCTGTACAGGAGCCGACTGAAGTGGTAAAGCATACGCAGCTTTCTCGTTCTCCCTGCCGCCGGATGCGTCTTTTTGGTGCGTTTGCGCGGTTAAAAAAGATGACTTTGTTAGGTATGCGGTACAAAGGAAACTGAGTGAAGTCCTTGTGTTAAGCCCGTCATGCACGTACACACTCTTCATTACAAAGCGGGCCTCCTTGTTTCAGGCATAAAAGGCGAGGATTATTGGCTTACTTTTGGCAGCATCAAGAATGTGCGCCATTATAAGGACCAAGGCATAGTGAATGCATAGATGTCTTTAAGATATATTCGGAAGCTGTCGTACTTATTTCAGCCTTGGCGAATCTCCAGGATAATACTTTGTTTTTTTTAGCGAACTGATACAAAATTCTCTGAGCCTTTAAAATGTCTGCGTAGTAGTCGATCTTATATCAGTTAACATCCATCCGTTATCAGAGGACGGCTACAGAACAGGAGTTTCGATTTGACAGGTCTTACAGATTTACACGTGCAGTGCTTAGTGTTGTAGTATACGGGCTCTTTTTGAATAAATAGAGAAGCCCAGACGACAAAACAAACTTTAAAAAGGCGACCGTGGGCGTTACTGTACCCAGTGCCAACAAGAGTGTTGTGGGTTTAGGACGTCGTTAAATATATGAATAGGCTCACCAGCCTGCCTATTGTGGTCTCCAATTTGTGTATAGTTACAACATAACCAAGAACACGTGTACAAGGAGCATACGAATAGCAGCCAATTTAAAAATAAAGCCGTTCCACTCGAAGTGAAAGCTCTCGCAAGTGCAGAGCAGTGTTTCCGCATTATGGGCTGCACCGCCGTTATCCGCCCACTGCTGCCACCCAATGCATTTAAAATTTTCCACATTTGCATTGCTCGCGCACCCCGTGGCTCAAACTCTGCAACCGAGAGGTGTGTTTTTTATTGTGCTTGCTTTATTTTCATAGAGCAGTTTTGCGTCATTTCGAACCAGCAAAGTTTTTCTTCCGCGCTAGAGCTTTTCTGCGTCATTTCTAATGCGCCGTTTTGTTGTTGCGTGGCGGGAGCCTTTTTTGCTTGGGCTGTGCTTTTCTCGCTTACTATCGTAAAAGCACACCAAACGAGCGTTTCCAACTAAATGAACGTGAAGGCTGCCGGTTATATACACTGATTTTGCCTGAATTGTATCTGCAGTTTTATTTGCGCAAAACAATGGGGAGATGCGTGACAGGCTCCAGCGCTTCACGAGATTTGAACTGTTATGACTATTTAAACCGCGTGGTTTTCGAAGCATAAGCGTGACTCCCTGGCGACGGTATACAAGGTTCAACTTCGGTTCGTTATCTCTCTGCGTCGCCTTATTTCGGCAGTTACAACGACTGTTAGTGAGCTCAGACAACTAGGCGAGCCCATAATGTGCCCTGCACCCGAAATATGTGCCCAGACAGCAAACCCTTGAATACTCATAACTAAGCAAATATACGTACAGGTTAATGGTTTTTTCAGTACCATTGCTTGACCCCAAAAGAATAAACACCGTCGCCTCTTTCTTGCACAGCAGTATACTTAATAATTATATTTATGCTTATATGAAAGGCTAGGTGCCGGCATAAAATACTTGGCGCAAATTTTTAAAATAAGGTTACATTCGTTCTTTATGCTTAGTACCACGTGGCAAACGAACTGTCTTGTCCCGCTGTCCCAATCACCGTCTCATGACCTTCATGTACCGGGTATCCGGTCCATTTTATCGCCATCTTTGTCTTGTGACCGGTTGCGTAAATATCCCCATGTGCGCGCATCCGGTAAATATACTGCCCAAGCGCTGGTGTTAACGCAGCCTCCATAACTTAAAAGATATTTTGGTACATAATATCTTCTGAAGGAAAGACATTTTCTCGCGCTTTTGAGTAATATGCTGCATTGTGGAGCTGTCACTCTGCGCGACAGTTTCTCCAGACATTTCAGTTATTACCGCTTCGCTATGGTGCCCAAAGACTCCGCAGATCATCTCTGTGTACCCGTGAAAGTGTTCTCGACGTAAGGCTGAGGTATTGTTCAATTTTGGAGGTTTTTTCGGCGCTTAGTGGAGGAAGTGTGCGAGTGCTTAAAAGTTGATGTTGTTTTTATCGTCACCCCCCTTTATTTAAGTTACAAATACATAAACTGATCCCTCTGCATCCGGCTAAGATTTCTAGGAGCCGCGCTCAGGTAGTTTCTTTTGGGAATTAGTGTTTCTTCCTTGCATCTGCATTGGGCAGCTTTGTGAGCCGGTGCACACAATCTTTTGTACCCGAAGGAAGGCACATCTTTGATGCTGGTTAAAATGTGGCAGACGTCACCACTTTATGTTCCAAAACAGCACTCTTTGGTTGAGCCACTATTTCGCGCTCGCATAGGACATTTGCTAACTGAGATAGTTTAGAACCTTAACACGATACTTGCACGGCACCATGCGGATTCCTGTAGTACACGACACCCCGCGTGTAGCTGGTGCACAAGCACTGTCTCCGATTTTCAGACCACCGCTAAAAAACAGTATGTAGATGCGCACACGTGGATATTTTTTTTCTGGAATGCCCCGTTTACGCAGTTGTGCCGGGTCCCGAAGTAAAATTAATTCGGCATATTTGAGAGGCTTCAGTAATTACGTGTGACAATATTAGGAAGGCTTGCCGGGAAAAGAATCCACTCACTCACCTAAGAACGATTTGCCCACTGGCGTGTATTGTTGGGACATCTGTGTCATGACTGCACAACCCCCTCCCAACAGAAGTTGCCGAGGGGCTCGACATAGGTGGTCAGGGCAGCGTGCAAAGCATGCTGACCATCTACGGGTCCATGCTCGCCGCCTCTGTAACTTCAGCTTTGCGACTCTCAATAAGGAAACCTTAGCTAGTAAGGGAAGCCTAGCAGAACTATTAGAAAAAGCAATGGCTGCGAGACTTCGTGCCCGCCAGACTGGCGAAGATATAGTTACAACTTGCAGTTTTTTAGGGTAACTGAGATAACTTCTCGTAGTAAGCTTTTTTAAAGTTGTGAAGTACAGATAAAAATCTTGCATGGCCATTGCACGACTACTGCACGGTCGTTTTGTGCCGCCGAATGTCAAAAAATACCCATCGAAACACTGGCGAATGCTCTTCTCGTCGTTTTGACTTACACAATATTTGCTCGTAAATTGGGCTTGCATATTTCATGCTTTCTCTTCAAAGTTGGAGATTAAAAACTATACACGTATAGGAGCAGGACATTTTGGAAGGAGTGTGATTATTGCCTGCAAAAGTGATATATAATTGTAGTCCATGCTTATATAAAGCTTGTAGTATATAGGCATTGGTATCTGCAGGGCAGTGGAATGACACAAGCGCATTTGAAAACCACTTTTAATATTACAACCTTTATTTGTAGTCTGAGCGAGAAGAACCGGGCCTGAAGGAACCAACGGTATGAAGGGGGTTCTCAGCCGCCTACAAAGTGTGTCAGCAAAATTGCAACATGAGCGAATCATTCACACAACATATATCTCCGGACCCTTGCATTGTATAATATCGAACAGAGCAGTCTCTATCACAAACAGTGATAAGAAAAATGATAAAGAAACCCAGAAAGAGACTATGAGAATAACATCATCAAAAACATCAAAGGATTAGTGTGAAGAAATAACCGGAACTCAAAATTACTTACCATAAAAAGAGTTTTCAGCCGTACAAATGTGATCAGCAAAATTTGCAAAGAGAAAAATCCTCACCAACCATCTTCAAGTCCGTACCCTTTGCAAGTGTAAAAATTTTCCCGGGAACATACTGGGTCTCTATGACAAATTTTGGAAAAAAAGGAAAAAATATCAAGCAAAACCAAAGAAAGAAAACTGGTGAGAAATTTTAACATACAGAAGACATGAAAGGGTACTTGGTAGAGACAAAAAAAACTCAAAATTATTAAATGCAAAAGATTTAATTTCTGCGTCTAATATCCCAAAACATACACACCAGTCACAAAAAAAAAAAAGTGCATTTCCAACAATCTTGAAGTCCGTGTACATTGCATAGCGGTCCAGTGTAAAATTTCGGGCAACCCCTTTTGGGTGCTTAGACACTTTCCGGACTATTAACACTCCACGTGTAAAAAACTGTCAGGGGAATCGGCGATCCCCGGGCCCAATAAAAGAGAACTGGCCAATCCGCCTACGTGTTTGCCATGTACAGACGGACAGTCGAAATGGGTCCCTTGGGTGCTTGTAATTG
Source organism: Haemaphysalis longicornis (assembly GCA_013339765.2). Taxonomy (NCBI): domain Eukaryota; kingdom Metazoa; phylum Arthropoda; class Arachnida; order Ixodida; family Ixodidae; genus Haemaphysalis; species Haemaphysalis longicornis. Next base: position 73,652,382 of record CM023453.1, read on the forward strand.
CTTTGCAAAAAAAAAACAGCGCAACGACGACGAACTAGCAAAAAAGGGTTTATGCATGTTCCTCTCCTTCTTTTTCTAGTTCGTCTTTTTCGCGTTGTTTTTTTTTTTCATCACAAATTTAGTGATACAACTTTTATAATTAGGATTTTGTTAGGTTTTCCCTACCATCTAACGCCCTCTAAAGTTCAAACGCAAAGCGTTTGCAGGAAAGGAAAACGTGGGGGAAAAGGTGTAACCGTCTTTTGGTGGGTAGTGCCAAGTTACAGTTTTCGGCTCATTTTGAAGGCGAGGTATCAAAAAATGGCAAAATTAACGAAGATTGTAATCTAAGTCTCTCAATAGTCAACAGAGTTGACCGCGCACTTGGTCTTAATAAAACGATGTGTTGCTTAACTGAGTAAAAATGCAGCAGGCATTAAAAGCACAAGACTTTTGTATAGACTTTACACTTCAGATAAACCTGTATCTACTAGTTTTAGGGATACAAATGCAAAAGCACGATCACGCACTAGGCAGCACAGCTCTGCAAAATATTTTCGCTAATCTTTCCGGGCGTCTAGAAACAACCGTAAGATAACTGACACTGGCTCATTCTAAAATTACAGTGTACGAACCAATGCTCATGGAAGACAATAAAGAAGAAGAGCATGCAACATTGACAGACAACTTTGATGCATCCCCTGAAAACAGCTATTTATAGGGCAAACATTGGTACAAAGATAGTCGCAGTTGCGTCATCAAAACGAAATCATTCGTGTTTAGCGTAAGGCGACCCAAATCCTTTTGTTCCTTATTGTTTCTGCAAATATTTTGGGCTTTTGATGATGACCCGACATGGGCTTTTCAGGTCGCCTTCTTGTGTAGTTTCCCCATAGCGTCAGGCAGCGTGTTTGATGTAAGTTGAACAAACCCTTATATTGTGATGGTTCTTATTGTACTGTTTACCTGCTATACTTTGTTTTCTATTGTTGAGCACAGAGTGTCAACCCTTCTGTAGATGGCATCATGCCTTACGTTGAAACGTGCAGTCTTCGATGTATTTTTCATTTTGCATTTCAGGTATGCCAATAATAAAGAATGCTAAAAATTGCATATTTTTCTTTCAAATTCCCTACAATTGTTGTAATGTTCAGGTATACTGTTAATAGGCCAGCCCTGTATTCTATGGACAGCCGAAGGAACACTGGAATGGTCCTAAAACTAGGAGGACCGTCATTGGGATTAAATCCATGGTAATGTCTGCACCTTGGCTCTTTGACTTGTTGCGTGCCCATTTTTTACAGTATGAATGGTGGGACAGTGAAAATTTTTTGTCATGGTTTTTTGCTCAGCGGTATTGGGAAATGGAGTTACCCTTTTCTTTTCCGAGAATCTCTTCGCCAAAATCGGTATTCTTCTTGCGATGGTTCTACAATGGCTCATCGACTACCGTAGCACATTCACACGAGGAGACATGACCTGCGGCAGCACGAGGGAATGAGAACGCCGAGCCACAAAACAACGGGCATATTCAGAACGGAAGGCAGCAGCTGACGGGGATGACAAGCTACTCTACCAAAGTTGACTGACTAAATCACGTAGACAACAAAATGGCACCACCCATGAACGTAATGGTAACTGACCAATGGTCATGGCGGCGGCGAGGAAGAATAGCACAAAAACGTGCGGATACTCTGCACCTTTTTCTAATCACTCTAGCCTAGTGCAAGCAACAGTTACCTCAAGACGACGAGAAACATTTCATACCCTCCTACATCACCATTTGTGGTCGCTTTGAACAGCTTGCACTCGGTTTCTCTGGTGGCAAAGCCGGTTCCGGAAGCATGCGATTGGCGTATTGTGCTAGATCTGCTCGGTCCAGCTTAGGCTGACGCATGCTCTAGCTCTCGAATGACGTCAACCCCCCCCCCCTTGAGTGCAGCTGCAGAACCTTTATTTACCAGAACAGAAAGGGTTCCCATTGTTCACCACTGCTTTATCGTGCAAGATACGATTTCGATACTTCTTTTGTGGCGTTTTCTTTTTACGAATTCTGGGCTCTATGCTGCACGCCTGGTAAGCCTTATGTATGTACTCCGCGTTTCGGGCGAGAACTTCGGTGCCCTACCTGCAGTTCTTGTTTAGGACACGGAATTTTCCGACTTAAAAAACGCAAACGCATTCACTATAAAAAAAACATGACCCCTTCTATCGTGTAAATATCTAAGTCCACAGAAGCTGCACTACGGCGGGTTTGCATGTCGGGCTTTCAGAATATTGGGAATTTGCTGTTTAGTTATAAGAAGAAGAGGGTTGAGATGTGTACATCACATGGAATAGACACATAATAAGTGGGTAGAGGAAATGATGTTTTATTCCCTGGCTACGCGAATCACGGCGAAACCCATTGACTGGCACCGAGGTGGCCTCTAAAAAGCTCCAGGAATTGCTTAAGGTCAGGGGGAAGAGACGCCGCATGTGGCGGAGCACACACCCCTCGGGAAATGGACACTAGTGGGGGACAGAAGTTTAAGGTGGGGCTGCAAATATATTTTTATGGCTGTGAAGAATTTGCTTTGGAGAAAACATGAACCAGCTTAGTGGAAATGTATGAAAGGCCTTTCTCTTTTTGGTTTTTGATACGCCGAAATTGGCTCACGTTCGCTGCGTCTGTTGCCGGAGGCCACCTCTTGGATCCTAGCCATAAGAAGCTTTGCTTCAAAACAATAACTTATTCTTTCACAGACTTTGCCAATTATATAGAGAGTTGACGTGTAGAACCGACACAAGCCCTGCATACAAATCAAATTTTATTTCAAAAACGACGCATGTGTATGCAGTAAAGATAGAAAAATAGTGACAGCACATAGACGGAACATGTCTTTGTCCTTTACGTCCCCTGACTAAATATATGGCGCTCGAAACTCTCATTGCTGATTGCCACTAAGCTGAAACCCACACGTCATTTCATCAGTGTTTTTATACCCCTATGGTGGATGCCTAGCGTCTATATCTTCCCAGAGCTTGTCGGGGTGTCAAATATTCCAGAAACGGCATAGAACCGGAAGATCTGCACCATATTTACAGTGGTGTACCAAGAAGACACATATTACATGAATCGCCTAGACAATAATTATCGGCTCCAGTTATGGTCAGCCACAACTATTAGGCACTTTCTTAAGAGAGCAGGGGCAAAAAAAGTGCGATTGTTCTGCTTGCTGTGAAAGAAAATAGGTGCGATGAATCTTTTTTCGCAGCGGCTGAGGAATTAGTGTACGCAGGGAGCTAGTGCTATGATCCACTGTGGCTACGTTTGACAAGGGGTCATCCACGGGTGTAGGCAGTGTGTGTGTCCGCTATGTACACTCCGCCACTTGAGAGTTGCAATTGATAATTATACCGACAACCGTTTGCAAATTTTATCCAGCAGCATCTCAAAAGAATTATTATGGGTTCTCTAAGAATGCGGCTTGAAGTTTTTCGATCAAATCGTTTTTTCCCCTTTTTCAAAGGTCACTGATCTCTTTTTTACAAGTCGTGAGTTTCACGCTCCTTATTGCCCTCTTACGCAAGTATTCGGCAGCGCCAAACTCTCAGCGGCGGTAAGGATAAAGAGTTTTGCTAATCTTATCTGCGTTGGCCAAGATATTGTCAAATCAGCTTTGTGGTTCCAAAAGCACAAAATGGTGCCTCCAGCCGAATAAGAAACCATATTGCTCAGTTTAATGTTGTGACCCTACGTGTGTTTACTGAACAGATCGTAGTGTGCAAGGCAGTCCTCGATGACCTGTTCAACTGATCAAGCGAAGACAGCAACGTAGCTCGGGCGGATGGCCCTAGAACATACCGTGGCTATACCAGTGGCGCACTATGCTCAGAGGTTACTGATAATTTGTGGGCGATATTCGGTTCCAAATATTCTGGGTTTTATCATTAATCCTACATCAGTAACCCCTACATCATGTAAAAGCGGTATATGACAGTTGTGTCTATGCCTGAAGTAGGCTTTATTCATAGCTGGGGCGTAAGCGCTGAATGGCCGAGCTGTGTACATGCCCTTGCTCTTCTTGTGGCAATGCACTACTTAGTCACATTTGTGGAATATGCGATGATCTCGCCTACTCGCGACTGCGCCCACCCTCCTCAGTACACTGTACATGCCTTCTGTAGTATTTGTCTGATTTGTACTTAGCCTTTCCCGCTTTCCACGGGTGTAGAAAACTTGTTAATATATTTGAAGTAACTCGCTCCACATTCGGGAGGAAGTTTTGTATTTGCGGCATCGCTATCAGTCTTCATAGTACATTTTATCACCGGAAGTCTATACACCCATCAACAACTGCACTGCGTGGCTCCAAGTAATGTCATCGTCTTAACAACTCAACGTATGAACTCACGTGAGAGTTCTCGCCTGTTAACACCCTCCGTCAATGAGAATGCGGGTGACTGTTCTTCGCAGTAGTCTCATTCTAAAATTGGTATGTGTGAAAGCGAGAGGAAGACGTTGGGGTTGCGTTTTGGGCCGTAGAATGCAGCCCCGCCACCGTACCATTTCTTCTTTTACAGTTGAGGTGGCCATTTGGAAGATACTTTGCCGCAATTTTAAACACCTAATTCTTCTGTTGTGACCTTCTTTGGAAGTGTTTCATTCTATTACGCACCGGAAACATTGGCCGGCACCTGGGAGTCACTTACTTTTTAGAAAATGTGGTCTGTCTAGCACTCGTTAGATAGATGACCTTTCGCTGGATGGAACGCGCACCGGTAAGTTAACAAGTCGATGTTTGCAGAAGTAAAGGAAGTCGCTGAGCTATCGGAAGTTTCGCGGGCTTCATTGCGCCGAAGTTGTGATTCCTTTTTTGTTCCATCAACGTGATTCTTCTGAAACCCTAGAAAGCGCACCATGTGTTGACAGCTTTACTTTTAAAGGGAAAGCATTCATCGTACTCGAGCACAAGTGCCCCAGGAAGCGTCTTCAGTAGTGCAGAATGTAGTATTGCTTTCTAAATTGGGCTGATCTATACCAGTTCCCTGAGCGCCGCCATGGTACGATAAAGATGATCCTAGAGGCTCCGAAGAAAAGTGACATCATTCGCTTTTTTCTGGATGCCAACTCTGCAAACTTATACAGATGCTGTTGCAACAAATTATTTGGTCGCTAAAGGTACTCCGTTGCCCTGTGGCTGAGCCGTCATTTTCTTGAGCTGCTTCAATCTGGGCCATTCTCGATTCGGCTTTTTAGCGAGTGCCGTTGACCCATTGAGTTACTTTTCATTTTTGGCAAAGAACTCGCCTTCATACACGGTCTGTTTGGAGTACTACAAAATTGGAGAACCCGCAGAAACGCCACCGCTTAAAGTGGGAAACTTCTGTCTATTGAGGTTGATACTTTTATTTAGGGTTTGTTTTACCGTCGCGCTCGATGCTCCATGCCTCTTGTTGCGCTCACTCAAACTCACGTGTGAGTTTGAGTACAAATGAGACTGAGTGAGTGGACCCATGAGTTAGCCCGCCGACCTCTGGTTATCGTTGCGCTTGATGCTGCATGCGTCATGTTGCTCAGTTCTTCGAATCCCATTCACTTGCTGGCTGAGCGTCGTTGGTACCGTCAACCTAGTTTTCATTACATTGAATAGTCCATACGCTTTCTTTTTCGATGTCTTCATGTGATAACGTTGGAATTTCTCGGAAGACCACTTCGTTGATCTGATATTGTTGGGCGCTGAACCTTGCGTTGGAATGCTGAGGGCTCTTTCATCTTCAATGCTCTTAATAGCCACGTCAGCATCCGTAATACGGTTCGGCGTTTCCGAAGAGAGGGCCGGGCCTTCCACCTCTTCTGACTCCATAAAGCCCATCGTGCCCGTCTGGCTTTGTATTTCGGATAGTACGTATTCAATTTCACGGAGCAGTACTGCGTCTAGGCTTTGTTACAATTTGGCGAAAATAGCTTCGCGGCTACTCTGTGCGCGCGCGGCATGCGGATGCGTAGTGCGGTTAAATGAGCACATCAGAGAGGTGTCGACACGATTGAGGCCCTTCATCGTGTTCGCTCTGGAGGCGATGATTCACCCCGTGGCGGTTGCAAACGGCCGGATCAGGATGGATGACGTTTGAAGTCCTCCTCCCTCCCTTCTCACCTGCACGACGGGCACCAGCTCGAAAAAGGTGTCACGAGGTCTGAGAAGGATGTTACTGTATGTGGTTTTACTTTTCAAGGGCCGTGCGAAAATTTGAGAGGCATCTGACCGTTGGGAACTTTTGTAAATTTCGCCCTTTCAGCCACCCAAAAGAGGTCACTGCGTGCTATCATTACCATCATTATCATCTTCATCAGGAGCGTGCGACACCCGAGTCTTGTAACTTAGCCCTCGAGCAGCTGTTTCTGTATCATCGCGACTCTGGGATCAACATATATTACCCAGAAAGGGTTTGCTCTCAGCTATTTGTCTCCCATAACAGTGGAAGCTCCCCTGCTCGTCTCTCGATCCCTACGCTAGAACTACATGAAGAAGGAGACGTAGGTCGGTTTTGGGACGCATTTGCACCTTAACAGCACACCTGACGAAACGCCTGGAGCTGAAAAAAGACGAGACGGAGAACTGTAGTAGAAAATTCACTGTTTTTTGCCACAACAGAAAATAAAAAAACTCCTTCCAGGCCATTGGATGGCCTAGACATGAAGAGACCCCGAGATGATGCCTTGCTCATACCAAAACGTATGAGCACGGCATCATGTCGGGGCTTCCTTGGGAAGCGTTATGGTACACCCTTTTTTGTACGTTAAACATTGTTCTGATGACAGTGTGCGTACTTTATTTATTTCCCACTTGTTTGCAGGCTCCGTTGTTTACTTACCTATGCACAAAATTGTTCTGGGTTTTCGGCACCACAATATGATAACTCTGGTATGCAAAAGTAAACGGGAAATGAAGATTTTCATTTTGATAGATATATCAACGCATCATGGGGGAACACGGTGATCAGGGTAGCAAAATGATCAAGCTAGTTTACAAAGTTTGTTCAGGCTAACCGCTGGCGTTGATAGATTTTTTTATTTGGTTTATCAGCACCAAACTTCTGGTGTTTTTACTGCAATTATCTTTTTTTCTTTTTTGCAGCTCCAGGCGTTTGTGAGGTGTGCTTTAATTTCGCGGCATTGTTTTGGAGGGCTTTCGTAGACTATCACAGCCTGGAATACGAGCCACGCAACACCTTCTGACGCAGCGTTTCGTTTGGCCGCGCATCAAAAAGGGCGTACGCGAGTGGTTGCGCTGCAGTCTCATATGCCAGCCGTCGAAGGTTAAGAAACACAGCAAGGCCCCCCTCACTCGTTTACGGCACACACTGATGTCTTTGAGAAGGTGTACATAGACATTTCTGGTTTCCTGGCATCCTTCAAATGGGAACACCTACCTATTAACTTCTTAGATCGCTTCACCCGTTGGCCCGCGGCGTTTCCCCTAACCTCTTAAATGCAAAATTAAAACTTAAAAAAGAAATCATGGGTAAAATGGGGATCATCAATAAAAAAACACATATTCAATACCTTGTTTGATTGTCAGGTAGCACAGACACCAAATCGCCCATCGTTGGCAATAGAGGGATCAAAGTTAAGTCGAGAGTTTTTTTTTTAAATAGGCGCTGATATTTACGCAAAGACAACATCTACAGTGAGGTTATGTGCCTAGGCGGACATATAAATAGGAGGTAATTATTGATTTCGTAGGCCTAATTTCCTAAAATTGAATTATTCCTTTTTAGAACCCGCCGTGGTGGCTCAGTGGCTAAGGCGTTGCGCTGCTGAGCACAAGGTCGCGGGTTCGATTCCCGGCCGCGGCGGCCGCTTTTCTGTTGGAGGCGAAAAGCAAAAAACGCCCGTGTGTACGAGATTTCGGCGCACGTTAAAGATCCACAGGTGGTCAAAATTAATCCGGAGCCCTCCACTACGGCGCGCCTCATCGCCTGCGTTGCGTCGGCGCGTTAAACCCTACAGTGAATCAATGATTCCTTTTTAGTGGCTACAGTAACCAGGCACGTCCGTATTAGAAAGTTTGACGCAATCATGTTTCTATGCAGTTTCAATAGGCAGAATTCTTCTAGCGCATTCGTAGACCGAGAAATCAAACGGCGAAGTTTAATTTCCGTTCGCATGATTATTCATACAAGACAGTCTGCACCGGCGCAACGCTCCTCCCTTCTGTGACTTGCCTGCTGTGTACGGTGTTTAGTTCGAGAAAAGGGTGGAGGCACAGGTAAAAGTAATGGTTGGCGCCATTTATTCCTGTTTTGGGTTATCGCAATCTGCAGTACTAGGAAGCGCTATCAAAACGCAGAACAAAAGAGAGGAGCCAAGCGCCGTTCTCTTTTCGAGCATGCGGAATCATGCGAGCAGCAATTAAAGTTGGCCATTCTGTACCTCGCACTACGGATGCGCCAGAGGAATTATGCCAAACGAAACTGCGTAGAATCACGATTGCGTCTCTCTTTCCCATACAAAAATCCCTGGTTACTGCCGCCACACAAAAGTAATTATCAATATTAGTATTTAAGCCACCTACATCAAACTGTACCTCCTAAATATGTGCCACCGGGGAGCGAAGCCTCTATGTAGAGGTGGTCTTCGAGTAAATCTTAGCGCATATTTCTAAAACAAAATATGTCGACTTAACTTTGATCACCCTGCATTTTCTCCAAAATGGCCTGTAGGGGCACCTGGCTTTTTAAAAGAATATGCCGAATGATTTGTTCTTTATCCAAGAAGGCTCATACATGCCAAGCCCCGCACGTGGTATGTGTCGAGTCCCTTCCGTGGTGCGGGTTCGTCTTCATAAGCGCTTTCCTTTCTGCGGAAGTTCCTTTCACACGTTCTGCGCTGCCATCTCATAAGAGAACTTCTGTGCTCAGTATATGGGCTTTCCTAAAATTTGAACACAGTCAAATACTTAAATACCCTCACCTAAATCCCGCCTCGAGGACTCAGAGCATGACAACTCTACTGCACATAAAATGTGCGGCAATCCACATTGTGAAGCTGATTAAAGAACAAATCAGCAAATGTCACCAACAACTATTACCCACGCGACGTCACTTGAATTAACATACGTGGCTCTACAAAGCATGTTACCAAAGACAAATGAAGACTTAACCACACAACTGAGTAATAAAACACCGCGGGAAAAGAGACTACAGAAAGGGCAAACAGACAGGGGGCTGACTAGAAGCCAGTTTATTGTCACTGAACGGGCAATAAATAGGAACGGATAAGAGACACGTGATATCCTTTAGGGAAGAAAGGAACTACAAAGGCAATAAAAATGGGCAATCAATTTTATAAGGTACAGTTATGTTCATTACTAACACATTCGCAGTGACTAGCACGCCTGGTATCGAGCCCTACTTATCACCAGTATCACCAAGAAAGGGAATTTCTTTCTCCATGAGGATAATGGAGGGTGCGCTGTGCAATCCTGTTTCCGAGTATGCATTTCCCGTGCTTCTGTAATATCTCCTCGCATGCAGTCCCTATTTCACCCCAGCACATGGATTTTTTCAAACAGGGGCGAGCAGCTTGGGCAGTTGGCAACGTGTACAGCGAGTGTGCTACCTGCGACGTTCTTTACGTCTCACCCGTGCTCCCGAAGATAGTCATTCTGGTTTCGGCGTACTGCCGTTCACGCCTCTACACTAATTTCATCAATGACAAGTTCGTCTCTCCCGGCGTTGTTCTGTTGGCCGGACCACTTCCTCCGTCTGGCGACAATGGAACCAAGATATGTCGGTTGCTGAGGAGAAAAGCTAACACACAATTGTAGTACCTCAAGGGAGTATTGGTTTGTACGAGTTGGTGCATAGCGGCGTATTGAAGTGCATCCAATACGAGGACAGGAACACAGACAACGACACACAGGGCGCTAACTTCCAGCTTAATGACACAAAAAACCTAACAACCACATATATAGTGCTCATTATCAGCCAACATGCCTCATTTGAACCAAACAGGATGTAGTCAATATCACAACAACACAAATAAAACTGCGGAAAAGTTTAACATTGTCAAAAGACGATAAAAGTATACAACGCAAGTACACCGATAAAAGCCGATAAAAAGAACGAAAACGTTTTACAAGTGGGAAGTTGCCAAATTCACGCAAGGGCAACGAGAAGACGCATGCGCGAAAGAGAAACGCTCTGCACACGAATTCACAGATTTCCCCTTAAAAATTCTCACTCTTCTTCCCCTAGAGCTACCGACGGCTTCGAAATGCAACTATCCCCAAAATCAGCGATGGTTTTCCCCTCCAAATTCTGCGTGTAAGGGTGTGTCGGTGCTTGGACAAAACCACACACTTCTCAAAGAGAGGAACAGCCACAGTTTTTGCAGTGCAAATTGAGAAAGCATCCGTTCTTAGTACGAACATTGTAGCTGTGCTCAATTAGGCGTTCATTCAGGCACCTGCCCCATTGGTCCACGTACACCTTGCTGCATTGTAGCGGAATCTGGTAGACAACACGCTCAGTGCACTTAACGAATTTATTCCTGTGCTTTGTCTTGCATGAGGGCTTTGCCGAGCTATTAGGCTTTGTCAACCGGCTGAGCTTACCTAGAGAGAGAGAGAACAGACTTTATTGTCATCCCTTTTAAGACGAATGTACCGTGCGGGAAAGTCCGGTATCTTCGTCCCATTAGACGGCGGTCAGGAACCCGTGGTCCCTGGCGGCGTCCTCTGCCAGTTGGATGACAGCAGCTTGTATCCCGGGAAGAGAGCTGAGCAGTGCGGCCTCCCACTGCTCACTACTTCTTATATGTATTACTTGTTCAAAGGCCCGTGGTTTATTGGGACATTGCCAGACCATATGTTGTAGTGTGGCTGCTGCAATGTTGCACCACTTGCATCTGTCCGTGTACCTATCCGGATAGCTGCGGTGACACAGGGCGGGGTGAGGGAACGTATTTGATTGTAACCTGCGCCAAGCAACTGTCTGCCATTTGTTTAGAGCAGTGTGGGCAGCCGGAAATTTCAGTCGGCTCAGCCTATAGTGTTGAGTAATCTCTCGGTAAGTTTCCAGTCTCTCCCTCCCCCCCGTCACAGACGCCACGTTGTCGGATTCGAAGTCAGCCTGGTTCGTGTATCCTCGGGCTGCTTCATGTGCCATCTCGTTCCCCGGAAGAGACGAGTGAGCTGGCGTCCATACCAGGCGGATGTGCCTTGAAACTGGGGTCGCGCTGTTCGTAAGGATTTTGGCGGCTGTGGTGGAGATCCTACCGCGCGCATAGTTGCGCAGGGCGGCCTTCGAGTCCGAGATGATGGTAGTAGCCTGCGTGCCCGTAATTGCAAGAGCTATGGCCACCTCTTCACCCGTTTCTGGGTTGGACGTAGGGATTGAACAAGATGAGGTTGCATTTCCCTGCTGATCTACCACCACGGCCACTACCGCACGTTGGACAGGGTAGCTCGCCGTGTCGACATAGCATACCGCTGGGTTGGCACTGTACTGCTTGTGGAGCGCCTTCGCACGGGCAAGCCGTCGGTCTTGATGGTACTCCGGATGCATATTTCTAGGCAGTGGGGCCACACTTATTTTGTCTCGTAGGTCCGCTTCAATGACGCCTTTGGTTCCATTCTGGTCCGCGAAAGGTATATGCAGCGACTCCAGAATGGCCCGCCCAGTTGGGGTCCCCGCCAGCCTGTTGTATTGGGCAATGCGTTGTGCTTCTATAAGTTCATCCAACGTGTTGTGAATGCCCATCTCCAGTAATTTTTCTGTGGAGGCAGCCATTGGAATGCCTACAGCCGCCTTGGTGGCTTTGCGAATTATTCGGTCTATTTTCTCTTTTTCTGCTTTCTTGAGTTTCAGGTACGGAGTAACGTAAGTTATTTTGCTGATGATAAAAGCTTGAACTAACCGAAGGAGATTATGTTCCTTGAGGCCATGGTGTTTATTGGCTATCCGGGCGATGAGTCTGCCAATTTGTACGGCTGCATTGTGCAGGGCCTGTATGGTAACCGTGTTGGTTCCTTTCTCATGTATTCTAAGCCCTAGAATTCGTATGCATTCAGTTCTGGGTACTGGGCTGCCCTGCAGCAGGATTTCTATGTTGGGGTCATGTCTTTGTCTCCGGCCGGGCCTAGCTGGGTTGTAGAAGAGGACTTCCGATTTTTGTGGTGAACATTCGAGGCCTCTTTGGGTTACGTATTCTTGAACCGTGTCAGCGGCTGCTTGCAGGCGTTCTTGTATGTCCCCATCGCTTCCTCCTACGGTCCAAATCGTGATGTCATCAGCATAAATGCTGTGACTTACATCCGGAATTTGTCGTAGTAAAACAGGTAGCTTAATCATTGCCACATTGAAAAGAAAGGGCGATAAGACCGAGCCCTGTGGTGTTCCGCGGCTGCCCAAGCGTATGGGGTCCGACTGGAGGCCTGGTACGGTTAGTTGTGCGGTTCGTTGCGCTAAGAAATCCGCGATATAGTTATAGGCCTTCTTGCCCACGTGGAGGTCGCTCAGGTTGTGGAGAATAGCGCTATGTTGCACGGAGTCAAAAGCTTTGGTCAGATCTAAGGCCAAGATTGCTCGAGTGTCTAGTGGGGATACAGCGGAGTTATCGATGATTTGATGCTGTAACTGGAGCATGACGTCTTGCGTTGATAGTGATGGCCGGAAGCCCACCATGGTATGGGGGAAGAGTTGGTGTTCTTCCATGTACCGATGCAGGCGGTTCAACACTACGTGTTCGAGCAGTTTTCCCAAACACGAGGTCAAAGAAATGGGCCTAAGGTTCTCAAGCTTCAGTTGCTTTCCGGGTTTGGGAATAAACGTAATGAGGGCGCTTTTCCACGTAGGAGGAAGACGGCCGTTGTCCCATACTTTGTTCATGTAAGCTGTGAGGTCTTCTATGGATGAGTCGTCCAGATTGGTAAGTACCTTGTTAGTGATGCCATCAGGCCCTGGCGCAGAGCGAGTGTTCAGTTTAGTAATGGCTTCACAGATTTCAGCTTTGGTAATAGGCCTGTCCATTTCGGGATTGGGGTTACCAGCATATGGGTCTGCTGACTCCTGAGGGGCTTCTTGTATGTAAAGCTCCTGCAGTTTCTTCAGTAAAGTAGATCCCTGTCCTTGATGTGCATGTAGGATGGTCAGAAGGTTGCTACGCTGGGTTACCCGCCTTCCGTCCGGGTTCAGAAGGCTGCGGATGGTGTGCCATGTTTTAGGCATATTCATTTGTACGTCCATTCTTTCGCACAGTGCATTCCAGTGTTGGTTAGTAAGATATGCCGCGTGCTTCTCGATCTCCTTGTTTAGGCGCGCTATCCGGCGGCGTAAGGACCGGTTGTGCCGCTGCCCATGCAGCCGTTTCTGAAGGCTGCTCTTCGCTTCCCACATGTGAAGGAGGCGAGAGTCGACCTTGTCTAGGTTCGCTTCCTCTGGTACGATTCGAGTAGCCATCGTGGCGTGTTCCTGTAAGCATTCGACCCATTTTTCCAGATCTTCAATGCCGGAGTTTTCTACTTTTGAAATCTCGGCCCTCCGTATATTACGGAAAACATCCCAGTCGATAATTTTTTGTTCCCGGCCGCTGTACTTTGGCGGCCCCGCAATGAGTGCGGTTTCCACTATATAGTGGTCACTGCCTAAGTCTTCAAGGGTATTTGTCCACCACGCATCTGAGACATTTTTCACGATGGTAAGGTCAGGGGTGGTGTCGCGTTGGACACTGTTACCTCTTCTCGTGGGATGGGCGGGGTCCGTCAGAATTGTCAGGTTGAGTTGCTGTATGGTGTCCCATAATGTCTGGCCCTTTTTTGTGGGCCTTGCATATCCCCAGGCGGGATGTGGCGCATTGAAATCCCCCACGATGGCTAATGGATGACCATGGGATGTGTGGAGGGCTTGTTGGAGGAGCTGTGTAAGGTTACGGGAATGTCGGGGCGCACTGTATACATTCAGTATGTATAGCCTCCGCTTTTGCCTTGCTGATGTGGGAAGGATTTCCAAGAAAACATATTCTGGTCCTGTGCTGGAAACATGCAATTGATTAGCCGGTATATTCCTATGCAACAAGGTGGTTACTCCTCTAGCTTGTGGAGCATTCATGGTGGATACGGATGAGTGGTACGCTTTGTATCCCGATAACTTGGCCGGTACTGCTGTCTCTTGCAACGCTATGACATCGGGTGCCGATTGGGAGTTTTGAACCAAGTGGTTAATGTGTTGTTGCAATGCTCCCCGCTTAGATCTGTACCCCCGACAGTTCCATTGCCATATGTAGTATCGATGCTTATCTCTGTTCGGGTGCATATTATCCAATGTTTTGACCTGAAACAACTTCTTGGATGGTGGCACTAGTATGTGGCCCTTCGGTGCTGGTAAAGATGGACGGATGTACGAGCCCAGTTGGGTTGTTCTGCGCTTGCGCCAAGGTGTATTCCAGGGCGGTAACCTTTCCGCTGATCATTTCTCTGAAATTAGCGAGGGCTCCCGCCAGGGTGGTAATGCTGTGATTCAGCTTGTCGAAACGCTGGTCGAGTTTCTTTTCTAATTTAGCTTCAAGAGCATATAAGGCCTGTTGTCCTGTTGGCTGCTGGTCAGCGGTTTCCTGGGCACGTCTTTTCGGGGGGGAAGGGTTGGATTCCGAGGATTGTGAATGCTGTGCTGTGGGCAGCCTTACGGTAGTCGTCGTGGGGGTGCAGCTACTTTTAAGTTGTGCGAGTTCAGCTCGAAGCTGCCTGTTCTCCGCCATAACCTGTTCTAATGTGGCTCGTATGCTATTTAGTTCAGCAGAGGTGGTGTCGGGGGGTGTTTGTGAGGGAAGTGCGAATGTATGTGCTCCTGAATTTCTTATGTGGGAGGCCTTAGCTGCCCAGCTCACCTGTGAGGTTGCCGCTGGGGTCCTGGTGCTGCTCTGGTCTCTTAGTTGAGCCGCCCGGCCCTTGTCGGAGCCTCGTTTCTTTGACTGGGAGCGAGACTGTCGTTGGGCTTGAGCACGGTTGTCGTCTCGCCTTGGTACTGTGTTTGAAGGTGTCTCGGCGCGGGACAGTCTTGGGAAGGAGGCGGAGCGATCTCGTTGCAGCCTGGCGTCCCCCGCATCGCGGCTGTGCTCTCGTTCTCTTCGCCAGTGGTGTTGTTTTGCAATGAACGCAGGGCGGTAACGTTTCTTGCACTGTTTGTCCCCGGTGACGTGGTCGTTTCCACATAGGGCGCACTTTACTGTGCACACATGCTCGTCCATGGGGTTCGCAAGTCCGCAGGAACTGCAAAAGGCTCGATCCGGCCAGGGGCAAACGTCCATTCGATGCCCAAGCCTTCCGCATGACGAGCAGACTTCGTGCTTCCTCTTGTGAATATAGCAGCGATATTCCGCTCCCCGGTAGTACACAAAATAAGGAACTCTGTAACCGGAAAATGCAATAATGGCAGAGTTGGTGCGGCCCATGCGCCGTGCATGCAGGGCGGTAGGGTTTCTCGAGTAAACGACGCTCTTGACGATGTCCTCCGCCGAGTCATATTCGGGGATGTTATGGATTACTCCTTTGACCGAGTCATCGGGTGTCGTGACGTAAGCCCGCGTAGAGTATGAGGTTTCGCCTATCTTGAGTTTCTCTATGCGCGCATATCGCTCGGCTCTGGCAAGGAGTGGGGTGCTCACCACGAGGATGTTCTGCTCGGGATTAGCCCGGAGGAGATCTTCAGTGGCTGTTTCTGGCTCCAGACCGGCAGCTAGCAAGATGCTGTCTCTCAGCGTGGCGTCACTAACTCGTGCCACGTTCAAGCCGTCCCGTGGACGGATGACGACTTTGATGTCATCCCTGGGTAGTTTGGGGCACCGAGGGCGTCGGGATTTGGTGGGGTGGACTCTCTGCGTGGTAGCTTGCGCTGTAGTGTTGTTCCTTGCGGGTGTGGAATTAGCTGGTCCGGTAGTATTTTGCTGCAGGTGGTGTAGGTCTCGACCACGCGTGCGCCGGTGGCATTGAAGCCAGCCAGTAGAGTCTTCATACTCCTCGGTGGTGATGACTTCGCCGTCCACTGTAGTCACCATCCGTAAAGCTCCATCGACTATTTGTTGCGACGTAGAAGGAGCGCTAGCTGCAACCACGCTTGCAGCCGCTGGGCCTGCTCGCGCCACCGCCAGTTGTTCTGCCATAGCACGTGCGGCCTCCCTGCCGCCTCGCCGAGGCTTAGCGAAGCTGCAGTGTAAAAGCCGTGCTTTCGGTGGTGCTGTAAAGGCTTCAAAGGGTCCTACTTGGTGCTGTTTGGCCTCCCTGGGTGCACGAAGCCATCAGGAAGGTCATACGATGATCTGGCAAGCGATGTTTTGTACGGATCCGACGCTTGTTCTTGAAAACACAGAGCCGATGTGAAGATCGACCACTCCGCTCTGGAACGGCACGTGCCTCCGAGCTTACCTAGCTTCTAGGGAGCAGAAAAAAAAAAATCACGCCATATCCACGGAATGAATGATGATAAGTAGGGCGAAGCACGAGAGGGGGAGATCATCGGTTTCATTAAGAAAAACGTAAGACTGTTTGCGTACATTGTACAAATCAACTTTTATTTTCGGAGTCAATGCTCCCAGGCCCAGACCTGGTGAAAGACCCCGCGCCATCGAGGACTACCCCGCACCTCAAACACAATTTTGTCACGTAGGATGGGACACAACGGTAAAGAAAGAACTTTATTTAGGGCGAACTTGTGCCCGAACAAGACGAGAGGAAACGAGCAAGGTTCTTGCGTCTCGTTCGATCTCCGAGAACGACTGCCTGCGTTCGTGGCGTGATCTCTTGCGTGATCTCCCCCTCGCCGCGCACGTGTGCTCGCGCCTCCGTTGGCGAACACAGACAAGCTCGCGCTCCCCGGTGTCGAGTTTGCGCTGCCGGTTGCAACCGGTTCTTGCGCGTGCAACGCGGCCCACTTTGCGACATCTCCGAAAGCATGCGGCGGTCACGTACCACGAGACACAAGGGATGGACGGGACCCAAGGCTTCAGGAGCTTCGCCTCTAAAAACTACTTTTACGTTGGAGCGAGCGACTATCTTCTTGAAAATATGGGACAAGCGATGCAGGTACGCGATCACCGCCACCTTGCTTCTCTCCGTTGGCGTTTCCGCATCATCCGTTCTTTCATGCGAGAGTTCCTGAGTATGCACTCAGCCACCAATACCATACCATGAGTTGGGTACCCTGCTTCTGCCAGGTGGACCGTCTGCTTTGCGAAGCTCAGGCCCATTTCGTGCTCGCAAGGCTTCTTCAAGGCGATGGTAAAGCACAGGTTGACGAAACCTCTTTTAACAAGTTTCGAGTGGGCAGAGTGATAGGGAAGCAACGGCTTATTGGCTCTAGGTTCGTACCTCCAGCAAATGTGATTGTGGCGAAAGAAAAAAATGAGGTCGAAGAAGTGGATTCGACTCTGGATAGGTAGCACAAACGTAATTTCGAGGGGTGCAAGCCTTGTCTTCATCATAGCTAGAATTTTGTTGGCATCAGTTTGGAAGTCACCAGTGGAGGACTCTAAGAGGAACAGGTAATTATGGACGTATCGTAATACTTTTCTGATTTTGGTGCCTGCGAGGGAGTTGCTATGCTGGTATCCATGTTAGCTAAGTACAAACCACTGAGGAAGGGTGCTATGCACTAGCCAATGCAGATCCCGTTTCTTTGTAGGTGGGGCATGCCTTCCCAAAACAATGAACGTGGACCTAAGGTAAAATCTCATAAGTGCCAAGAAGCCACCACATGAGATACCGGCATTATTTTGGAAGGGCATAGCCCCAAAACTGTCAATAGCGTCTATGACAGAGGTCAGCAGTCCAGTGTGAGGTAGCGAATAAAAAAGGCAGTAATGTCTACAAAGAAGGCCTTCAGGCACTGGTAAGACTTGGAGCTGATAAAGCCCACATCTTCGTCCGAACTTCTTACACGAAAGGGGCCATCTATGGCCAAGGTTGAGGTTTAGTTGTAGGTACAAAACAAGTGCCTTTTGCCACGTGCCATTCTCGGAGACAATAACCCTCAACGGCATGTCTATCTTGTGGTTCTTGCACTGAAAATTACATCCAAGCACTCGCTCTGGTTGTGTCACAGTTTTTAAAACCTTGCTGAAGTCACGTTTAGTACACAGGCAGCTTTTTAACCTAAGACTTTATGCGAGACCGGGACACACCTGGTTTACACTCGAACACTTTGGAGACAGCATCAGCAGCTTTCGCGTTGAAAGCCCATGCGAAATTACGGCAAACTCCCTATCTTTGTCTACTGGCAAAGGCGCAGCGAGTTATTCCTGATGAAGGATAGAACCCATTTAATGGGCATCTTAGGAGGGTGTGGCTTACAATGCTTCAAACCATTTACGCCTACAGAGATGAAGAACGGGCCCGTTGAACTAGAAATAAAGTTCAGGAGAGTATTGGCTTTGGCGAGTTGGTACATAGCGGCCTATTGAAGCGCAGCAAAGACGATTACAGGAACACACGCGACGACACACAGGGAGCTAACTTCCAACTTCAATGACACAAAAACCCAACAACCACATATATAGTGCTCATTATCAGCCAACATGCCTTATTTGAACCAACTAGGATGTAATAAATATCACAACTGAAATAAAACTGCAGAGAAGGATAACATTGTCAAAAGATGTTAAAGTATACAACGCAAGTACACCAATAAAAACTGATTCAAAAGAACGAAGGAACGTTACAAATGCGAAGTGCCCGAATTCGCGCAAGGGCAACCAAAAGACGCATGAGCGAAAGAGAAACGCTCTGCACAAGAATTCACAGGTTTGAGCTTAAACATTCTAACTCTTTTGCATCGGGAGCTGCCGACGGCTGCGCAATGCGATTATCCCCCAAATCAGCGATGGTATTCGCCTCCGAAACTTCGCGTGTAAGGGGGTGTCGGTGCTTTGCCAAAACAACACTTCTCAAAGAGGGAAGGGGAACAGCCACACTTTTTGCAGTGCATATCGAGAAAGCCTCCGTTCTTAGTACGAACATTGTAGCTGTGCTCCTTTAAGCGGTCGTTCAGGCACCTGCCCGATTGGTCCACGTACTCCTTGCCACAACGTAAGGGAATCTGGTATACGACACGCTCAGTGCACTTAACGAATTTATTCCTGTGCTTTGTCTTGCATGAGGGCTTTGCCGAGCTATTAGAGTTTGTCAACCCGCTGAGCTTACCTAGCTTCTCGGGAGCAGCGAAAACTACTTTTACGTTTAAAGCGAGCGATAATTTTCTTGAGATTATGTGACAAGCGATGCAGGTACGGGATCATCGGCATAGCAAACCGGCATACCAGCATAGCAAACTCCCTCGTAGGCACGAAAATTAGAAAAGTATTCCGATACGTCGATGATTACCTGTTCTTCCTAGAATCCTCCGCTGGTGAGTTCAACCTGATGCGAACAAAATTCTAGCTATGATGATGACAAGACTAGCGCCCCTCAAAATTGCGTTTGAGCTACTTGTCCAGAAGCGAATCCGCTTCCGTGACCAATGTTTTTCCTCTGACGACAATCACATTTGCTGGAGGTACGATCCTAGAGCCAATAAGCCATTGCTTCCCTATCACTTTGCCCACTCGAAACTTGTTAAAAGAGGTGTCGTCAACCTGTGCTTTACCAGCGCCTTGAAGAAGTCTTGCGAGCACGAAATGGGCCTAAGTTTCGCAAAGCAAACAGTCCGCCTGGCAGAAGCAGGGTACCCAACTCATGTTATGGTATCGGTGGCTGAGTGCATACTCAGGAAGTCTCGCATGAAAGAACGTGATGATGCGCAAACGCCAACGGAGAGAATTAAGGTGGCGGTGATCCCGTACCTGCATCGCTTGTCCCATAATCTCAAGAAGATAGTCGCTCGCCGCAACGAAAAGTAGTTTTTCTGCTCCCGAGAAGCTAGGTAAGCTCAGCCGGTTGACAAAGCCTAATATCTCGGCTAAGCCATCATGCAAGACAAAGCACAGGAAGAAATAAACACAGAAAACACAATCCTGAGCTCTCATCCAGGGTGATCGTCTCTGAGCGTGGCACTTGGCAACACACCTTTGGGCTGTTTTTGCAGCGGTTTCTGGGCATGTTGCCGATTGATGGCCCTTTTCAAGTGAGGAATGCACAGGACGTATAAACCTTCATAGAAAAACAGCAACAAAAAGCGGTTAGCGCGTTTTCAATATTTAAATGATCTATACTACTCGCGGCCGCATGCCTCCATTTGTAAGCTGTTGAAGAAGGCATCGGCTGCGTAGGTGCCACTCGATTCCATAATGAGTTTCGGCATTAGTGTAGGCAGCTTCATAGAGTTGCTGTCATGTTACCTGAACTTCCACTTTCGTAGAATGCGAGGACCGCCTCTTCATCTAGAAAAGGATGTGTGCATCGGTTCTGTTCATCGCTTATATAGTGACCATGCGCTCTCGCCCGCCACAGCAGGGGCTTTGACGCGACTGTGAAGGACAGTGCGGCGCTAAAAGTGCTGCGCTTCGTCGACGACTTCCTCGTCCCTGCACAAGGTGCCTGAGAAAAGGAAAGGCGAGCGATGTTGATAGCATCCTCAGATTGCGCAGAACCTTAGCGACTTCCTGCTAAAAAAGGTTTTCCCACTGACGACGAACTGCACTTTTCGGATATGAGGCTGTTCTTAAATGCCAAGCACTTTTGTTGGAGCTATGCACCACGAAATCAAAAGGGTTCCATGCCATTCACGTCGGCGCTCTTGAAAGCTTTTGAATCGAGGAGTGGCCGCTTCTGCGTTACAAAACTAGCTGTCACGTCCTGTCACCATCGAATTCAGAGCAGCTTTGACGCACAACAAGCCATTGGCGTAGGGCTGGAATTCATGATTTGCTTCTCTCCGGCGTGGGCTACAATCTCTTGACAAGACTAAGAAAATCACCCGAGGAACAGAGCCTTCAACAAGAAAAATAAAGAAGATAGCCGTGATCCCCAACATCCATGGAATTAGCCAGAGGGCAAGATAATATTACGGCGGTCGAGTGTTCAGCTCGTGTTTTTTCTACTCCTTGGAAATTAAGTAACCTATGGCCGTAACGCGAACAGTGAAAGTCCGGCGACGAAAAAAAGCACGAAGAAACATTCGAAGCCCCTACGTTGAATGCCAAGGGAAGGTTATCTACGAGATACCACTGCCTTGTAAGCGGTCGGTACGTGGGACCAACAGGGCGCTGCCTCATGACCGTCTTCAGGAGCACGCGTGTGACGTAAAGAACCCATTAGGTAGCACACTTGCTGTAACACCTTGCCAAGTGCCCAAGCTGCTCACCCTGTTTGAGAAAAAGCCATGTGCAGGGACGATACCGGGATCGCATTGCGACTATAGATTGGAGAAGCCTGGGAAAAGCATACCCGTAACAGGATTGCGTCAACGCACCCTCCATTGCCCTCACTGAGAAGAAATTCCCTTTCTTGGTAACACTGAAGATTAGTTGGGCTGTGATACCAGGCGTTGCGTAGTCACTACAAATGTGCTAGTAATAAAGATGACTATAACTATAATAGAATTGATTTACATTTTAATTACCTTTTTGTTGTCTTTTTATTCCTAACGAATATCACGTGTGTTTTGTGTTTTATCTGTTCCGATTTATTGCCGGTTCAGTGACAATAAACTCAGTTGTTACTCAGTGAGCAGTCTGTTCGCCCTTTCTGGTGTCTCCTTTCCTGCCCTGCTCTTATTACTCAGTTATGGAACCAACCGGCCCACCATCAATCTTTGTTTTAACCACACATTTAATTAATTCAAAGATATTAATTTATGGTAAATCAACGCATAATGTAGGAAGGTGGTTAGAGGAGTCGTATTGGTGAAACTAACTTTTTTATAAAATAAAGGAGAGCTCATACCCGATGTTGATGATCTCACTTCTACTGCGTCTCTGCGCCCCCTACGGAGGCGACGAGATCGGCGGCACAAGACGGAAGAGAACTGAGATCCCATGCTTTGGTATGAGTTTTTTTAATGTGTATAAATCCGGCCTATGCGCGAGAGGTACACGAATCTATTACGTGGCTTCAGCAACAATGCAGCGACTAAACACGCATATTTGCTCGATGACTGCACCATCTCTCCACCGTCTGCCGCGAAATGCATACCTGGATCGAATTTACATTTCTCTAGAAGAAGTTTCTGGATTTCCGACCATAATGTGCGCCCTATTGTTTTCAACGACCACTGTATGGTATCTGTTTACTTTGATTGCTCAAAGCCGCGTCGTGGTGCTGCCTCAGTGGGGTCGACGAAGCTCAATGTCTCCTTTCTGGCAATGAAATCTTTTGCTGAAGTATTCGGAGTGTTTACACAACAACGTTTACAATAGCTGACCTTTCATATAATGAACAATGGGATCTTTTTAGGCAGAGGTGAGAAACTCGGCTATAGATGAGTCAGCTTCGTCTTGCGTTTCTAAAACTGCTTTAAGTTCGTGAACTTTCCCGTATATTGGTGGACCTTCATGAACTGGAGGCAGTGATGCCTGGATAAGTATAGGTGATAATTGGCGCAACTGAAAGACAATTGCAGCAAGTATGTTACTGAAAAAATCCACGTGCTTTAATTCGGTCAAGAACACGAAGGTTTTTTGGACGGGTATCTCCACTCGCTGCTTGCCTCTGTGATGAGCGCCGAGCGGCACTCGCGGAAGGAATAAATGATGATTAACTATAATGTTAGTAGGTATACCGACTCAGCTGATATTGCCATTGCATTCCGCGCTCATTAAAGCAGGTTATTTGGTGGGTCTAATGTCGTGATTTAGGAGCATGGCTTTCATTCTTTCATTTTTGGCACTTACAAGGCTTGCGGCTGATGAGTGTGCAAGGGTTTAGCGGCCCTATTATACTGGAAGAGGGAAGATTGTCCAAACCAGAATGACCATCTTCGCCGACAACCAGAATAAACAATCTTCGGGAGCACGCGTGCAACGTAAAGAACCGCCGCAGGTAGCACACTGGCTGTACACGTTGCCAGTTGCCCAAGCTGCTCGGCCCTAATTTGAGAAAAGCCAGTGGCTGGAGGGAACCAGGGACTGCATGCGACGAGATATTAGAGAAGCCCGGGAAATGCATACCCGGAAACAGGATTCCGCAGCGCACCCTCCATTCGCCTTCCGCAGAAAGAAAATCCCTTTCTTGGGTGATACTGGAGATAAATAGGGCATTGATACCAGGCGTGCTAGTCACTGAGAATGTGTTAGTAACGAAGATGACTGGTACCCTATATATTCATTGTACAAGGCACCAGCAGTTTGGAGTAGGTCTTCAGCCACCTACACAGTGTGGCAGCAGCATTGCAGCGTCAGCGAATCATTGACAGAATATATATTCAGTTCACTTGTCTTTCTGACTATCGAACAAAAGCAGTCTTTACGACAAATAGGGAAGAGAAAAAGGATAAAGAAACCAGAAAGATAGTATGAGAAATGACATCATCAAAAACAACGAATTCTTGGAACTCGAAATTTTTTAAACGTACAAAGGGTATTTCTCGACGTATAAATATACCACACATATACACACAGTTCGGACAAACGGAAAACGTGGTTTCAACCAACGTAAATGGTAGCCGTAAACACGCATTTTCACGTGCAATAATTTCTATGCCAACTTTCTGGGCCCTTCTGAGACACGATGTTACAACGTTAACACTCCTTCGTGTATCCGAATAATGGGAAATGAAGATAGGAACTGATTCAATTCCGCCAAATTCCTAAGGAATACGGAAGTACTGTCAATAGGGCTAGTTGCTTACTTGTTCATGATAAAAAACAGCGCAAAGACACAAGAACAAGAAAAAGAAGGCTTATATGCATGTCCTCTCACTCTTCTTTTCTCTTTGGTCGTGTTTGTGCTGGTGTTTTTTATAACAATTAATTTAAGAATACAACTGTTATATTAGAATCTGTAACTTTTTTCTTCCATCTAACACCCTCTTATAGGCAACACAGTGTCCTTTCACGAAAACAAAATATGGTGGGACAAAAAAAGGTGTAACGGTCTCTTGGTGGGAAGTGCCAACGAAGAGTTTTCAGCTCATTCTGAAGGCGAGGTCAGAACAAAACGGGAAAACTAACGCACATTGTAATCTTATTCTCTCAAGAGTCAACACAGTTGATCGAGCAATATGTTTCACTAAAACTATACGTTGCTTAACTGACTAAAAATGCAACCGACATAAAAGCACAAGATATTTTCGTAGACTTAAGACTAGAGATTAAACCTGTATCTACTATTTTCAGGGGTCAAATTGCAAACTCACGAACACCCACTAGGCAGCCCAGCTCTAAAACTTTCATTCGCAAATCTTTCCGGGCGTATAGAAACAACCCTAAACTAAGTGACGCTGGCTTATTGTAAAATACAATACGGTGTAAAATACAATACAACACGTCCACGACTTTTTAGAATAACATGTGAGGACGCCTGTTTGCGTAGTATGATCTAAGTCGAACAACCCCTTAAGTGTGATTGTTCTCATTGTGTTGTTTCCCTGCTATACTTTATGTTTTCTATTGTTAAACACAGAGTATCAACCTTTCAGTAAATAACATCACGCCTTACGTTGGAAACTTGCAGTCTTTGATGTATATTTCATTTTGCATTTCAGGCATGCCAATAATAAAGAATGCTAAAAATTGTAGATTCTTCTTCCAAACTCCCAAGATTTGTTTCAATGTTTAGGTATAGTGACGTGGCTGGAGCCTTTTTGCTTCATTTCGAACGCGCCATGTATTTCTTGCGCTGCGCTTTTCTCGCTTACCATCGTAAAAGCACACCAAACGAGCGTTTCCAACTAAATGAACGCAAAGGCTGGCGGTTATATACACTGATTTTGCCTGAAATGTACCTGCAGTTTTATTTGCACTGAACAATGGTGACATGCATGACAGCCGCCAGCGGCTCATGAGATTTGAAGGGTTATGACTATTTAAACCGCGTGGTTTTGGAAGCCTAAGCGTGACTCCCTGGCTACGGTACACAAGGTTGAACTTTGGTTCGTTATCTCTCTGCGTCGCCTTATTTCGGCAGTCACATCGACCGTTAGCGAGCTCAGACGACAATGCGAGCCCATACTGTGCCCTGCACCCAAAATATATGCCCATACAGCAAATTCTTGAATACTTCTAACTAAGCAAATATGCGTACAGGTTAATGGTTTTTTCAGTACCATTGCTTGACCCCAAAAGAATAAACACCACCGCCTCTATCTTGCACAGCAGCATACTGGCTAAGTAAGTTTTGCTTATATGAAATGCCAGGTGCAGTCATAAATACTTGGCACACATTTATAAAATAAGGTTACATTCGTTCTTCATGCTTAGTACCACGTGGCAAACGAACTGTCTTGTCCCGCTGTCCCAATCACCGTCACATGACCTTCATGTCCCGGGTATCCGGTCCATTTCATCGCCATCTCTGTCTTGTGACCGGTTGCGTAAATACCCCCATGTGCGCGCATCCGGTAAATGTATGCCCCAGCGCTGGTGGTTACCGCAGCCTCTATAACTCAAAAGATATTTTGGTACATAATATCTTCTGAAGGAAAGACAATTTTTCCCGCTTTTGGTAATATGCTGCATTCTGGAGCTGTCACTTTGCGCGAAAGTTTCTGTAGACATTTCAGTTACTACCGCTTCGCTATCGTACCCAAAGACTCCGCAGCCCATCTATGTGTACACTTTTTTTTTTCGGCTTTTTCGGCGCTTGCGGGACTGGTGTGTTGTTGAGTATGTACGCGTAATCGCTTAAGTGGACGAAACGTGGGAGTGCTTAAAAGTTGATGTTGTCTTTATCGTCACCTACCTCTATATAAGTTAAAATACCAAATTTTATCCCTCTGTATCCGGCTAAGATTTCTAGGAGTCGCGCTCAGGTAATTTATTTTGTGAATGTCTGTTTCTTCCTTGCATCTGCATTGGGCAGCTTTGTGAGCCGGTGCACACAATCTTTTGTACCCGAAGGAAGGCACATCTTTGATGTTGGTTAAAATGTGGCAGACGTCACCACTTTATGTTCCAAAACAGCACTCTTTGGCTGAGCCACTATTTCGCGGTCGCATAGGACATTTCCTAACTGAGATTGTTTAGAACCTTAACGCGATACTTGCACGGCATCATGCACATTCCTGTGGTAGACGACACCCCGCGTGTAGCTGCTGCACAAGCACTGTCTTCGATTTTCAGACCCACCGCTAAAAAACAGTATGCCGACAGGTACACGTGGGTGTTTTTTTGCGGAATGCCCGTTTACACAGTTGTGCCGGGTCCCGAAGTAAAAATAATTCGGGATATTTGAGAGGCTTCAGTAATTACGTGTAACAATATTAGGAAGGCTCGTTGGGAAAAGAAACCACTCACTGACCTAAGAACGATCTACCCACTGGGGTGTGTTGTTGGGACATCTGTGTGATGGCTGCACAACCCTCTCCCAACAGAAGTTGCGGAGGGGCTCGACATGGGTGGTCAGGGCAGCGTGCAAAGCATGCTGAGCATCTATGGGTCCATGCTCGCCGCCTCTGGAACTTCAGCATTGCGACTGTCAACAAGCAAACCTTATCTAGCAAGGGAAGCTTAGCAGAACTATTAGAAAAAGCAATGGCTGCGAGACTTCGTGCCCGCCAGACTGGCGAAGGTATAATTACAACTTGCAGTTTTTTAGGCTAACTGAGATAACTTCTTGTAGTAAGTTTTTTAAAGTTGTGAAGTACAGATAAAAACTTGCATGGCCATTGCACGACCATTGAACGGTCGTTTTGTGCAGCCGAATATAAAAAATACACATCGAAACACTGGCGAATGCTCTTCTCGTCGTTTTGACTTACGCAAATTTATTTCGCTCGCAAAGTTGGCTTGCATATGTTAATGCTTTCTATTCAAATTTGGAGATTAAAAACTATACACGTAGAGGAGCAGGACATCTTTGAAGGAGTGTGATTATTGCCTGCAAAAGTGATATATAATTGTAGTCCATGCTTATATAAAGCTTGTAGTATATAGGCATTGGTATCTGCAGGGCAGTGGAATGACACAAGCGCTTTTGAAAACCACTTTTACTTTTGAAAACTTATTTGTAGTCTGAGTGAGAGGCACTGAGCCTGAAGAAACCAGCGGTTTGAAGGAGGTCCTCAGCCACCTAAAAGTGTGTCAGCAAATTTGCAACATCATCAATCACTCACAGAACACATATCTCCGTACCCTTACATTTGTATAATATCGAACGGAGCAATCTCTATCACAAATAGGGAAGAGAAAAATGACAAAGCAACCAGAAAGAGACTATAAGAAATAACATCATCAAAAACAATCAAAGAATTAGTGCAGAAGAAATTACGGAACTCGAAATTATTTAACATAAAAGGGGTACTTCTCGACGTACAAATATACATAAACATAGACACAGCTTGACCCAAAAAATGCCTGTGCAAAAAATCTTAGAAGTACCTTTAAACACGCATATTTTCAAGTGTAATAATTTCCAGGGCGACGTACTTGGTGCTCTATGACACAATGTTCGGACGTTAACATCCTACTGTGTATAAAACTATCAAGAATCGGAATAACGGGCAATGAAAGTAGAACTGGTTCGATCCGCCTAAACTTTAAGAATACAGAAGGACAGATACAGAAGGACAAATGGGCTACTTGGTACTTTTTTATGATAAAAAAAACAGCGCAACGACGACGAACTAGCAAAGGAAGGTTTACGCATGTCCCATCTCCTCTTTTTCTAGTTCGTCTTCTTCGCGCTATTTTTTTTCATCGTGAATTTAGGCATACAACTTTTATAATTAGGATTTTGTAACATTTTCATCACCATCTAATGCCCTCTAAAGGCAAACGCAAAATTTTTTCAGGAAAGCAAAACCTGGTGGGACAAAAAAGGTGTAACGGTCGTTTGGTGGGTAGTGCCAACTTACAGTTTTCGGCTCATTCTGAAGGCGAGGTCAGAACAAAATGGCAAAATTAACGCAGATTGTAACCCTTAGTCTCTCAATAGTCAGCACAGTTCACCGCGCAGTTGTTCTCACTAAAACGATATGTTGCTTAACTGACTAAAAAGGCACCAGGCATTAAAAGCCCAAGACTTTTGTGTGACTCTACACTTCAGATAAACCTGTATCTACTAGCTGTAAGGTAAAAATCCAAAAGCACGATCACGCACTAGGCAGCACAGCTCTGCAAAATTTTATTCGCAAATCTTTCCGGGCGTCTAGAAACAACCGTAAGATAAGTGACACTGGCTCATTGTAAAATACCATTGACGAACGAACGCTCATGGAAGACATTAAAGAATAGAGCATGAACATTCACAGACAACTTTGATGCATCCCCTGAAAACAGCTATTTATAGGGCAAACTTTGGTACAAAGATAGTCGCAGTTGCGTCATCAAAACCAAATCACTCGTGTTTAGCTTAAGGTGACCGAAATCCTTTTTTTTTTTATTGTTTATGCAAATTGTTTTCGGCTTTTTAGGATGACCCCTCATGGGCTTTTCAGGACGCCTTTTGTGTAGTTTCCCTCCTTGCGTTCAGGCAGCCTGTTTGAACTAAGTTGAACAAGCCCTTATATTGTGATTGTTCTGATTGTGTTGTTTAAACCACTATACTTTAGTTTTGTAAGTAAACACAGTGTTTCAACCCTTCAGTAAATGACTTCACGCCTTACGTTGAAACGTGCAGTCTTTAATGTATTTTTCATTTTGCATTTCAAGGGATGCCAATAATAAAAATGCTAAAAATTGCAGATTCTTCTTTCAAATTCCCAACATTTGTTGTAATGTTTCAGGTATACTGTCAATAGGCCAGCCCTGTATCCGAAGGACAGCCGAAGGAACACTGGAATGGTCCTAAAACTAGGAGGACCGTCATTGGGATTAAATCCATGGTAATGTCTGCACCTTAGCTCTTTGTCTTGTTGCGTGCCCATTGTTTACAGTATGAATGGTGGGACAGTGAAAATTTTTTGTCTAGGTTTTTTGCTCAGCGGTATTGGGAAACGGTGTTACCCTTCTCTTTTCCGAGAATCTCTTCGCCAAAATCGGTATTCTTCTTGCGATGGTTCTACAATGCCTCATCGACTACCGCAGCACATTTACACGAGGAGACATGACCTGCGGCAGCACGAGGGAATGAGAACGCCGAGCCACAAAACAACAGGCTTATTCAGAACGGAAGGCGGCAGCAGCTGACGCGGATGACAAGCTACCCTACCAAAGTTGACTGACTAAAACACGTAGACAACAAAATGGCACCACCCGCTTACGTAATGGTAACTGACCAATGGTCATGGCGGCGGCGCGGAAGAATAGCACAAAAACGTGCGGATACTCTGCACCGTTTTTCTAACCACACTAGCCGAACGCAACCGACAATTACCCCGAGACGACGAGAAACATTTCACACCCTCCTACGTCACCATTTCTGGTCGCTTTCAACAGCATTTTTGGACATGAACAATCGCAGGTGGGATGGCTACTAATTGTTTTCACTACGTCTCCGGATAAATACTCGAGCTTCACACTTTTTCGAACACGTATCTCCGCCCCCCCCCCCCCCCCCTTGAGAGCAGCTGCAGAACTTTATTTACCAGAACACAAAAGGGTTCCCATTGTTCACCACTGCTTTATCGTGCAAGATGTGATTTCGATACTTGTCTTGTGGCGTTTTCTTTACACGAATTCTGGGCTCTATGCTGCACGCCTGGTAAGCCTTATGTATGTACTCCGCGTTTCGGGCGAGAACTTCGGCGCCCTACCTGCAGTTTTTGTTTCGGACACGAAATTTTTTACTTAAAAAAGGCTAACGCATTCACTGTGAAAAAACATGACCCCTTCTATCCTATAAATATCTAAGTCCACAAAGCTGCACTTGTCGGACTTTCAGAATATTGGGAATTTGCTATGTTTAGTTATAAGAAGAGGGATGAGATGTGTACATCACATGGAATAGACACATAATAACTGGGTAGAGAAATGATGTTTTATTCCCTGGCTACGCGAATCACGGCGAAACCTCTTGACTGGAACCGAGGTGGCCTCTCAAAAGCTCCGGAATTGCTTAAGGTCAGCAGGAAGGACGCCGCATGTGGCGGAGCATACACCCCTCGGGAAATGGACACTAGTGGGGGACAGAAGTTTAAGGTGGGGCTGCAAATATATTTGTATGGCTGTGAAGAAATTGCTCTGGAGAAAACATGCGCCAGCTTACTGCAAATGCGTGAAAGGCCTTTCTCTTTTTGTTTTTTTATACGCCGAAATTGGCGCACGTTCACTGCGTCTGTTGGCGGAGGCCACCTCCTTGCATCATTGGCGTAAGAAACTTTGCTTCAAAACGATAACTTATTCTTTCACAGTCTTTGCCAAATATATAGAGAGGGGACTGGTAGGACCAACACAAGCCATGTATACAGATCAAATGTTAATTCAAAAGTGACACATGTGTATGCAACATCGATAGAAATGTTGTGAAAGCAAGAAGACGGAGCATGTCTCTGTCCTTTACGTCCGAGGTCTCAAATATATGGCGCTCGACACTGTCATTATGGGTTGCCAACAACCTGAAACCCACACGTTGTCATTTCACCAGTGTTTCTATGCCCCTACGGTGGATACGAAACGTCTATGTCTTCCCAGAGCTTGTCGGGGAGTCAAATATTCTAAAAACGGCATAGCAACCGGAAGATCTGCACCATATTTACAGTGGTGTACCAAGAAGACACATATTACATGAATCACCTAACAATAATTATCGGCTCCAGTTATGGTCAGCCACAACAATTAGGCACTTTCTTAAGAGAGCAGGGGCAAAAAAAGTGCGGATGTTCTGCTTGCTGTAAAAGAAAATAGGTGCGACGAATCTTTTTTCGCGGGGCTGTGGAATTAGCGTACGCAGGGAGCTACTGCTATGATCCACTGTGGCTACGCTTGAGAAGGAGTCATCCACGGGTGTGGGCAGTGTGTGTATCCGCTATGTACACTCCGCCACCTATGAGTTGCCATTGATAATGATACCGACAACCATTTGCAAATTTTAGCCAGCAGCACCTGAAAAAAAATTATTATGGGTTCTCTAAGGTTGCGGCTTGATGTTTTTCGATCAAATCATTGTTTTTATCTTTTGCAAAGGTCACTGAAGTCTTTTTATACTAGTGAAAGTTTCACGCTCCTTATTGCCCTCTTTCGCGAGTGCTGGGCAGCACCAAACTCTGAGTGGCGGTAAGGATAAAGAGTTTTGCTAATCTTATCTGTATTGGCCACGATATTGCCAAATCAGCTTTGTGGTTCCAAAAGCACAAAATGGTGCCTCCAGTCGAATAAAAACCGTATTGCTCAGTTTAATGTTGTCGCCCCACTTGTGTTTACTGAACAGCTCGTAGTGTGCAAGGGAGTCCTCGATGACCTGCTCAGCTGGTCAACCGAAGACAGCAACGTCGCTCTGGCGATGGCCCTATAACATACCGCGGCTCTCCCAGTGGCGCACTATGCTCACAGGTTACTGATACGTTGTTGGCGGTATTCGGTTCCAAATATTCTGGGTTTTATCATTACAACTTACTTCTACCTCATGTAAAAGGCGGTATATGACACTTGTGTAGATGCCTCACTTAGGCTCTATTGATATTTGGGGCGTGAGCGCTCAATGGCCGTGCTGTGTACACGCAAGTCTAATCAGTGGCGCTTGCTCTTCTTGCGGCAATGCACTACGTAGTCACATTTGTGGAATATGCGATGATCTCGCCTACTCGCGACTGCGCCCACCCTCCTCGGTACACTGTAGATACCTTGTGTAGTATTTGTCTGATTTGTACGTAGCGTTTCGAACTTTTCACGAGTGTAGATAACTTGTTAATCTATTTGAAGTAACTCGCTCCCCATTCGGGATGAAGTACTGTATTTGCGGCATCGGCATCAGTCTTCATCACAAGTGTTATCAACGCAAGTCTATACACCCATCAACAACTGCGGTGCGTGGCTCCAAGTAATGTCCTCGTCCTAACACTGAACGTATGAACTCAATTGAGAGCTCTTGGCTGTTGACACCTTCTATCAATGAGAATGCGGGTGAATGTTCTTCGCAGCAGTCTCTTATTCTAAAATTGTTCTATGTGAAAGCGAGAGGAAGATGTTGGGGTTGCGTTTTGGGTCGTAGAATGCAGCATGATTGGACTTGCGCAAAAGAAACGGGGACGAGGAAGGAACGACAAGACGAGCGCACCCGCACAAGGACGGAGTGCGCTCGTCCTTGTCGTTCCTTCCTCGTCCCCGTTTGTTTTGCGCAAGTCCAATCATGAATCGTTTCCAACTAGGCCGGCTTGCTGGGTAAATGCAGCCCCGCCACCGTACCATTTCTTCTTTTACAGTTGAGGTGGCCATTTGGAAGATACTTTGCCGCAATTTTAAACACCTAATTCTTCTGTTGTGACCTTCTTTGGAAGTGTTTCATTCTATTATGCACCGGAACCATTGGCCGGCACCTGGCAGTCACTTACTTTTGGAAAATGTGTTCTGTCTGGCACTCGTTAGATAGATGACCTTTCGCTGTATGGAACGCGCACAGGTAAGTTAACAAGTCAATGTTTGCAGAAGTAAAGGAAGTCGCTGACCTATCGCAAGTTTCACGGGCTTCATTGCGTCGAAGTTGTGATGCCTTTTTTGTTCCAT
Source organism: Haemaphysalis longicornis (assembly GCA_013339765.2). Taxonomy (NCBI): domain Eukaryota; kingdom Metazoa; phylum Arthropoda; class Arachnida; order Ixodida; family Ixodidae; genus Haemaphysalis; species Haemaphysalis longicornis. Next base: position 73,685,029 of record CM023453.1, read on the forward strand.
CAACATGATTCTTCGAAACCCTCGAAAATGCACCATGTGTTGACGGCTTTACTATTAAAGGGGCCCTGAAAGGCATTTTGAGCACACTAAATGAACTAGCGCAACCGTTAGATTGGGTCGTCAACGTCCTCTGTGCCAAGTATTACTCTTGTACGCGCAGCGGAAAGCTCACACTTTTGTTGCAAAGTTTGTTGTTTTTTTCTCACCCTTCCCTTCGTGTTTTTGGGCGCCGCCATCTTCAATGTCTACATCATCGATTCCCAGATGTTCGTCATGAGCTAGACATCCTGCTATTGGGCGGCTTTTTCACGCACTTCCGGCAAAGAGATGAGTCGTCTGCAGTATATTATCTCTATGTCGTCTGCTCAGCGTCGGCTCGCCGGCTGATCTGCCAGCGGAGTGCTTGGGCATTTTACGACAAACGAAACAAGTGTAAAACAAACGCTTAACCGTTTGTATTGAATGCAACACGGCCACAACACGACATGGATATTCTGTTACCTGAGTACGTTCCATAAAGAAAGCGTTGAAGCCCCGTGGCACTTCTTTCGTGCAATCGCAGAGAACGCCCTGAGCCGAATGCCCGGGTTTGACGCATACATTTTATTCAACTTCAAAACAATCCAGCGATGCGTTTCTAACGAACACAACGTCACAACATGCGTTGAAAGTCTGAACCACAATTGACAGAGGATGGGTTGCCTCCTGCCCGTCGTAAATTCGGTACTCACCTCGCGCGCGCTTTGCGGGGACGAACAGCAAGTCACTTAACTCTGGCGCACAAGCCGATGGCTTTTAGCCACGCACACTGCACATACCCCATGCGAGGTTGAGTCGTACGTCGCTCGAGAAAGATAATCCAGACCATGGGAAGCACTATCCACCCGCAGAAGCACAACGTCGCATTTCATCGCGAAACAAAGGCGTCCACAACACACACACCATCGCCTCCTGTAATGCCAAACGCATCTCGCACTTCCCAATGGGAGTGAGTGGTACGCCTGCAGTTCCCACATGTCGCGAAGTGGGGCCCCAAGCTGAACCGGGATCACGCAACCGTAACTGACTTCTGGAGCGGTTTGTGCCTTGTTGCCAAGGCAACCGATGTTTGAGATTGTCAAAGAAATGGCGCTCGCTCCAGCGCTAGAAAGCTCAGAGCCGCGACGGAGCATGTTTTGCCAACGTTGCCGCTCTCCACCACGCGTCGCCCCAACCTGAACTAGTCACATGATTGAAGCGTTTTGTGCACGGGTTCTGTATCGATTTAATATGACTTCTTCACATGCCGCCGGCAGGAATTACCACCGCCGCAAAATAAGACCCGGCACCAGCGGGGCCACATCTGATACGGCGCTTTTTGGATAAACAGTGCGCGGTGCATCAAGGGAACGAGCGCACGACCCTCCTTGTGCGGCTGCGAGTTTTGCCGCCGATAAAAAGTCATGTGCCGCCAGCAACGTACACCGCGAAACGGCAAGGCCAGGCCGCCGCATACATGCGGCCAGATTTTTCGTTCGCTTTTCCAGCCTTGAGCGGAGTGCATGATTCATGGTGTCAACAAAGCTTGCCCGTAGCAGACGACAATAGCGGAAGTACGTCACCTCTGCGGAGCGCAGCATCATGGGAGGCAAGGCTTGCGCGCCGTCAACAGCGGAGAGTAAGTCGAAAGGAGGAGGAAACGCGGAGCGACGATAATGCGCGGTTTTTGATTTACGATTTCTCAGCTAATACTCATCGCTTTAACATAATTCTTGCGGGAGGAGATGCAAATACATTGCTTTATTTGGGTACATGTACATCCATGCATCGGCGGAAGGTATTTCAGGGGCCCCTTTAAAGGGAAAGCATTCTTCGTACTCGAGCACAAGTGCCCCAGGAAGCGTCTTCAGTAGTGCAGAATGTAGTATTGCTTTCTAAATTGGGCTGATCTCTACCAGTTCCCTGAGCGCCGCCATGGTACGATAAAGATGATCCTAGAGGCGCCGAAGAAGAGTGGCATCATTCGCATTTCTCCGGATGCCAACTCTGCAACCTCTTACAGATGCTGTTGAAACAAATTATCTGGTCGTTCAAAGCACTCCATGGCTCTGTGGCACAGTCGTAATTTTCTTGAGCTGCCCAAATCTCGGCCATTATCGATTTGGCTTCTTTGCGAGTGCCGTTGACCAGTTGAATTACTTTTCATCTTTGGCAAAGAACTCGCCTACATACGCGGACTGTTTGGAGTACTACAAAATTGGCGAACCCGCAGAAACGCCACCGTTTAAAATTGGAAACTTCTGTTTCTTGAGGTTGACACTTTTATTCAGGGTTCGTTTTACCGTCGCGCTCGATGCTGCATGCCTCTTGTTACGCTCACTCAAACTCAAACTCACGTGTGAGTTTGAGTACAAATGATTCTGAGTGAGTGGATCCATGAGTGAGTCCGCCGACCTCTGGTCATCGTTGCGCTTGATGCTGCATGCGTCATGTTTCTCAGTTCTTTGAACCCCATTCACTTGCAGGCTGAGCGCCGTTGATCCCGTCAACCTAATTTTCATTACATTCAATCGTCCATAGGCTTTCTTGTTCGATGCCTTCATGTGATAACCTAGGAGTTTTTCGCAAGACCACTTCGTTGATCTCATATTGTCGGGCGCTCAACCTCGCGGTGGAACGCTGACGGCTCTTTCATCTTCAATGCTTTTAATATCGGCGTCAGCATCCGTAATACGGTTCGGCGTTTCCGAACGAAGGTCCGGGCCTTCCACCTCTTCTGCCCCATAAAGCCCATCGTGCCCGTCTGGCTTCGTATTTGGGATAGTACGTATCCAGTTTCACGGAGCAGTACCGCGTTTAGGCTTTGTTACAATTTGGCGACAATAGCTTCGCGCCTACTCTGTGCGCGCGCAGCATGCGGATGCGTAGTGCGGTTAAATGAGCGCATCATAGAGGTGTCGACACGATTGAGGCCCTTCATCGCGTTCGCTCTGGAGGCGATGATTTCCCTTGGGAGGCTGCAAAGCGGCCGGATCAGGATGGACGACGTTTGAAGTCCTCCTTCCATCCCTTCTCATCTGCACGACAGGCACCACTTCGGAAAAGGTGTCACGAGGTCTGAGAAGGATGTTATTGCACGCGTTATTAAGTGCAATGCACTTCTTAAGCGACCCTGAACCTGCGTCCACCGGCGATGTCCGCGCACGTGGAGATGGCCGCGCGCAGCCTGGCCGCTGACATGGCACATACCCACGTGGGGGATTGGCCAGGAATCGCCTCGTCTTCCTTGGCAACGGGGGGAGATGGGCGCGCGCTGCCTGGCCGCTGACATGGCACATACCCACGTGGGGGATTGGCCTAGAATCGGCGTGAGAAGGGCTAATGCACCGCTTAAAGGAGTACTGACACGAAATTTCAAAGCTGAGATCCGCTCTAGCAATCAAGTACAACGACAACACAATAGTTGTCTGTGAATAAATGCATCTTTCTTTCTTTGTAGTTGTGTGTGTGTGTGTGATCTCTCTTTCGCGAACATTACCGAACCGCGCAAATTCAACTCGTGCATTCGCACTTTCACATTCTTCCCCTCGAGGAAATGCGGGGAATTTTTAGATGCGAACGCATCTCATTCACTCGCCTTGTCCCTGCATCCATCCGGCGTTGTCGGCGTCCATCCCTCCCCTATTCTCCTCGCCGCGCCAGCTGCGCTTTCCGTCGCTCACCCCCTCTCCTCTCCGATAGCGAACACTCTCTCGCGAGGGGCATTGGATTAGATTCGATTGGATTGGCCGACTTGGCTTGGCTTGGCTTGGCTTGGATTGAATTGGATTGGATTTGGATGGACTGGATTAAAGTGGATTCTGTTGGATTGTGTTGCTTCATAGCCGCGGCAGACGCACTGGCGCCGGCGCGTCCCCTCACCGTAATGCGCTCTATAAAACGCGGTGCCTGCGCCGCTCCGCTCCATCGTTCCAGCGCCGTTCCTCCGCAGTCCAACGCGGCAACGTGAACCCCCTATGCGTCGCATCTACACAGCGGTTCCCGCGAGGGGAGGCGGGAGTTTTTTACTTTTCAAGGGCCGTGCGAAAATTTGAGAGGCATCTGACCGTTGGGAACTTTTGTAAATTTCGCCCTTTCAGCCACCCAAAAGAGGTCACTGCGTGCTATCATTACCATCATTATTATCTTCATCAGGAGCGTGCGACAGCCGAGTCTTGTAACTTCGCCCTCGAGCAGCTGTTTCTGTATCATCGCGACTCTGGGATCAACATATATTACCCAGAAAGGGTTTGCTCTCAGCTATTTGTCTCCCATAACAGTGGAAGCTCCCCTGCTCGTCTCTCGATCCCTACGCTAGAACTACATGAAGAAGGAGACGGAGGTCGGTTTTGGGATGCCTTTGCACCTTAACAGCACACCTCACGAAACGCCTGGAGCTGCAAAAAAGACGAGACAGAGAACTGTAGAAGAAAAGTCAACTGTTTTTTGGCGCAACAGAAAATAAAAAAAAAACTCCGTTTAGGCCATAGGATGGCCTAGAGATGAAGAGACCCCGAGATGATGCCTTGCTCATACCAAAACGTATGGGCACGGCATCATCTCGGGGCTTCCTTGGGAAGCGTTACGGTACACCCTTTTTTGTAAGTTAGACATTGTTTTAGTGACAGTGCGCGTACGTTATTTATTTCCAAATGTTTCAGGCTCCGTTGTTTACTTACCTATACACAAAATTGTTCTGCGTTTTTGGCACCACAATATGATAACTTTGGTAGGAAACCGTGCGACATCTGGCAAGATTCCCAAGTAAACGGGAAATGCCGAGTTTCAATTTGATAGCTATACAACGCATCATGGGGGAACACGGTGATCAGGGTAGCAAAATGATCAAGCTAGTTTAGAGTTTGTTCAGGCTAAGCGCTGGGTTGATAGATTTTTTTAATTTGTTTATCAGCACCAAACTTCTGGTGTTTCTACAGCAATTATCTTTTTTCTTTTTTGCAGCTCCAGGCGTTTGTGAGGTGTGCTTTAATTTCGCCGCATTGTTTTGGAGGCCTTCCGTAGATTATCACACCCTGGAATACCAGCCACGCAACACCTGCTGAAGCAGCGTTTGTTTGTCCGGGCATCAAAAAGGACGTACGCGAGTGGTTGCGCTGCAGTCTCGTATGCCAGCCGTCGAAGGTTAAGAAACACAGCAAGGCCCCCCTCACTCGTTTATGGCACACACTGATCACTTCGAGAAGGTGCACATAGACATTTTTGTGTTCCTGGCATCCTTCAAAAGGGAACACCTACCTAATAACTTGCTTCGATCGTTTCACGCGTTGGCCCGCGGCGTTTCCTCTTCCCTACATCATGACCGCCATAAGTGCGCTCTTGAGGGAGCGGTGAAAACGCTCAACGAACTCGTTGGCAATGGGGTGGTACACTATAGTGCCGATGCGGGGAGTTCCAAGAAGGGTGAGCAGGTGATTGAAGAGTGCTGACTCAAACTGGCGACCTTTGTCTGTGGTGATATTTGATGGGACACGATAGCGGAAAACCCAGTGTGCAATGAAATCATTGATGATGGTTTAACTACTGATGTCGGTAAGAGGAAACGCCTCGGGCCAACCTCGTCCCCAAATTAGTAGTTGGCGTTCCCTTTTGGAGCCAGGGCCGCAGAGTGTTTATGTGCACCTTGTCAAACACTTTAGGCACAGCCAGACGCTACCCATTGGTCTTCCCTTGTTGCAGCATCGCCGAAGACAAAGTACCACTCTGAGGCTCACATCGCGAGCCTCGTGGCGCGATCGGTCAGTGCTGAAAAGAACTCCGAACGTTCGGCCAGGAATAGCTGCCATTGGCACGTCAGCTGCTGCCTTCCGTTCTGAATATACGTGTTGTTTTGTGGCTCGGCGTTCTTATTGGCTCGTGCTGCCGGAGTCATATTTCACTGTGTAAATGTGTCAGAGTGGTCTATAAGGCACTGTAAAACCATCGCAAGAAGAATGCCGATTTTGCGTGGTGATTCTCTTGACAGACAAGGGTAAGTAACACCGTTTTCCAATACCTCTGAGCAATAAACAATGACAAATATTTTTCAGTGTCCCACTATTCATACTTTAAACAATGGGCACGCAACAAGAGAAAGGGCTAAGGTGCAGACATTAGCATGGGAATATCCCATTTACGGTCCTCTTAGTTTCCGGACCACTCGAGTGTTCCTTCGGTTGTCCTTCGGATACAGGGCTGGCCTATTGACACTGTACCTGAACATTGAAACAAATCTGCGGAATTTGGAAGAAGAATCTGCAATTGTTAGCCTTCTTTATTATTGGCATACCTGAAATGCAAAATGAATGAAATATACATCAAAGACTGCAAGTTTCCCATGTAAGGCGTGATGTCATTTACTGAAACGGTTGACACTCTGTGCAATACAATAGAAAACATAAAGTATAGCAGGTAAACAACACAATGAGAACAATCACAATATAAGGGTTGTTCAACTTAGATCATACTACGCAAATAGGCGTCCTGACGTGTTATTCTAAAAAGCCGATGACGTGTTAACCTAAACAGCCGAAAAAGTTTGCTTTGGAAATACATAAATATCTTCCAGAACCTGCTATAACATTTCCGCTGTGCCTATTTGCTACAACATTATCAGTTTTCAGAAGGATTTTGATCGCTTTGTGCAAAACATGAATGATTTGGTTTTGATGACGCAACTGCGTATATTGTTGTACAATGTTTGTCCTATAAATAGCTGTTTTCAGGGGATGCATCAAAGTTGTCTGTCAATGTTGCATGCTCTATTTCTTTAATTTCTTCCCTGCGCATTCCTTTGTACGTTGTATTTTAAAATAAACCAGTGTCACTTATTTTACCGTTCTTTCTAGGCGCTGGGATAGATTTCGGAACAAAAATATTCAGAGCTGTACTGCCTAGTGCGTGTTCGTGATTTTGCATTTTGACCCCGAAAACTAGTAGACACAGTTTTATCTCAGGTCCGAAGTCTACAAAAAAGTTTTGTGCTTTTAATGACGGTTCATTTTCAGTCGGTTAAGCAACCTATTGTTTTAGTGAAGCATATTGCTCGATCAACTGCGTTGACTCTTGAGAGACTAATATTACAATGTGCGTAATTTTTGCCGTTTTGTTCTAACCTCGCCTTCAGAATGAGCTGAAAACTCTTTGTTTGGCACTTCCCACCAAGAGACCGTTAAACCTTTTTTGTCCCAATTTGTTTTTGTGAAAGAACACTGTGTTTGCCTTTAAGAGGGCGTTAGTTGGTAGGAAAAAAGACCAGAATCCTAAATATAGCAGTTGTATTCCTAAATTCACGATGAAAAACGTTTTTTTCACAGTAGGAGTGTTAACATTGTAACATTGTGTCTTAGAGGGGCCAGTACGTCGTCCTGAAAATGATTACACTTGAAAAATGCGTGTTTATGGCTTTTTTTACGTTGGTTGGCACACGTTTTTCTTTTTCAAACTGTGTCTATGTGTGAGTATATTTATATGTCGAGAAATACCCTTTTGTGTTCAATAATTTCAAGTTTCATAATTACTTCTAGAGTAATTCATTCTTGTTTTTGATGATGTTATTTCTCATACTCTCTTTTTGGTTGCTTTATCATTTTTTCTCTTCCCTATTGTGATAGAGACTGATTTTGTTCAATAGTTACAAAGACAAGTGAACTGGATTTATATTCTGTGAATGATTTGCTGTCTCTGCAATAATGCTGCCACACTGTGCAAGTGGCTGAAGACCTTCTTTCAAACTGCTGGTGCCTTCAGTCCCGGATTCCTCTCGTTCAGACCAAAAATAAAGGTCTGAAAATTAAAATGGTTTTGCTTGTGTCATACCACGTTCCTGCAGATTCCAATGCCTATATACTACACGCTTTGGATAAGCACGGACTAAAATTAGATCTTTTTGCAGGAAAAAATCATACTTCTTCAAATATGGCCTGCTCCTATAAGCGTATAGTTTTAATCTCTTCCGTTGAATACAAAGCTTCTTGCGACCGAAATACATTTCTGTACCTCAAAATGAAGAGCATTCGCCAGTGTTTCGATGTGTTTTTTTTTCCGGCCTCACAAAACGACCGTGGCGGCGAAAAAGGGTACAAACAGAAGTGGAATTTCCAAGCAAGTGCTTTATCTGTACTTCACAAGTTTGAAAAACGTACTACATGAACGTATCTCAGTTAGCCTAAAAATAGTGAGTTGTAATTATTCCTTCGCCAGTCTGGCGTCATGATGTCTAGCAGCCACTAATTTTCCGAATAGTTCTGCTAAGGTTCCCTTACTAGATCAGGTTTGCTTGTTGACAGTCGCAATTTGAATTTGCAGAGGCGGCGAGCATGGACCCAGAGATACTCAGCGCGCTTTTCTGTATTGCTGGCCTGACCACCCGTGTCGAGCCCCTCCGCAACTTCTGTTGCGGGAGGGTTGGCATTGGGTTGTGCACTCATGACACAGATGTCCCAAAATTACCCCATTGGGAGATTGTTCTTACGTGAGTGAGTGGTTTCTTTTTCCTACGAGCCTTCCTAATTTTGTTACGCCTAATTACCGCAGCCTCTCGGATATCCCGAATTATTTTTACTTCCGGACCCAATACAACTCCGCTAACGGGCATTCCAGCAAAAAAAAAAACCAATAACGTCTAACCATCTACAACTGTTTTTTACCTGTGCTCTAAAATCGGGACAGTGCTTGTGCATTAGCTACACGCGGGGTGTCGTCTATCACAGGAATCCGCGGATGCCGTGGAAGTGTCGTGTTCAGGTACTAAGAAATCTCCTGTGCGAGCGTGAAATAGGGGTTTTGGAAAGTATGGCTGTTTTGGAACACAAAGTGGGGACGTCTGCCACAATTTTAAACATCAAAGCTGTGCCTTTCTTCGGGTAAAATAGATTGTGTGCAACGGCTCACAAAGCTCCCCAATGCAGTTGCAAGTTGCACGTAAGGAACAGAAATACACTAAATTAAACTACCTGAGCGTGACTCCGAGAATGCGTGGGCGGATAGAAAGGGTTCAACTTTGGTATGCGTTAGGTATTTGGAGGAGGTTCATGACAAAGCCAACATCAACTTCGTAAGCACTCTCACGCCTCCTCCTCTAAATTGATTACCCGTACGTACTCAACAATAAACCCGTCGCGCAAGCGCAGAAAAACCTCCAAAATTAAACAATACCTCAGCCCGACGTCGACAACGCTTTCACGGCTACACTGAGATCGGTTGCGGAGACTTTGGGCACCATAGCGAAGCGGCAATCACTCCACCGTGTGGAGAAACCGTGGCGCGGAGTGATAGCACCACAAAGCATCATATCACCCAAAAGCGCAAAAAATGGGTTTTCCTTCAGAAGATATTGCGTACCAAAATATCGTTTGAGTGTTTGAGGCTGCGGTAACCACCATTGCTGGGGCATAACAGTTAATGGAAGCGTGCACACGGTGGGCATTTACGAAACCGGGCACAAGACAGAGATGGTGATGAAACAGACAGGATATGCGGGACATGAAACTGATGTGATGGGGATTGTGACACCGTGACGCGACAGTCCGTGTGCTACGCGATACTAAGCATGGAGAACGAATGTAAACTTTATTTATAAATGTCAGCCAAGTATACTATGCCTGCAGCTGGCATACCCCTACATTTACTTAGCTAGTACACTGTTGTGATAGGTGGAGGCGGCGGTGTTTATTCTTTCGGGGTCAACCAATGGCACTGAAAAAACACTAACCTGTTCGCATATTTGCTTAGTTGGAAGTATTCAAGGATTTGCTGTCTGGGCCAGATTTTGGGTACAGGGCCCATTATGGGCTCGCCGTGTCTTCTTAGCTCGCTAACGGTCGATGTGACTGCCGGTATCAGGTGGCGCATTGAGATAACGGGCACAAGTTGAGCCTTGTGTCCTGTCGTCAGGGAGTCAGGATGAGGCTTTGAAAACCAGTCGGTTTAAATAGTCGTAGCCGTTCGAACCTCATAAACCGCTGGCGCCTGTCATTCATCTCCCCCTTATTTAGCTCAAATAAAACTGCGTGTGCGTTCCAGGCAAAATCAGTGTATATATCCGGAATCCCTCGCGTTGATTTATTTAGGAACGCTCGCTGGTTGTGTATTTACGATAGTAAGCCATAAAAGCGGCCGCGAAAGAAAAATATTGCGTGTGGAAATTACGCACACAGGATCCAGCCGCGCAACAAAAAAAAAAAAATTGCGGGCACTGGGTACAGTAAGGCCCAGGGTCGCCTTTTTGAAAGTTTTCTTTTGTCACTCGGGCTTCTCTATTCGATCAAGAAGAGCCCGTATACCACAAAACTAAACACAGCACGTGCCGACATGTAGACCTCTCAATAAAAACTCCTGTTTTCTTTCCGTCGTGTGATAGCGGATTGATGTTAACTCATATAAAATTGACTACTTCGCAGATATCTAAAAGGCACAAAGAACTTTTCTACCAGTTCATTTTCAAAGATAACAGAGTAATATGTTGGAGATTTTCTAAAACTGAAGCAAGTATGACATCTTTCGAACATATCTTTGAGACATCTAGGCATTGACCATGGTGTGACACCATAGTGGCGCACATTTTTGATGCAGACAGAAACGTAAGCCCCTAATCCTCGCTTTTTATGCTGAAACAAGGAGGCCCGTTTTGTAATCAAGAGTATGTGCGTGCATGATGGGCTTAACACAAGGCATTCACTGTGTTTCCTTTGTACCGCACACCTCACAAAGTCCTCTCTTTCAACCGCGCAAACGCACCAAACAGACGCACTTGATGGCAGAGAGAACAAGAAAGCTTTGTGTCCTTTCTCACTTTGTTCGGCTCGTGTAGAGATGAACAGAAAACACCCTTCACCACACATTGGACCATCGGACACACTCCGGCTCTGGCGGGCTTTTCTTCACTATTTTAAAACCGAGAGAGTACCCGGCCGTTTCTTTGCAGAGCCGGCCTCGGGACCACCCCACCTCAAAGACGTGGACAGCGGCTCCCTCCTCCGCCACCATAAATCCCCCCATTTCTGTCGCAAGGTTTGTAACCTCTTAAATGTAGAAATAAAAACTTAAAAAACAAAGCATGGGATACAATGGGGATTATCAATAAAAAAACATATATTCAATACCTTGTTTGATTGTCAGGTAGCACAGACACCAAATCGCCCATCGTTGGCAATATACAAACTGATCAAAGTTAAGTCGACAGGTTTTTTAAAAAATAGGCGCTGATATTTACGCAAAGACGACCTCTACAGTGAGGTTCTGCGGCCAGGCGGACACATAAATAGGAGGTAATTACTGATTTCGTAGGCCTAACTACCTAAATATTGAATTATTCCTTTTTAGTGGCTACAGTAACCAGGGACGTCCGTATTGGAACGTTAGACGCAATCATGTTTCTACGCAGTTTCAATTGGCAGAATTCTTCTAGCGCATCTGTAGTCCGAGAAATCAAACGGCGAAGTTTAATTGCCGTTCGCATGATTACGCATGCAAGACAGTCTGCACCGGCGCAAAGCTCCTCCCTTCTGTGACATGACGGCTGTGTACGGTGTTTAGTTCGAGAAAAGGGTGGAGGGACAGGTAAAAGTGATAGTTGGCACCATTTACTCCTGTTTTGAGTTATCGCGATCTGCAGTATTCGGAAGCGCTATCGAAACACGGAACAAAAAGGAGGAGCTTTGCGGCTGTCTTACTTCGAGCATGCGTAATCATGCGAGCAGCAATTAAAGTTGCCCTCTCTGTACCTCGGACTACGGATGCGCTAGGGGAATTCTTCCAATTGGAACTGCATAGAAACACGACTGCGTCTAACTTTCCCGAAAAAACATCCCTGGTTACTGCAGCCACTCAAAAGTTATTTATCGATATTAGTATTTAAGCCACCTACATCAATATTTACCTCGTAAATATGCGTCCCCCGGGGCGCAAAACCTCACTGTAGAGGTGGTCTTAGCGTAAATCTTAGCGCCTATTTCTAAAAAAAATATGTCGATTTAACTTTGATCCCTCTGTATTTTCTCCAAAAGGGCTGTAGGTGCACCTGGCTTTCTAAACGAATATGCCGAATGATTTGTGCTTTATCCAAGGAGGCTCAGACATGCCAAGCCCCGCACGTGGTATGCGTCGAGTCCCTTCCGTGGTGCGGGTTCGTCTTCATAAGCGCTTTTCTTTCTGCGGAATTTCCGTATACACGTTCTGCGCGGCCATCTCATAAGAGAACTTCTGCGCTCAGTGTAATGGCTTTCCTAAATATTTTGAACACAGTGAAATAGCTAAATACCCTCACTTAAATCTCCCCTCGACGACTCAGAGCATGACAAGTCTACTGCAAATAAAATGTGCGCCAATCCACATTGTGAAGCTGGTTAGAGAGCAAAGTATACAAATGTCACCCGCAACCATTACCCACGTGACATCACTTGAATTAACACACGTGGCTCAACAAATCATGTTACCAGAGACAAATGAAGACTTAACCACACAACTGAGTAATAAAACATCGCAGGAAAAGAGACTACAGAAAGGGCAAACAGACAGGGCGCTGACTAGCAACCCAGTTTATTGTCACTGAACGGGCAATAAATAGGAACGGATAAGAGACACGTGATATCCTTTAGGAAAGAAAGGAACTACAAAAGGCAATAATAATGTACAATCAATTCTATAAGGTACAGTCATCTTCATTACTAACACATTCGCAGTGACTAGCACGCCTGGTATCACAGCCCTACTTATCACCAGTATCACCAAGAAAGAGAATTTCTTTCTCCGTGAGGACAATGGAGGGTGCGCTGCGGAATCCTGTTTCCTGGTATGCATTTCCCGTGCTTCTCTAATATCTCGTCGCATGCAGTCCCTTTATTGTCCCAGCACATGGCTTTTCTCAAACAGGGGCGAGCAGCTTGGGCAATTGGCAACGTGTACAGCGAGTGTGCTACCTGCGACGTTCTTTATGTCGCACGCGTGCTCCCGAAGATGGTCATTATGTTTTCGGCGTACTGCCGTTCACGCCTTTACACTAATTTCATCAATGACAAGTTCGTCCCTCCCGGCGTTGTTCTGTTGGCAGGACCGCTTCCTCCGTCTGGCAACAATGGAACCAAGATATGTCGGTTGCTGGGGAGAAAATCTAACAACCAATTCGATTACCTCAAGGGAGTATTGGTTTGGGCGAGTTGATACATAGCGGTGTATTGAAGCGCAGCAAAGATGAGGACAAGAACACAGACTACGACGGACAGGGCGCTAACTTCCAACTTTAATGACACAAAAAACCCAACCACCACATATATAGTGCTCATTATCAGGCATCACGCCTCATTTGAACCAACCAGGATGTAGTCAATATCAAAACAACACAAATAAAACTGCGGAGAAGTTTAACGTTGTCAAAAGACGATAAAATTATACAATGCAAGTACACAGATAAAAGCCGATAAAAAAGAACAAAAGAACTTTACAAATAGGAAGTTGCCAAATTCACGCAAGGGAAACTGGAAGACGCATGCGCGAAAGAGAAATGCTATGCACAAGAATTCACGGGTTTGACCCTAAAAATTCTAACTGCTTTGCCCCGAGAGCTACCGTCGGCTTAGAAATGCAATTATCCCCCAAATCAGCGATGGTTTTCCCCCCTAAAATTTTCCGTGTAAGGGGGTGTCGGTGTTTGACCAAAACAACACACTTCTCAAAGAGGGGAACAGCCACACCTTTTGCAGTGCATATCGAGAAAGCCTCCGTTCTTAGTGCGAACATTGTAGCTGTGCTCCTTTAAGCGTTCGTTCAGGCGCCTGCGCGATTGGTCCACGTACACCTTGCCGCAACTTAGCGGAATCTGGAAGACGACACGCTCAGTGCACGTAACGAATTTATTCCTGTGCTTTGTGTTGCATCAGCGCTTTACCGAGCTATTAGGCTTTGTCAACCGGCTGAGCTTACATAGCTTCTCGGCTGCAGAAAAAACTACTTTTACGTTGGAGAGAGCGATAATCTTCTTGAGATTTTAGGACAAGCGATGCAGGTACGGGATCACCAGCATACCAGCATAGCAAACTCCCTGACAGGCACGAAAATCAGAAAAGTATTCCGATACGTTGATGATTACCTGTTCTTCCTAGAGTCCTCCACTCGTGAGTTACAACCTGATGGAACAAAATTCTAGCTATGATAATGACAAGACTAGCGCCCCTCAAAATTACGGAAGAGCTACCTGTCCAGAATCGAATCCGCTTCCCTGACCTATGTTTTTCCTCTCACGACAATCCATTTGATGGAGGCACGAACCTAGAGCCAATAAGCCGTTGCTTCTCTATCACTCTGCCCACTCGAAACTTTTTAAAAGAGGTATCGTCAAGCTGGGCTTTCCCAGCGCCTTGAAGAAGTCTTGCGAGCATGAAATGTGCCTAAGTTTCGCTAAGCGAACGGTCCGCCTGGCAGAAGCAAGGTACCCAACTCACGTTATGGTAGCTGTGGCTGAGTGCATACTCAGGAAGTATCGCATGAAAGAACGTGATGATGAGCAAACGCCACCGGAGAGAAGCAAGGTGGCGGTGATCCCGTACCTGCATCGCTTGTCACATATTCTCAAGAAGATAGTCGCTCGCCGCAACGAAAAGTAGTTTTTCTGCTCCCGAGAAGCTAGGTAAGCTCAGCCGGTTGACAAAACCTATAGCTCGGCTAAGCCATCATGTCTAGACAAAGCACAGGAATAAATAAACACAGAAAACACCAGCCTGAGTTCTCATTCAGAGTGATCATCTCTGAGCGTGGCACTTGGCAACACACCTTTCGGCTGTTTTGCAGCGGTTTCTGGGCATACTGCAGATTGATGGCGTTTTTCAAGTAAGGAGTGCACAGGACGTTTAAACTTTCCTATAAAAGGAGGAACAAAAAGCGGTGAGCGCCTTTTCAATATTTAAATCATCTATACTAGTCGCTGCCGCATGCCTCCATTTGTCAAGCTGTTGAAGAAAGCATCGGCTGCGTAGGTGCCACTCGATTCCAGAATGAGTGCGGCATTAGTGTAGGCAGCTTCATAGAGTTGCTGTCATGTTACCTGAACTCCACTTTCGAATTCGAGGACCGCCTCTTCGTCTAGAAAAAGTATGTGTGCATCGGCTCTGTCATCGCTTGACCATGGGCTCGTCCGCCACAGCAGGGCTTTCGACGCGACTGTGAAGGACAGTGCGGGGCTAAAAGTGCTTCGCTTCGTCGACGACTTCCTCGTCCTGTACAAGGTGCCTGAGAAAGAAAAGGCGAGCGATGTTGATAGCGACTTCCTGCTAAAAAAGGAGGTCCCCACTGATGACGAACTTCACTTTTCGGATATGAGGCTGTTCTTGAATGCCGAGAACCTTTGTTATAGCTATGCACGACGAAATCAAAAGGGTTCCATGCCATTCACGTTGGCGCTCTGGAAGCTTTTGAAGCGAGGAGTGGCCGCTTCTGCGTTACAAAACTAGCTCTCACGGTCCTGCCACCACCGAATTCAGAGCAGCTTTAACGCACAAACAAGCCGTTGCCGTAGGACTGGAATTCGTCATTTGCTTCTCTCCGGCGTGGGCTACAATCTCTTGAAAAGACTAAGAAAACCACCCCAGGAACAGGAGCCTTCATCAAGAAAAAGAAAGAAGATAGCCGTGATCCTGAACATTCATGGAATGAGCCAGAGGGCAAAGAAAATATTACGGCGGTCAAGAGTTCAGCTCGTGTTTTCTACTCCTTGGAAATTAAGTAACCTATGCCGCAACGCGAACAGTGAAAGTCCAGCGACGAAAAAAAAAAAACACGAAGAAACATTCGAAGCCCTACGTTGAATGCCAAGGAGAGGTTATCTACGAGATACCAATGCCTTGTAAGTGGTCGTACGTGGGACAAACAGGGCGCTGCCTCAATGACCGTCTTCAGGAGCACGCGTGCGACGTAAATAACCCATTAGGTAGCGCACTTGCTGTACAGCTTGCCAGGTGCCCAAGCTGCTCGCCCCTATTTGAGAAAAGCCATGTGCAGGGGCGATACCGGGATCGCATGCGACTATAGATTAGAGAAGCCTGGGAAATGCATACCCGTACACAGGATTGCGTCTGCGCACCCTCCATTGCCCTCACCGAGAAAGAAATTCACTTTCTTTGTGATACTGGAGATAAGTTGGGCTGTGATACCAGGCGCGCTAGTCACTACAAATGTGTTTGCAATGAAGATGACTATAACTTATAGAATTGATTGTACATTTTCTTGCCTTTTGTTGCCTTTTTTATTCCTAACGGATATCACGTGTCTCTTATCTGTTCCGATTTATTGCGCGTTCAGTGGCAATAAATTCAGTTGTTAGTCAGTGAGCAGTCTGTTAGGCCTTTTGTGTAGTCCCCTTTCCCGCAATGTCTTATTACTACGTTATGGACCAAACGGCCCACCATCAATCTTTGTTTTAACCACACACTTTACTAATTCAAATATATTACATTTTAAGGTAGATCAACGCATAATGTATGAAGGTGGTTAGAGGAGTGGTATTGGTGAACTAACTTCTTCATAAAATAAAGGAAGCTCATACCCGATCTTAGATGATCTCACTTCTACTGCGTCTCTGCCGCCACCGACGGAGGCGACGAGATGGGCGGCACAGACGGAAAAGAACTGAGATCCCATGCGTTGGTATGAGTTTTTTTAATGTTCATAAATCCTAGCCTAAGCGCGAGAGGTACGCGAATCTATTACATGGCATTCAGCAACACTGCAGCGACTAAACACGCATATTTGCTCGATGACTGCACCGTCTCTCCCCCGTCTGCGCATTCATTGTACCTCAAATGCAGCCCTGAATCGAATTTACATTTCTCTAGAAAACGTTTCGGGGATTTCCGACCATATTGTGCGCCTTATTTTTCAACGACCACTGTATGGTATCTGTTAACTTTGATTGCTCAAAGCCGCACGGTGTGCTGCCTCAGTGGGACCTGTGGAAGCTCAATGTCTCCTTTCTAGCCGATGAAATCTTTTGCAGAAGTATTTCGGAGTGTTTACACAACACTTTTGCAATAGCTGACCTTTCATAATATCAACAATGGGATCTTTTTAAGCAAGAGGTGAGAAACTCGGCTATAGATGAGTCAGCTCGTCTTGCGTTTCTAAAACACTTTAAGTTCGTGAACTTTCCCGTATATTGGAGGACCTTCATGAACTGGAGGCAGTGATGCCTGGATAAAGTATAGATGAAATTGGCGTAACTAAAACACAATTGCAGCAATATGTTACTGAAAAATACCAAAGTGCTTTTATTCGGTCCAGAACACAAAGGTTTTTTGAAAGGTATCCCACCCGCTGCTTGCTGTGTGATGAGCGTCAATCGGCTCTCGCGAAGGAAATAAGTGAGATTTATTATAATGTTAGAAGGTATACCTTACTGAGCTAAAATTGGCATTGCATTCAACGCTCATTACAGCAGGTTACTTGGTGGGTCTAATGTCGTGAGTCAGGAGCATGCCTTTCATTCTCTCATTTGTGCACTTACAAAACTTGCGGCTGATGAGTGTGAAGGCGTTTCCGGCCCTGTTACACTAAAATAGGTGAAGATTGTCGAAACCAGAATGACCGTCTTCGAAAAAACCAGAATGACCATCCTAGGGAGCACGCGTGCAACGTAAAGAACGCCGCAGATAGCACACTGGCTGTACACGTTGCCAGTTGCCCAAGCTGCTCGCCCTGATTTGAGAAAAGCGACGAGCTGGAGGGAAACAGTGACTGCATGCGATGAGATATTACAGAAGCCCGGGAAATCTATAACCGGAAACAGGATTCCGGAGCGCACCCTCCATTGCCCTTCCGCAGAAAGAAATTCCCTTTCTTTGTGATACTGGAGATAAATAGGGCTGTGATACCAGGTGTGCTAGTCACTGAGAATGTGTTAGTAATGAAGATGACTGTACCCTATAGAATTCATTGTACAAGACACCTTCAGTTTGGAGAAGGTATTCAGCGACCTACACAGTGTAGCAGTGGCATTGCAGCGTCAGCGAATCATTCACAGGATATATATTTCAGTTCACTTTTCTTTTTGACTATCGAACAAAAGCAGTCTCTATCACAAGTAGAGAAGAGAAAAAATGATGAAGAAGCCACAACGAGAGTATGAGAAATAACATCTTAAAAAGCACGAAATAATTACTAGAGAGGAAATCATGGAACTCGAACTTATTAAACGTAAAAGTGTATTTTTTGACGTATAAATATACACACACATACACACAGTTCGACAAAGGAAAACGTGAGTTTCAACCAACGTAATAGTAGCCATAAACTAGCATTTTTCACGTGCAATAATTTCCAGGCCAACTTACTGGGCCCTCTAAGGCACAATGTTAGAACGTTAACACTCCTCCTGTGTATCGGAATAACGAGAAAGGAACATAGAACGGATTCAATCCGCGAAATTCCTAAGGAATATGGAAGGACTGTCAGTAGGGCTAGTTGTTACTTGTTCATGATAAAAAAAACAGCGCAAAGACACAAGAACTAGAAAAAGAAGGTTTATGCATGTCCTCTCTCCCTTTTTTTTCTTGTTGGTCATGTTTTTGCTGGCTTTTTTTGTCATGAATTGAGGAATACCACGGTGATATTAGGATTCTGTAACTTTTTCCTTGCCATGTAACACCCTTTTAGAGGCAAACAGAGTGTTCTTTCACGAAAACAAAATATGGTGGGGCAAGAAGGTGTAACGCTTTCTTGGTGGGAAGTGCCAACGATGAGTTTTCAGCTCATTCTGAAGGCGAGGTCAGAATAAAACGGGAAAATAACGCACATTGTAATCTTATTCTCTCAAGAGTCAACACAATTGATCGAGGAATATCTTTCACTAAAACTATACGTTGCTTAACTGACTAAAAATGCAACCGACAGTAGAAGCATAAGATATTTTTGTAGACTTCAGACCGGAGATAAACCTGTATCTACTATTTTCAGGGTCAAAATGCAAAATCACGAACACCAACTAGGGAGCCCAGTTCTAAAGCTTTTAATTCGCAAATCTATCAGGGCGCATAGAAACAACCGTAAACTAAGTGACGCTGGCTCATTGTAAAATTACAATGTAGAAAGGTAAGCTCAGGGAAGACATGAAAGCAGATCATGCAACATTGACAGGCAACTTTGATGCAACCCCTAAAAACAGCTATTTATAGGACAAAAATTGGTACAACAATATGCGCAGTTGCATCATGAAAATCAAATCATTCATGTTTTGCAAAAACTGATCCAAATCCTTTAGTTCCCTATGCTGTATGCAGCCAAGTTTGAAAACTGATATAATGTAGCAAATAGACACTGCGGCAGTTCTAGGAGGTTCTGGAAAATATTTATGTATTTCCAAAGCAAATTGTTTTCGGCTTTTTAAAATAACACGACAACGCCTTATTAGAATAACATGTAAGGACGCCTATTTGCGTAGTATGATCTAAGCCGAACAACCCCTTATATTGTGATTGTTCTCATTGTGTTGTTTCCCTGCTATACTTTATGTTTTCTATTGTTAAACACAGAGTATCAACCTTTCTGTAAATAACATCACGGCGCACGTTGTAAGCTTTCATTCTTTGGTGTATATTTCATTTTGCATTTCAGGCATGCCAATAATAAAGAATGCTAAAAATTGTACATTCTTCTTCCAAACTCCCAAGATTTGTTTCGATGTTTGGGTATAGTGTCAATAGGCCAGCCTTGTATCCGAAGGACAACCTAAGGAACACTCGAATGGTGGGGAAATTAAGAGGACCGTGAATGGGATGATTGCCATGCTAAGGTCTGCACCTCAGCCCTTTCTCTTGTTGCGTGCCCATTGTTTACAATATGAATAGTGGGACACTGAAAATTTTTTGTCATGGTTTTTGCTCAGAGGTATCGGGAAACGGTACTACTTGCCCTTGTATGTCCAGAGAATAACTTCGCGCAAAACGGCATTCTTCGTGCGATGGTTTTACAAAGCCTTAGAGACCACTCTAACACATTTACACAGTGAGATATGACTCCGGCCGCAAGAGGCGATGAGAAAGCCGACCCACAAAACAACACATATATTCAGAACGGAAGGCAGCAGCTGACGTGCCAATGGCAGCTATGCCTAGCCGAACACTCGGAGTTCTTTTCAGCACTGACCGCACGCCCACGAGGATCACTATGTGAGCCTCGGAGTGGTAGTTCATCATCTTCAGCGATGCTGCAACAAGCCGCTACCGGGCGCTACCCATAGGTAGCGTCCGGTAGCGTCCTAGGGGTAGCGTCCGGCTGTGCCTAAGCGGTTCGACAAGGTGCACATAAACACATGGCGGCCCTGGCCTTCTTCAAAAGGGAACGCCAACTACTAACTTGCGTCGATCATTTGACGAGTTGGCCCGAGGCGTTTCCTCTTCGTGACATCCGTAGCGAAACCACCATCAACGCTTTCGTTGCGGACTGGGTTTTTTGCTCTGGTGTCCTATCAAATATCACCACCGACGGTCGCCAGTTTGAGTCGGCACTCTTCAATCCTGCTAACCCTTATTGGAACTCCCCGAATCCGCACTACAGTGTACCACCCCATTGCCAACGGCTTCGTTCAGCATTTTCGCCGTTCCCGCAAGAGCGCACACAGCCTGTCGTCAGGGAGTCAGGCTGAGGCTTCGAAAATGAAGCGGTTTAAATAGTCGTAGCAGTTCGAACCTCATAACCGCTGGCGGGTGTCATTCATCTCCCCCTTATTTAGCTCAAAAAAACTGGCGTGTGCGTTTCGGGCAAAATCAGTGTATATATCCGGAATCCCTCGCGTTGATTTATTTAGGAACGCTCGCTGGTTGTGTATTTACGATAGTAAGCCATAAAAGCGGCCGCGAAAGAAAAATATTGCGTGTGGAAATTACGCACACGGGATCCAGCCGCGCAAACAAAAAAAAAAAATTGCGGGCACTGGGTACAGTAAGGCCCAGGGTCGCCTTTTTGAAAGTTTTCTTTTGTCACTCGGGCTTCTCTATTCGATCAAAAAGAGCCCGTATACCACAACACTAAACACAGCACGTGCCGGCATATAGACCTCTCAATAAAAACTCCTGTTCTGTTTCCGTCCTGTGATAGCGGATTGATGTTAACTCATATAAAATTGACTACTTCGCAGATATCTAAAAGGCACAAAGAACTTTTCTACCAGTTTATTTCAAAGATAACAGAGTAATATGTTGGAGATTTTCTAAAACTGAAGCAAGTATGACATCTTTCGAACATATCTTTGAGACATCTAGGGATTGACCATGGTGTGACACCATAGTGGCGCACATTTTTGATGCAGACAGAAACGTAAGCCCCTAACCCTCACTTTTTATGGCTGAAACAAGGAGGCCCGCTTTGTAATGAAGAATATGTGCGTGCATGATGGGCTTAACTCATGGCATTCACTGTGTTTCCTTTGTACCGCACACCTCACAAAGTCCTCTCTTTCAACCGCGCAAACGTACCAACACTACCTTGTTTGATTGTCAGGTAGTACAGACAACCAAATCGCCTATCCTTGGCAATATACAGGGTGATCAAGTTAAGTCGACAGGTTTTTTTAAAAAATAGGCGCTGATATTTACGCAAAGACGACCTCTACATTGAGGTTATGCGCCCAGGGGGACACATAAATAGCAGGTAATTATTGATTTTGGAGGCCTAATTACCTAAAATTTAATTATTACCAGGCACGTCCGCATTGGAAAGTTTGACGCAATCTTGCTTCTACGCACTTTCAAATGGCAGAATCCTACCACTCCTTAGTCCATGAAACCGAACGGCGAAGTTTAATTGCCGTTCGCATCATTATACATTGAAGACACTCTGCACCGGCAGAAAGCTCTCCTCCCTTTTGTGATGTGGCTGCTGTGTACGGGTTTAGTTTGCCAAAGGGGTTGAGGCACAGGTAAAATTGATAGTTTACTTTACACCATTTACTTCCTGTTTTGATTTATCGCAATCTGCAGTCCTCGAAGCGCTATCGAAACACAGAGCAAA
The DNA here is from genome assembly GCA_013339765.2 of Haemaphysalis longicornis. Classification (NCBI taxonomy): domain Eukaryota; kingdom Metazoa; phylum Arthropoda; class Arachnida; order Ixodida; family Ixodidae; genus Haemaphysalis; species Haemaphysalis longicornis. The sequence goes on from CM023453.1 coordinate 73,707,031, forward strand.
AGTGAGGACCATGCGCCGGTCTTGACATCTAGCTTGTGTAATCTTGCGAACAGCAATTAAGTTCGGCGTTTTATATCTCGGACTACAAAGCGCTAGAAGAATTCTGACAATAAAACTGCGTAGAAACACGATTGCGTCTAACTTTCCCATACACACATCCCTGGTTACTGCACCCACTCAAAAGGTAATTATCATATTAGTATTTAGGCCACCTACATCAATATTTACCTCCTAAATATGTGTCACCCGGGGCGAAAAACCTCACTGTAGCGGTGGTCTTCGCGTAAATCTTAGCGCCTATAGCTGCTCGAGGGCGAGGTTACACGACTCGGCCGTCGCACCGCTCCTGATGAAGGTGATGATGATGGGGTTGATAGCACGCAGCGACCTCTTCTGGGTGGCTGAAAGTGCGAAATTTACAAAAGTTCCCAACGGTAAGCAGCCTCTTAAATTTTCGCCCGGCCCTTGAAAAGTAAAAACACATACAATAACATCCTTCTCAGACCTCGTGACACCTTTTTCGAGCTGGTGCCCGTCGTGCAGGTGAGAAGGGAGGGAGGAGGACTTCAAACGTCATCCATCCTGATCCGGCCGTTTGCAACCGCCACGGGGTGAATCATCGCCTCCAGAGCGAACACGATGAAGGGCCTCAATCGTGTCGACACCTCTCTGATGCGCTCAAATAAATGCACTACGCATCCGCATGCCGTGCGCGCACAGAGTAGCCGCGAAGCTATTGTCGCCAAATTGTAACAAAGCCTAAACGCGGTACTGCTCCGTGAAACTGGATACGTACTATCCCAAATACGAAGCCAGACGGGCACGACGGGCTTTATGGGGCGAGAAGAGGTGGAAGGCCCGGCCTTGTCTTCGGAAACGCCGAACCGTATTACGGATGCTGACGCTGCTATTAGGAGCATTGAAGATGAAAGAACCGTCAACGTTCCACCACGAGGTTAAGCGCCCTCCAACATCAGATCAACGAAGTGGTCTTGCGAAAAATGTCTGGGTTATCAAATGAAGACATCGGACAAGAAAGCGTTTGGAATATTCAATGTAATGAAAATTAGGTAACGCGCTCAACGTAGCTCAGCCTGCAAGTGAATGGGTTTCCAAGAACTGAGCAACATGACGCATGCAGCATCGAGCGAACGATAACCAGAGGTCTGCGGGCTCACTCTTGAGTCCACTCACTCAGACTCATTTGGACTCAAACTCGCAGCGTCAGTTGAGTTTGAGTGAGCGCGAGGCTAGTGTAGCATGGTGAGTTTGAGCTTGAGTGAGTTCAAGCCCGACAGAGTTTGAGTACGCCTGAGACCGAGTGAGTTCTGAGTCCATATTGAATTTTGCGTACATTTTGACTTTGAGTACATTTTGAGGTTTGAGTATATTTTGAGTTCCAGTTCATTTTGAGTATAGACGACATTTTGAGGTTGAAGTAAAATTTGAGTTTTGTGTATTTTGAGTTTGAGTACTTCTGTGTACTGAGTACATCGTGAGTTTGAGCACACATTTAGTTTTGAGTACATTTTGCGTTTGAATACATAATAGTTATGAGTACATTTCAGGTACAGAGTACATTTTGAGTTTGAGGGCATTTTGAGCTTTGAGTACGTTTTTAGTATGATTATATTTTGAGTACTGTGTACGTTTTGAGTTTTAGTACATTTTGAGTTCTGAGTACCTTTTGAGTGCCGCTTTGTGCTAAAAATTCAGGTTAGCTGCGGCTACGGCAGCATTCGCGATGCGCATAATCGGTTGGTTGGAAGGTGTTTTTTTCCGGTTTTATCGGCTGGGCGTGTGAATAATAATCGACTGGTGAGTTCATAAAAAGGGTTATCTCACCTTTTCCTTTTGATGGATCCTCTGAGAAGGTGGGAGAGGGTGGTTTTTTTGGTGGGTGGAGGGGGGGAGGTTTTTGGTCGCCTGCTTCTGTTAACGGTTTGATTTGGTAGGGTCAAAAAGGAAGAGGTGAGCAATGGGGTGGATGGGGCCACCTCTGTCCCCTCCACTGTTTCAAATAAGTTGTCAACTGAACTGACTGGGTGACGCCCGTTTAGATAAAATAATGACCGCATAATGATATTGATTGTGTAAAAATTCAAACAGATGTCGCTAAGGCTTTTAAGGTATTAAGTTAAAGGTCCCGATTAACGGATCACGCGAGGTTAATAAAAATGCTTGTAGTGTCTATTTATCAGACAGCCATAATAAGTCATATATTGGGTTAAAACCCAAAATGATGCCGCGAGAGCGTGTGGGAATCATATTCATGTGTAGATGACGGGAATCACGCGGAACAAATACGTTATGGTTATATTATGACTTAGTCATGGCCAGTCATTGATTGGGTAAAAATTAAAATTTATAGCGCTAGGGCGTGTGGCCATTGAAGTTAAAGGTCTCGATGAGGGGAGTCACGTCAGACAAATGTAGAAATACTCTCCTCAATATTATCATACGACATAATTGGTTTATATTTAAAATGAATGCCACTGGGTGTGCGGGGCATCCAATTGAAGGTTGCGATGAGGGAAATCACATGGGACAAAAATGCGGTAAACGCTATATGGGAGATAGTCATGGTTAATCACTGTTTGGGTTAATATTCAAATTGATGCCTCTAGGATGTGTTGGGTATCAATTAATGTCTCGATGAGGGAATCACGTAGGGCAAGTACAAACACGCTTTCTGGTACAGTCATGAGATAGTCATGGCGAGTCTTATAGTGGGTTTAAATTCGAAGTGACCCCGCTCGCGCGTGTAGGGTATCATATTTGCGACCTTGATGAGGAGAATCACGCGGGACAAATAAAAAGGCTTCGTGGTTTTAATAATAAAATAGTCATGGTGAGTCATAGATTGAGTTAAATTCAAGTGAGGCCGCTAAAGCAAATATGGGTATCAAATTTAAGGTTTCGATTAGGGAATCACGTGGGGCATATATAATGCGTCCTGTTTACAGTCATGAGGTCATGTTTAATCAGATTTGATTAAAATTCCTAATGATCTTGCTGGGGTGTTTGGGGTATCACATTAAATGCCTCGTTGAAGGGAATAACGTGGGACAATATGAAAATGCTTTCTCGTTATAGTTATGAGATAGTCGTGGTGAGTCATAGATTGAGTGAAATTTAAAGTGACGCCAATAATGCTTGTTGGGTATCAAGTTAAAGGTCTCGATGAGGCGAATCATGTGAAAATTAAAAATACGTCCTCCTTATCATCATGATATAACCAAGGCTAAGCCAATGGCAGGGAAAAAATAAAAGTGATGCCGATAGGGCGTGTAGGGTATCAAAATATTGTCTTGGTGAAGCAAGGTGATCGGGATGCAACCATCAGAAATGATCACTGAATGTGACCAGGTAAGCAAAAAAGCCTTATTCAGTGCCCGATAGATATAATATGTACTGCTTTATTTTTGGCACGCTATCTTGAAAGCGTGAATGGTTCGACACATTCCAGCACTCAACATCCGTCAAAAAGCCTGCGTTCCCATGAAACAGCTTAGGAACTATTGGGCTGATATGCCTCCTACGTATACGCTAAGAAGTAAGTGCGTTGGTGACTCAGTGAATCCCTTCGATTGCACTCGCGATGGTGTAAATTTACAAGAATGGCTTGCTGCTGTCGGTGCGTGAACGTGTTGACATATAATACGCGCTCCCACACCTCATACTGAGTTGGTTGTTAAACAAGGCCATGAAATACTACTTTAACTGTGCAGGTTGTAGACGTACTTGCTCATAAAACTAAAACATTTGCCGCCTCATAACACTATTTCTGCTGCCAAACAGGGGCAACTTATTTGATACACCAAGATTTCACGGCCGTTTGCCTGCTTAGAAGAACCTTATCGTTTCAGCGGTGGGTGGGAACCGCGAACAGCTTTTTCCTGACGCGACCGGCGTTCTCCGCCTCCGCGACGCTTTGTTTCCTTGTCGACTCAACGTTTTTGCATACCCGAGCTGCAGCATCGGTATCCGGATGATTTTTGTCGACTTCCCGTCGATGAGATGAACAGAACATACCTCCAGTGAACAAAAAACGTGCGATAGGGAGTAAAATGAGGGTGAATAAACAGTATTTCCGGAAGAAGCGTACAACTGTGCGTATTCTGGCAAATTTGCTGGTTCGAATTTTTTCGCGATTCAGCACGGCGACCAATTCCCGGCGGCACTCAATGGCGCAGGAAATTTGTGCAGCGAATAGATTCCGCACATGCAGACACTTCTTTTGTCGTGGTGCACTTCACACGTTTTTTTGCACGAGACCTTTGCCCTAACGCTGACTGTTGGTGCAAACTATGTGGCGTAATCACGCCTGGATGAGTAGCTCCTGCACATTGCCAAGTAAAGGCAATGACGGCAACCTGCCCCAAATTAAAAAATAAACATCAATTGGGGATGAAAAGGCGGGGTCTGCTGGCACGGTGAAACGTAGCCTCACAGGCAACCCCCGTCAGGACAAAGCGCTTGTTGGGTAGCCCGCCGCCTTAGCGGTTCGGGACAGAATTTATGGGCAAATCGACAGCTCTCGGATGCTTTGAACGTTCTCTTTAAAGCCCTGTTGAACTTGGCACGCTGACCGTACAAATAAATGACACCGGTTTTCGATGCCGTCTGGACGTCTGATATCCACGTGCGGCACGGTGCAACAGCGTGGGACTGCGACGTCGTCTGCTCGCCCCGCAGTCCCCAAAATGTCCGCCAGGTTGTGCCTTGATCGTTAGAAAATAGCCGACCCGGCAAAATTCTAGTCTATACAAGTTACAGAAGCATGATACAGTGAGCAGTGGTTAGCTGCGGATGTTGACCCTTCCCGACATTAAAAAAGTTTTCCCCGATTTTCATTTTTATCTTGCCCCTGTGGCTGTTCAGCCAGCGTTGTTTTGGTGGCTACGTGGCTTTTTTCAGACATTGCGAGCCGCAGGTTGTCGACCAAGCAACGTTTTAAAGATGGCCTGGCCAAATGCCCCAAGCACGATTGATCCCTCCGAAGCACCACCCGATGAGGGTTTTTTGAATATTGTAAGCACCTTGGGTACCTTGTGAAGTAGGACGTTTATTCTACGACACAAGCCGTCTGCGAACACCCTCTAGGAACCAACGATGATGATTGTCAGTCCAGAAGAACACTAAGTGTTCCTCGATTGTGTGATGCTGGGGATAATGTGGAAGTGTAATAAACGAATTTTCACGCTTCGGAGCGTCGCGCTTACAATATTGCCGTCCTTTAAAACTGAACTTGCCACTTATTAGTAGCATGTGTTCGCTTTAGCTACACGCGAATCCTGACACGGAAACCAATTTGTCACAGCCCCGATGAGCTTACGACACAACTCTGAATTTTAATTAGGAAGTGAGTGCACAGAATGATCTTACGATCCGGTCGTTTTCCGGTTTAAATTTTCTTCCTCAAACCCTTCTGTTTGACACCACATTTCCTTTTGTGCTACCGTTCTAGCATCTGCGATAATGTTAGCAGTTTACTCCTAGCAGAGTCGTTCAATGCTTTAATGGTCACGAAACTTCGGTGCTCGTTTCATATAGGGACCCGCGTGCCACTACAGGCGCCATCGCCGCACGAAGAGCATCCAGACGCCGCGCGTGCGGCATATTGCCAGCTCTTAGCGTGCAAACGCTCGCTGCTTTTGGTGTCTGCGCGCTGATTAAGTGTGCTTTTTTTTCGTAGTAGGTAGCGATGAATAGTCCAGTCTTTGTGTATATCACCTGCCTTCAATGGGGTTTGCTTTTCGAAGTAAATTACCGTAGACTTCGGAGGCGAACGGCAACGCCTTCTGCGTCCTCTGGCACGAGCGCTGCGCCATCGTGTTTGCGGATTTTTAAATCTCTATTGCTTCTTTTCTTCAAGCAAAGTTGTAAATACCACACATACGGTAGCTCAGTAGTCACGGACTCCTGCGGGCCTATCGAGAATACAATAAAAAAATTCAAGTATGCATCGTTCAGACTACGCTTAATGAATCCTTTGATTGCTCTGGAATGCACAGAACGGTAAAAGAGATAGCCCAATAGTATTGTTGTTTGGAGGAGTTGGTACATACTTGAGAACATCTAAAACGCTGCAGAAACGTGAAGGATGAAAACACGAAAAGATATATGTTTCACCGTGCGCCCTTCCGCTTGCACGCTTTGCAATCCTTGCAAAAAAAGGAAAGAAAAAAAGAACATATAACTGATGTTATCACACGCAACAACAAAATTTAATATTACGAAGTGAAACAAAAGAGCGTGGTCCAGCGTACAAAAGTTATTTTTTTCGCGCTGCGACGTGCAGCACTCGGAGGGAACAGATATTGCCACGTAGCCAAGAACGACGGAAAGCTTTTTATAAACGAAGTTTATTAACGTGATCTCCTGCTCTAAAAAAGACTAGATAACACCAACGTCGAGAAGCAGTCCGCAGTCTGACGTGCACAGATAAACTTGATAAAGTGAGTTGCGCGGCGTTTTGCTATACATCTCGGAACGTTATTACTTTCAGATCTATGGAAATATGGTCGAGAACATTGTTTAAGAAACAAAAAAATCAAGTTAGCGACAAGGTGACACCCCTTCCATATCAAACAATATTGCCGACAGGACGTACGACAAAAAGAGCAAACGGGCGCTTCGGTTGCAAACCGCCAGATAAGAAATCCGGAAGTAATTATCCGGAAAGTATTATCCAGAAACCACCACCACCAGGAGGCCGTTCGGCGGTGAAGTTCCAGTTCATGCATCGAGCATTGGCGTAGTCTTAGATTGTCTCTGTGAGCAGCAAGCGCCACTGTTTTAAAATAGCTTCGAACTTCCGTGGCGTTACCTGTGATGGGATGCCTCTCCTGTACGTGAAGCACGAAAGGCGCTCGTGCTATCAAGTAGGAGGTTAATTCATGTGAACAGCACGGGTCACCGCACACGAGCAAACAGTGAAGCATAGCTTTGCACATTGTTCTGCAGAATGGCAGTAAAGGGGTACGAAGAAGCCTACCCCCATGACGTCAAGCGTTGATGACTCTGCTACGCGGTCTTTTGCTAATGGGGCCACCGGTACATACACGCGAAGCAATGACACCAAATGACACCAAAACTGACATAGCGGCAAAACAGAATAACCTTCTTGACGGTTTGTCACCCCGTTCAAGATGTAAAATCTCTACAGGAGGTCCACATGTGCAGCTGGAACTCCGGCGTGCAGAGACGGACATGCGCTGCCTTTAGCAACCGCCGTGTAAATAAGTTTTCACTTGGCAACATGATTCAGTGGTTTAAGTTTATCTGGACAATCAAAGTCACGTCATCATCATCATCATCACCAGCCTTCTCAGGCCCACTGCAGGGCCAAAGGCCTCTCCCATTATTCTCCAATTACCTCGGTCCTGTGCCAACTGTGACCATTTATCCCCGCAAACTTCTTGATCTCATCTGCCCATCTAACTTTCTGCCGCCCCTGCAACGCTTGCCTTCTCTAGGGATCTACTCTGTTACCCTTAATGACCAACGTTATCTTGTCTTCGCATTACATGCCCTGCCACGTCCATTTCTTCTTCTTAATTTCTACTAATATGTCCTTAACACCAGTTTGGCTCCCTGACCCCTCCGCTCTCTTCTTGTCCTTTAATGTAACACCTATCATTTTCCGCTCCATTGCCGCTGAGTCGTTCTCAATTTAAGTTGAACCCTCTTAGTGAGCCTCCAAGTTTCTGCCCCGTAGGTGAGTACCGGTAAGATGCAGCTGTCATACACTTTCTTCTTCAGCGACAATGGTAGGCTGCTATTCATTATCTGAGAATGTCTGCCATATGAACCCCACCCCATTCTGATCCTTCTAATTATCTCTGCCTCAGGATTGGGATCTGGGGGTCACAACTTGGCCTAAGTAGATATATTCGCTTACCACTTCCACTACTGCCTCTCCACCTATCTCAAACCGCTGTGCTGTCCCGAGGTTATTGATCATTACTTTAGTTTTCTGCATAATAATTTTCAGGCCCACATTCTACTCTGTTTCTCCCGTGCCGAAAGCATGCTTTGCAATTCGTCCCCCAGTTACTTAGCAAGGCAACGTCATCAGCAAATCTGAGGTTACTGAGGTATTCTCCATTTACCCTTCTCCCACCTGTTCTCAATCCAACTTTCTGATACTTCTCGTAAGCATGCTGTGAATAACATTGGAGAGATTGTGTCTCCTTGTCTGACGCCCTTCCTTATAGGTATTTTACTGTCTGCTCTCCTAAGAGGATGATGGTAGCTGTAGACCCTTTGTAGATATCCTCTAGTATTCTTACATAATGCTCATCTACCCCTGTTTCCGTAATGCCTGAATGACTGCTAGGGTTTCGACTGAGTCAAATGCTTTCTCATAATCTATGAAGGCTATATATAGGGGTTCAGTATATACTCAGCGCACTTCTTCTATCACCTGATTGATCGTTAAATATGGTCCATTGTAGAATAACCTTTACGGAACCCTGCTTGTTCTTTAGGTTGACTGAAATCTAAGGTTGCAGAGATTCGGTTAGCGATTACCTTGGTAAATACCTTGTAGACGACTGACAGTAAGCTGATCGGCCTGTAATTTTTCAAGTCCTCATGTCGCTTTCTTATGGATTAGGATGATGTTCGTGTTCTTCAAAGATTCCGGTAGCATTGCGGTCATTAGGCATTGGCGTATACAGGTTTGCCAGTTTTTCTAGAGTACAATTTCTCCGCCATCCTTCAAGAGGTCTGCTGTTATCCGATCCTCACCAGGTGCTTTGCCCCCTGTCCTTTTCTTTCAAACCTTCCTTACTTCTTCGGTCGTTACTGGTGGGATGTCTATCTCCTCCGAACTACTGTCTCGTTCGGCGTTATCCTGTATGTCCAGGCTACTGTACAGATCCCTATAGAACTCCTCGGCCACTGTGACTATTTATTTTATCCTATTTGTGATTACATTGCTTTGCTTATCTTAAGTGCCTACATCTGATTTTTCCCCACTCCAAGACGTCTCTTCATCTCACTGCTTTCAGGCTACCTCCGTTCTTTACAGCGTATTCGATCCTCTCCATATTATACTTCCGTATGTCAGCTGTCTTACGCTTATTGATTAACTTCGAAAGCTCGGCTAGTTCGATTCTGTCAGCTGCGGTAGAGATTCTCATGGTTGGCCGTTTCCTGATTAGATCTTTCGTCTCCTGAGAAAGTTTACCAGTATCCTGTCTAGTCATAATGCCCCCGACTTCCACTGCACACTCCGTGAGAATGCGTGTAAGTTTGTCGCTGGCTTCCTGTGTCGTAAGCTCGGCTTCCTCGTTAAGGGCGGAATATCGGTTCTGCAGCCCGATCCTCAATTCTTCTATTTACCGTTACGTCTTACTGTTAGCTCATTTATCGGCTTCTTCGTACTAGCTTGTGAAGTCCCTCCTCAAATCTAGCTTTATTCGAGATCTTACCATACGGTGGTCATACTACACCTTACCCTTCCGAGCACTTCCCCATCCTGCACAACGCGCAGATTATCGCATAATATGAAGTCTATTTCATTTTTGTGCTCCCCATTCGGGCTCCTCCTGGCCAACTTCCGACTTTCCCGTTTACAGAAGAAGGTATTCATTATGCGTAGGTTATTCTGTTCTGCAACTCAACTAGTAGGTCCCCCTGCTATTTCTACAGCCCAGACCATAGTTCCCAACTGCCTTGTCTCCAGCCTGATTCTTGCCTACTTTAGCATTGAGTCCCCCATAAGTACGGTATACTGCGTTTTTACTTTGGCCATTGCTGATTCCACATCTTCATAGAAGCGTTCCACTACTTGGTCGTCTTCACGTAGACGGCCTCCAACTCTAAGCATGCCGTCGTGGTCATTATCTGGTCGCAGCGTCAGGACGCTGGAAACTGATGGCAACGGCCGGCCACCGTGACGTGTGGACATCTAGGATAGGAACGCGGTTTTCTGCACCAGCTGGAGGGAATACCTCTCAGCCTTATCCATTTCTAGTGAAGTCAGTGGTCCAGAAGACATTGTCTGGCTTCGGGAAGCGTTGCAAATAAACCTCATGATCCACGCTGTTACTTATAGAAGTCTGGAGAGCGAGCTGTAGGTCTCGATGTTCAGCAGTGGGGTAGGCGAATAAACAGCTTGCTGTGAGACTGCATTTGGGCAAACGGACGCCAGCACGCTGGTGAATTGGATATGCTGGTCAAGTGGAGCGTACACAATCAGAGGTCATATTTCTTCTTGGTCGGACAGCCATACAGGACAGTTCACCACATTGTCTCTCGCGTCAGAACTACTGCTGCACCTCCGGCGTTAAAACGTCCGCGTGGTTGTCCCTCACTCGAACAGTGACGCCAGGTGCAGCTCTTGGAAAGGTTCAGCTGGGTAATTTCACGAACACGCTTTCTTACAAAGGTCTGCCAGCGATTCTCATCCACAGCTATCGAATGCAACGCTACCGTTGAGTCAGCCCAGAAAGAGGCGTTACAGGACGAGAACTCTGAAATTTTAGATTGCATGTCATAATTTTACTTCCACAACGCACACTAGACGCTATAAATGTTGTAGAGAAATGGTTCTCAGCAGTGCAATTCGAGACTTGCTCATAAGGATCCGGACGCCAAAGTTGCCATCAGCCACTCGGCGACGTGCAAACACTGCGACACGGGATGCTTGAGGCCTGGCGTCAGCGAGCAAATGTATTGTCGTGCTTGTTGGCGTCAGCGAGCAAATTTATTGTCGTGCTTGTGGGATCGTGCGATGCCTGTAGCAAGCATCGTAGAATCCGGAGGGTACATAGGGAACCTTTAATTATCTGTGAGATCTGGATGAGTGTGTATAATCATCCCGTACTGCTTCCAAAAGCATTGCCACTCGCGGCTCTGACCATTGAAGACAGGTATTTCAAGTTTTGCCAGGCCACACGTACACTCAGTGGTCAAGACTTCGCATGGGCTGCGAGGACTTGGCTAACAAGATCCGAATGAGCGGCACCGGAGGCGTGGTCATACATATCGATAATCCCGGCAGGCGTCTACGGGTAGCCATCTAGGACCGCTGCGCCAGTAGATGCGCCCGCGTTCAGCGCTAACCAAAGCCTGCTAACAACGTTGCCGATATTCTCGTGGTAGTCCAGAGCGCTTCGACTTCTTAGTCGAACTTCTCACCGTCAAGAGAGTCGCGATCTGGTCAGCTAGCTCTGCGGGAGCTTAGTCCTTTCTCGAAGCTCGTCGATAATTTCCCGAAGGTCGAACGATGACGGTTGAGTGCCATCCACGAGGATTCGCTGGGCGCAGACTGAAGTAGGAGTGTTGAACCCCGAAAATCCCTCGACGTCTGCGCAGCTTCTCTATCCTCGGAACGGTGCCGGTACGAAGGTTACCGGCCATCTCCCGGTTTTCGTTAACAAACTTTTGAGGCAGTGAAGAGGCCGACAGCCTTGCTACAAAATCGAACTACTCCTTTTTTGCGTGCACACGCGCCACCCCCGCTACCCGCCGCTTCGTGGTCCTCTTCTTCTATCCTGTTAGGGGACGCGGTAATTCCGGCCTTGCACTTTATCGCAGTAAACTCAACAGCAGCCAAAGGGATAGAAAAAATGGATTGATGAGATTTCATCAGCTGCCACTAGGCAATGTGCAATGAAGCAACTAGTATAAACTGTGAATAGCGAGGAACGGCAACGCATTCCACTCTTGCTTCTGCATGGAGCTTTGAATATATCCCATTTCACTTCCTGCAACAAGCACATGTTGTTTATTTCGAAAAGACCCAACGATTCTAAGAGGAGCTGCATGCAAAGTAAGTCGCTTTAAGAGCACACTACTTAATGATGTATGGACTGGAGTGCTGAACGGGAAATCAAAAAACTACACAAAAATTTCTCAGAACGCCAACGCGTACAACGACTCTTCTTCTTGCCCATCTCTTTCTTGGGCCTTTTCTAACCCCCATCCCCCATACCTCAGCAGAGGATCAAGTAGGCGGCTGTAAAGCCGGCAAACCTCTCTACTTTTCCAATAAAGAGCCTTCTCTCTCTCTTGATCTACGGTGTTGTAGATGTTTGATTTTAGGTCCTTTTTGGGGTGTATTATAGTCCGCCGTGGCCGTTCTTAAAATATTTGCCTACCACTTGTCAAAAGTGACCAGACGGCTGACTCAGTTAAAACGTATTACTTCACGCGATTCGCTACTCGGCAAATATATTTTTCTTGGTTCAGCTAAATTTTTATTCTTAGAAAAACAGCACAAATTTTTGGTGCCCGTTGTACTTACGGCTAACCTGATATAAAGTTTCTGTTGCTTCATCATCTACGCGTGACGTTCCGCATTTACGTAGTTCCAAGAGCTTCATTAACCTATTGTCCTATGTAACCGCCACCCCTTTAAAACTTCCTTGAGGGCTCTGCGAAAGCGATAAACATGAAGAGCTGGTCTGTGATCTGCGTCGACTAATATGGTCATGGAAGAGCCCTGGACACTCGACGCATAGGTGGTTTAGGCTTACTGGGGCTGCGATGTAAAGCATTATATTATTTTGTTCGCTCCTACACTCTCCAGTTTAATTCAGACCCGATAGTGACGCTGACCAGTTATTTCGCTGTGAGTGCCCGCTCGCCGAACGTTAGAAGCAATAATATTGCATCCAGTTCCATCATTCAGTACACTGGTGTTGGCAAGTGGGCTGGTCACTACGGAACCTTTGGGGCCTCTGCACTATCGTTGTTAACGTGCCTCGTGTCGGGTTGTCGCTGACGTAATGAAGAGACACGATTGCATCCGAGAGTTTCAATGGGTCCATCGCAAGGTGATTGTGGAAAAGTTCCCACCGCCCACGCAGAAACCGACTCGAACTTCCAGGCTTGGATAGTATACAGAATAGTTTTTTTTGTGGCTGGAGTGAACAGGCACCGCTAGACGAGTTTGGAGATAAATTGTGCCCTGCGTTTTTCCTCAGTCAATGCGGAATGGACGGTAGGTGTCCCCTTGAAGCGACAGGAGTGTGAACATAGACGGTTGTACCCACGCCGGTGCAACACTTCCGATGCGGCTGGCAGATCATCCATCAGCATACGTTCTTAGACCTGTGCATACTGACTGAGTTGTGAATACTTCTAGCCTTCTCGAGGCATCAATTAGAAACAGACGGCAGTGTAGGCTTTTGCACAGCAGTGAGGGCGAGCATTGTCACAATGTTTTCTTCCACGACCGATCCGGAAGGTGCAAATCGAGCGGGATGACCCACCATGCCTGCGCTGTAAACTACATCCGCAACATCGCATACAGTGCAGCACCGACTTTGCCCTGCTAGTCAAGCAGTAAGAAGATGTGACCATATAAAGGTTACCATAAGTTAAACCTACTTCAATGGCTTGCGAAAATCGCAAAAAAAAGAAATGTAGTTCTATGGTTCCAACTTTGAAGTAATGAGAAGTCGGCATCAACTGGCAGCAGCCGCACAGAAGTAGGGAAACGAAATAATACAGTGTGGAGTAGGTCTTTCAATCAAACGTGCACTTATGGAAACAGAAGCATTGCGCACTGTGATGCGCTGCTGATCTCAGGAATGATATACCACCTTCCATATCCTAGCTTTTCCAAGGCGAGAAAATTTGATGGGAGATCTTTAATAAAGAAGCCGCAAAAAACTTTCTTGGCTACCGATTAGTGCCACTGATCAGGAATTTGCAAAGACAGGCACCTGTAACACCCGAAGCGAAATTACAAAAGTTCATCTTTCAAACCACCAGTGAAGCCTTCATGCGTCCGCAGATGGAAGGTGTATTCTAGACAGCATAATTTTGACTTTAAGCCTTCCCAGCGGCACAAAAGTCTTTCCAATGACCGGCCCGTCTATGGCCGCATTGTGGCATGTCCTGGCCAACATCCAGGTTCTGACAGCCTCTGTTCAGCCTTTAAACAGCCAACATTTGGCGACCAGCACTTCGGTATTTCCCCGGCCGCCCGTGTTCAGACACACAGCGGCAGGTATTTGGCTGCCAGATATCCAGTTTACTTTCGGCGGTTAGACGTTCCGAAGAAGAACGGCCGACGGACGGCATAGGGCATCCGTTTTTCTTCGGGAACGGTGTTCAGCCCAAGCGCGGCAAACAACCTGCCACAGATTATTTGTATTCCTGTGGCCGTTGGTGTTCGGAAGAAAACAGGCCTGAGTGCGGCTGCCGTGCCTTCACTCTCTCTGCGGTGAACCGTGCGTCCGGTGGCGGAATATTCGTTTTCTTCGGGCACCCGGTGTATAAGGAAACCGGCCTACGTGCGGCCCCAGAATGTACGTTTTTATTCGGTTAGTGGTCTTCAGCCGGATCACGGCAAGCGAACGGTGGCAGAATAATTGGCAACCGGTGCTCAGCTGGAGATCAGCCGACGTAAAGTCTCAGGTCATCCGTCGTTACTTCGGTAAGCGGTGTACAGCCGAACAACGGCACGCGTCTGGGCGCCGAGAACCCATGCACTTCTGGAAACTGGCGTTTAGAAAAAAGCCGTTGTGGAGCCGAGCGATGCACACGCGTTTTTCATCCGCTCGGTTTTTCTACACTTTAAATGAACAACTTCGTTTGTCAAGCAGATATGAGTGGTACAATGTGAACCGGCAAGTTCCATGGACTCACTGGGGATTACCAGTTAACCTTTTAGGCCATCGGAATACCATTTATTGCCAAAAGAACACTGTGCCGCACCGACGGCTCAGCCAAGCCTCGCCAGTCGCGTTTCTACCACCCCTCGCCCGCAGGCCTCTTCGACGCATCAGCTCGGCGGTATTCACCCCCGCGAGAAATGGAGAGCATTGGAGATATCGACGCGGCATAGTTGTCGACTCGCGGTGGCCCGGTTCGCCGAAATGAACTGACCTACAAGGGCGTCGAGCAAGCGGCCACCACGCAGGAGCTCAACCGGCGCCGTATCAGGTATACCACCTCCCTATACCACCTCCCATACCACGGCGCCATACCACCTACACACCAAGAAAGGCAAGCGGCGCAAAAGCGCACCTTACCGCCAATTCTCTGGTAATAATTGGCAAAAAACAATGTTGCATTACGTTTTTCGTGCTAAATATATCAGAGGCTAAGCTTGTGCGTTTGTATGCTCAACTTCGTGCCCGGTTCTTTATAAGATTTATGACTGCCTACTTACAAACAAGTGTTAGCTTATATTCGCGATAACTGCAGAGCCTTGTCAATGATGAAGCGTGGATTTAAATTAGTTGCGGTGTGTGATGCTCGAGCTCAGCTACACTTGGGATACCAATTGCTATGGTTGTAGAAAGTGCGCGTGCGTCACTAGAATACAAGTGTACTTATATGTGTGTGCTCTGTCCAATAAAAAGTTAGTTGAGAGTTTGCGCCTGTCCTGTCTTTCTGCATGTGTTGTTTTTTTCGCGCTAAGTACGTGTTTATTCACCAACATGAGCCAACTCGTCCCCAACAATCCCTTCCAAAATTAGGTTCAGCAAGGTTTGGGAGTGGGCTAGCTTGTGTTTTGACATCTCAGGCGCCAGTTCGTCAACTGCGCAAAGGGTATTGTTACAAGATCCCCCAATCCGTGGTAGGTCGTACGTCGGGCATTCAGGACGCTGTCTCAACGACAGATTACGGGAACAGCAGAATGCATGCGCGCAACTGGCGGCAAATGGAAATTTGGCCGCGCATGTTAAGAGTTGCGATAAGAGTTGTTCGCCCGATTTTGAGGGGACAACCATCTTGTTCCGCTCCAAAGACAAGATTACCCGCGAGATATACGAAGCATATGCAATGCTTTCAGGAGTGAGGGAGATTGCATTAGCGCCCCTTCAATCCGGCTTTCGGCGCGTGAAATAGGTTTCCTAAGTGTGAAAGAGATATGTCACGTGTATGATTTATTCTTATTTTTTCGTGTATGTTTTATTTTCCACCATATATAAGCGCCCCCGTTCACAAAATAAGAAAGAGTTGATACTTTTCGCCTCACATTGTCTGTTTTTCTGTTATTCACCCTGTTCTACGTTCCGTGTCAGGCAGCGCACCTCTGCACTTCAAGATGTCTTCCAAAATGGCGGGTTTGTGCTGTTGGCACGGCGACTGGGTGATCTGCTTGCGCTGTATGCAGTGGTCGTCCACCGGCCTCAGTACAGTTAACGTACTGTGGTTGAACTGCAATGCCCGTAGCATGGCCGAACTTCCGGCAGCTTTAGTCCGGCTGGAGTCCGGTGGCCGTACTTCGGCCGACCTCCGGTGGCCGTACTTCGGCCGCACACGGGTGGCTTTCGAATGGCCGGTGCCCTACGGCGGGAATCTGGTCGTATGAATGTAAGTCGGTTCGATTGGCCGACGGAGACTGGCCGTTGGATAGCCTTGGGAGTACGGCCGTGTACGGCCAAAAGGCCCACATTAGCACACAGGCCGTACACGTCAGGCGGAATAAGGCTGGTTGGAAAATCACTGGCCAAAGTACATCGGCTTGAGTTAGTCCGAACGGTCCTGTGCTTCCTGGGTTACCACGACCCTTCCATGGCTAGGACTACCACATGACCACTGGGAGAAGACAAACTCTGAAAGTTGGGACATTGCTTAATGACACATGGACCCTCGAAGAAATGACCAGATGTGACTAGCGTACCCTAGATGGGGAATATATTATGTTGAACTTAGGGTATGTGGCAACACGCTGTGCAGCGTTGCAGTCCTGTGTCGTAAGTTTCAACCAGCAGTTCTACATACCGTTTATATTTAAAGCTTCTGCTTAGTAGCAGAAATGGAGCATCAGGCAATATCCAGGGCTGTAAGGTACCACAACAAAAACTGTGCACAGATACAAACAGATTGGCTATGATAATTCATAACTACAGACTCACAAGGAGGTTGTCGGCAAATTATACCGAACACAACTGCAATGACAGACTAGTTTCTAACATGCTAATAAACAAGCATATAAAACACAACGACATCGTATGGACCCCTCAGCATTTCGTAATGCTTGGAATTGAAGGGCAGACTCGCTCACCCGCGAGACAATAATCCGGGCCCCACGTACTCTGCATGCAAATGGTTACCATAGTCGCAAATACTTGCACAATAAAATAGAATACAGAGAGTTTCCTAGTCTACACCAAGGCTTAACTAGACAACAAGCCGCATTACTTCATCAGGCACCGACGACCTACTTACCCCGTCCTGATCACACATCCGTAACTTCCATGGATCCCACCAGCACCTTGCACCATCTGCGGAGGGTATCCAAATGCCAGCTGCGTATATTTGAATGCCCGTGTATCATTCCCAAAATATATGAGGTCCATCCAGAATTAAAGCACCACATCCCTGCTCAGTCTAATCTGGCTGACTCAGGCTAGCTTCTTTCCTGATCATTTTTTTCTGCTAACACACATAACGAGGGCCCTGGATCTCTGCACGTCACAAGACCACCGAGACTGCAGTAGTCCTGATCACGATTGCCTGATTTTGAATAAAGTGTAGTTTCCTTCTTTGTCTCAAATGAAGAGTGCTTCGCACCCGACTTGCGTGTTTACAAGGTCCTCGAAGAATTGGGAGATGATGCTTTTGTAAGATTACTCGGGCTGAAGACTACGCACTTCAAAAATGTATCACCGCTCACAAAATTACCACTGATACGTGAAGGATGTTGAGAGAAGTGCCAATCTCAAAGTGCTTTCAACCTTGGGTAAAGGTTCATCCGATCGGTAGTAAAACATTCTAAGATAAGAGCCACCAACAAGGAACAGACCCATACGAGAATCCCTCGCGCACTAAGTAAACGCATCAACACACCATCGAAATGTATACCGATACGTCGCTTACGAATGAAGATACTACTGTACTCCTTGCTCAAGATCGGTGCCTGCATTGTACTATCTGTAACCATTCGTTTTCCCAATTTTCGCGTAGCCGTTTTTGACATAATAGAAGCCAGGTTTTGCGTAAAGCTTTGTTTGATCACATTCTGTATAGAGCTTTTCGGTCGACCAACCACTATACAGAGAAATGCGCTTTTTTTCACAGGGAGCCCTCGATCCCAATAACAACTTCGGCTTTGACATTTCGGAGGTTCACAGTAAACTAATTTGGACCAAGAAAATTAAATAAATTTCATACTATACGATAACCCTGGCGTCGCGCAGGATGCAGAAGTGGTCCAACGGGTGCGGTGTAGTGACCGCCGTAGGTAAGATCTCGAATAGGGCTATATTTTAAAAGAAAACCGCGACAAGCTAGTACGAGAGAAACCGATGAATGAGCTAACAGTAAGACGGAAAGTTGAAGATTCCGATTCGCGATGCAGAACCGATATTGACACTCGAACCAAGCAAGCGAGCTTACGACGCAGCAAGCTAGCGATAGTCTCACATGCATTATCACCGACGGGTGTAGAATTCGGAGGTACGATCGCTAGAGAATATACTGGCAACTTTGCCAGGAGACAAATATCTAGTTAGGAAACGGCAAAGCATGACAATAACTACGCCAGCTGACAGATAAACTAGTGGGGATTTTTATGTTGATCAATAAGCGTAAGACAGCTGACATACGGAAGTATAATGAGCAGAAAATTGAGCATGTTTTAAAGAAAGGACGCACCTTGAAAGCACTGAAGAGGCACCTAGGCATGGGGGAAAATAATATTTATGCACTTAAGGCCTAGCAGGCGATGTCACCACAAATAGGGATAAATAGTTATAGTAGCCGAGAGTTCTATACAGATCTGTAGAGTAGCCGAGATATCCAGGATAACAGCTTACGATGAAATAGTTCAGAGGAGATAGACATCACACCAGCAACGACAGAAGAAGCAAAGAAGGCTTTGAAAGAATGTAAGGGGCAAAGCACCTGGTGAGGATCAGATCACAGTAGACGTCTTGATGCATGATGAGTAAATTGTACTAGATAAAAGTGGAAAACCCGAATACGCAACGCTTTATGACCGCGAGGGTTCCAGAATCTTGGAAGAACGCGATCATCCTAATCCATAAGAAAGGCGACATGAACGACTTGCGAAATTACTGGGCCGATAAGCTTACTGTCAGTCGTTTCCAATGTACTTAGCAAGGTAATCAGTAACAGAATTTCTGTCCCTTTTAGATTTATTCAACCTAAGTACAAGCGTGGTTTCGTAAAGGCTAGTCCATTATGGATCATATTACGCTCTCAATCCGTGATTAGAAATTCGGGCAGTATACTCCAACCCCTATACCAAGTCCATCACAGAATATTAGAAAGCTTTTTGCCTCTGCCGAAACCTCAGCAACATCCAGGCATTGCGGAATCACGGTGTAGACGAGTATTACGGGAAAATGCTGGCGGACATCTGCAATGTGTCCACAGCAACTATCGTCCTCCATAACAAGAGAAGTAAAGTACGCATATGAAGGGCGTCAGACAAGGAGACACATCTCTCCAAGGTTATTGACAGCATGTTTCTAAGCTGTATTCAGAACATTGGTTGGGAACAGCTGGACGTAAGGGTTAAGGGAGAATAGCTCAGTAACCTCAGATTTGGTGATGACGTTGCCTTGCTAAGTAACCCGGCGAACGAATTGCAAAGCAGGATTACCGCACTAGACATGCAGAGTAAAATTTTGGGCCAAAGAATATTCTGCAGAAAACTAACAAAATGCCTAATAACCTCGGGAGAGCACAGCTGTTTGAGATAGGTGGAGAGGCAGTGCAAATAGTGAGTAAATAATCTACTTAGGCCAAGTAGTGACCCCGGATCCCAGCCATGAGGCAGAATACTAGAGGGATAAGAAGAGGGTGGCCTGCATTCGGCAGGCAATCTAAGATAATGAGTGTAACATACCATTGTCTCTGAAGAAGAAAGTGTGTGACAGCTGCATCTACCGGTATCACCTACAGAGCTGAAACTTGGAGGCTCACTAAAAGGGTTAACTTGAATTGAGGACAACGCAGCGAGCAATGGAACGGAAGATGAAAGGTGTAGCATAAAAAGAGAACAGTAGAGTGGAGTGGGTCAGGGGGAAAATGCGTGTTAACGAAACAGTAGAAATTAGGAAGAAATGGGTGTCGGCAGGGCATGTAATGCGAAGGCAAGGTAACCGTCGGTCATTAAGGGTAGCAGAGTGGATCTCCAGAGAAGGCAAGCGTGGCAGAGGGAGACAGAACGCTAGTTGGGCAGATGAGATTGAGAATTCTGCGGGTAAATTGGTAGCAATTAGCACAGGGCCAGTATAATTGGATATCCATGGGAGACGCCTTTACCCTGAAACGGATTAGATAAGGTGATGATGATAACGCTGACGATGCTGATAAGGCTGCTACTGCTGATGTTGATAAAGAATAAGCTCATTCGCAACAAATCTTTTCCCAAGCCACCTGTTAGCCGAGCGTGCAAAATGGCGCCGCAGAATGCCGGAGGAAGGCAAATATTTAACAGTGTAATGGCTACAATACGACGAAACGTCTGGACGTTTCCCGTTAGAAACTACATCAACAGAATTTGAGGGATTTCGTTGAATCTGGCCCCTCAAGTAAAAGTTCTGTCTTGGTTGCGTTATTGCACGAAGCAGTATTGCTCATTATATTTTTTTTATTGTACATGTCAAGCTAGGCTGTAAACGCTAAGCTGTCAACAAAAAGGGGGTCTGGGCCCTGTAAAGCTCTTCAACTTTTTGTTTCGTCTCGCCTCCTCCAATAAAAATGGAAGTAAAGATGGAATAAAAAAAATGAATGAAATAAACGAATGATGAATGAATGAATGAATGAATGAATGAATGAATGAATGAATGAATGGATGCGCCGTTGAGTGTAAAGATAACCAAGGATATCTTTTCACAGGTAATAATCATCTGACGTTCAGGAAAGCCGTCCAGTACCCTTTATCATTGATGGTGGCTATAAAGAATTCCACTGCAATCAATGCACAGCCTAAAGATGAAGTCGAATTGTGCAAAGCTCGCCAAAGCAAGTGGATCCAGCCGCATATATGGTATGTCTGCGAGTAACTGATACACGGAGCACTTTGAAGCACGCATAATCCAGGTACACAGGACTGTTCGGCCTAAATCAAGCTGGTGTACTATGGCCGGTGACTTTCTGTCCGGCCTTTTTCCGGCAGCCATGTCCCGCCTGTGTCTAAATGTGGGCCTTTTGGCCGTATACGGCCGTACTCCCATGTTGTTCAACGGCCAGTGTCCATCGACCAGTCGCCGGCTTACGTCCATACGGCCATATTCCAGCCGTAGGGCTCCGGCCATTCCAAAGCCACCCCGTAAGGTCAAAGTACGGACGCCGTAGGACAGCCGAGATACGGTCGTCGGACTCCAGCCGGACTAAAGCTGCCCGAAATACGGCCGTGCTACGGGCATTGGAGTTCAGCCACAGTACGTTAACTGTACTGAGACCGGTCACTGCATGTTCCGCAAGCAGATGACTCAGTGGCACTGTGCAGCAGCACAAACCCAGCATTTTGGATCCAATGTAGCCCATCAAAGTGAGCCCGCGCGCAACCACCAGCCGTCCAGCCTTCAGCGCAGTTTTGCTTAATTATCAGCGTCTGTTGACACCAAAATTTATTTTTTTAACAGTGCTCACAAATCGTCGTCCCTTTAATTGCTATGCCTCTTTTACTGTCGAATTCAGAAAATATTCAGTTCTTTGTGAGCTGGAATAGATGTATTGTCCATGTGTTGATATCTTCTGTGGGGCGGCTTACCTGCAATAAAGGGAAGAGGAGGGGGGGGGGGGGGCGGCGGGAGGCTGTTGCATTTCACAAAGATAAAAGTGCCGCTTTCAGCCAATTTCATTTAGGAAAATCTTCCTGAGCACTTCATGCTCTGACTAAATCAACTGTTTTTACAAAAGTTGCTTGACCAGTTTTGTTGTAAATAAAACCGGCGCGAATGCCTTTACGAAGCGTTTTTGGTACCCCACAAAAACTGATAAGCTTCAATATAATTTCCTTCACACAAAAATATGTCCATTATTTGCCCATTTTTCTTGCAAAGAAATTTTCTACTTGATCTGATGATCTTTCACAGGGCTGATCCTAGACGAGATCAAACCAAGGGCTTTCATTTTCAATCTATTTTTATGTTGTTTTCGTGAGTTACGTGCACACCACTTAATTGCCCAAAAGAACATAACTTTCCTCTAATGTCGTGTTTATGGTAAAAAATTCTAGACGCGTTGCGAATGACCCCCTTTGCTTCAGGTGGCTGCCATTGTATCCCTGTGTGTTCACGAAAGGGAAAAGGCTAATACTAGACTTTCATAATTGGTTTAAACCCCGATAACAAGCAATGGTAGTATTCATACAGCAAACCTTGCATGCTGCAACGAATAAACCAATAATTATTTCATTGGTCAAGTTTGAATGCGTAAGATTCCCAACCCGTCAGAGGTGAACTTGCGGCTCCGTAAGTTATTATTTATTTATTTTGTTTATTTATTTATTTGATCCCTGCTTGCCTTGCATGCATTACAGCAGGGAGATACATAACACTACCATCGTATATGAAAAACAAATACCAAAATATTTCCACAAAGCGCGGTGAAAATCGTCATTATAAACAGTTGGTACAATCATTCCTGCAGAAGAAAATTTAAATCTCGTATTGATATAAGATAAAATGAATCGCGCAATGGGGCCCCTTTTAAAAAGGCGAGTTTTAAGCTAGCGGTCGCATTTTGGGGATATGTAGAATGGCACTTTGGATATACTTCTCCCCTTCTATTCCATTTTTTGAGTGATAGACATTACGAAAAAAAAATTTAACCGGAGGTTTCCTCTGGTCTTTACCGTCCGACCATTCAAGTTTACTTTTTTTCCCCTTTTGCTAAGTTGACAGTGCCCATTACCTAATACGAATCCACCGCCTATTCTGTATCTGTCGAGCGTATCAACCAGCCTTTAGTGTAGGGATCCCAGAAAACACATGCGTACTCAAGATTGAGCGCACATGAGTGAAATACGGTTGTTCTTTTAAGGTAGAGGGGGGTTCGCTGAAATTTTAACCCAGAGAGCCAAAAACACGTGCAGCCGTAAGTTTTGTGTTGTGAACGTGCCTATTTAACCTCTAACCTCTCGGTAAATAAACTCCTAGTTAATATATTCCCCGGCCGTTCTAAAGCAGTGTAATTTACGGGACACTATTCAATTTGGGAAAGAAGGTTTTTTTTTAAAAAGGGGACGTTAACACACTTTTTAACATTCAAAAGACTTTCTGAATCAGCACACCAGGATGTTATTAAATTAGAACCATGATACATGTATTCAGAATCACATTCATTCGCTATATGCATGTAAACTACACAGTCATTCGCGAACTTTTGAACAAAGATTTGAAGACAATAGCAATAACATTTATATATAACAGAAACAAAAGAGGCCCCAACTGACCCTTGGGGAATTCCTGAGGTCACGGGAACATATCCGGCAAAAAACCATTGAGAGCGACCGAGTGTGTCTTGGAGAGATATACTCGGCTGTCCATGCAATAACCCGATTCATTCAGTTTATACCCCGCAATGTACTAACAAGAAGCTGATATAAAACACCTCCAAATGTTTTTTTGCAGTACAAAAAATACAGTCAAGTACTTTAAGCTTATCTATTCCTAGAGCCAGATCGTGCGTGAACTCAACAACTGCGTTGAGCAAGAAAAACCCGCCGAAATCCGTGTTTGCTAGGATGCTGGCGATTATGTTTAACAAATGAGTCATTTCCGAAGTGTAGCTGAGGTCACCTTCAAACACCGCAACTAAAGTAACATTCATGCTTCGTTATTCAAAAGGCTCTGTTGTTATGGAAAATTTAAAATAACACGTGTTTCTAAACAGACAGTCATAAAATCCCATGAAGCCGGAACACGAAGTTGAGCCTACCAATGCACGAGCTTAGCCTCTTCTACGTTTATCACAAACAAAATAGTGCAACATTGTTTTTCGCAGGTAATGTTGTAAGAAGAATAGCCGCAATCTTGCGCTTTTGCGCGCCTTTGCCTTTCTTTGTTGAGGAGTCCTTGACATTGGTGCCGGTCGGGCTCCTGCGTATCGGCCGCTTGCTCGACGGCATTTAAGGCCACTGATTTTGGTGAACCTCCGCCACCTCGGGCCGAACATCTCTGCCGGGTCGATGTCTCCAATGGTATCCATTTCTTGAGGGGGCGAATAGCCCTCGAGCTGATGCATCGACAAAGCCGGAGGGAGAGAAGTGGTAGTGGCTATGACTGGCAAGGCTTACCTCACCCGTCGGTGTGGCACAGTCCTTCTTGTGACAATAAATGGCGTTCCGATGGCCCTAAAAGGATCCCCCGGTAATGTCCAGTGAGTCCTTGCACCTTGCCCGTCACCTAGAACACTCGTTACTGTTTGACAAACCGAAGTTCGTTCATTTAAAACGTAGAAACCCCGAGCGGATAAAAAACGCTTCTGCGCATTCGGCTCTATAACGGCCTCTTCTTCACCCAGGGAAAAAACTGGTCCTACACCGGCGGGGTCTCCTTCCAAACACGTCTGTGTATGAATTCTCGGCGCCCAGAACCAGTGCCGTTGTTCGGCTGTACGCCGCTTACCCAAAGAATGACGTATAACCTGAGACCTTACGTAGGCTGGTCTCCTCTTGAACACCGGTTGCCACAAATCCTGATGCCGTTTTGGGGCGGTGCGTCGGCCGGTCTCTGTATAAACACGCGGTTGCCTGAAGAAAGCGAATATTCTGCCGCCGGTCGCGCAGTTCACCGTTGAAACAGCGAATGCAGGGCAGCCGCGCTCCGGCCGGTCTCCTTTCGAACACCAACTGCCACAAGAATACGGATATTCTGTGGCCGGTCGCTTGCCGTGCTTCGCTGAACACCGCTTCCCGAGGCAAAAACGGTTGCCCTAAAGCTGTACTTCGGCCGTTCTCTTTCTCAACATCGGCAGCCGAAAGTGAACTGAATATCTCGCAGCAGGGTAGCTTCCGTTGTTCGTCTGAACACGGGCGCCGAAAAAATACTGAAGCGCTGGTTGCCAAATGTTGGCCGCTCATCGTATGTTAAAATGGCTGCCTGAACCTGGATGCTGGCCGGACATGCCAGAAGCGGCCATAAACGGGCCGGTCTTGAAACACACTTTCGGTGCGCCTGGGAAGGAAGTCACTGCTTTAAGGACCAGCGTGAAGGCCCCGATCAACTAGCTTGTAAAGGGAAAGCATAAAAAGCTATGCTAGATTCTTGTTTTTAGCGCTTGAAAAGCCAATAATAGCTGCCCGTGAGCGATGGGACAGCTTCTGCACCAGCAACACCCGTATAGTAAAAATGAAAATTCGCGCTGTTGTTTTGCAAATGGAGCTAAACAAAGGAGCGGCAGTGTCAGACTTCGAAACCGCCTTTTTCATGGGATGCGCTTTGAGCACAGAACGCTTCAGCTCTGCACTAATGTAGATAACTCACGATGCTGGCTGTAGTGATATAATTACCGTGAAATACAAACAAGACAGATGTTTGCTATCTGTGTGTGTTTTTTAAGCACAAGTGCCGCTAGAATACAATCAGCTTGACTGGGAAAATATCAAGCAGGTGAATACTGCCAGATCCAAGCTTGCGAGAACCCTGCTGCAGAACTACACGCAGTTAAGGTGTGAGGCCACGTCAAAATCACAACATTTTTCTAAATGTCACTTTTATGTTTTCCGTTTTGTTCGATGGGGGGTTTTATTGGACATCTTATTACTAAAAAGTTTCTGCCCACACAGTTTCTTTCAAAAGGTACATGAAAAAATGTAAACCCACTAGGCGTCAACGAAACCGAAAGCGGAACTGCCATTTTGTGTGCAACACAAATATGCCCTAGTTTGGAGTTCTTAGCTTTATATTTAGTAATCGTTTCCCCCTGATCAAGCGCAATATTGCCTACAGCGTTTTCAACGCTTTTTGCATCAAGTAAAATCAAACTTCTTTGCCAAGCGTATGCACGATGTTTCGCGTGTGTTGTTCACGTTCTGGAGCCTTCCGCGCGCGCCAAAGCGCTTGAGATTGTTTCGTGAATATGCTTCGTCCTGTCGCTTACTTTCTCTAACTGCCAGGTATGGGGTAGTATAGACTGCAAAAACACACAGAACGAAAGTCAAATACCAAAATGAAATGATCACCTGTGCACCGCCAAGGCATCCCGTGAGAACACTGACACTGCAAAGCAAGCTAAAAAAAGGCGAGGTGCCACACGAGCAAAATAAGACACGAGCAAGACCCAAGAAGGTAGCCGCTGCAAATGCGAGACAATTGAGCTGTCTTCATCATGTTATTTACACATTCATAACTTATTTCCTAATTATACTTTTTCGTGAAATTTGGCGTATATTTTACTCACATTCTTGGCCGTACAACAACCGGAAAAAAAAAAATCTGATGATTCTGATTGGGGGGTTTAACGCTCGACGCAACGCAGGTGATGAGGCGCGCCGTAGTGGAGGGCTCCGGATTAATTTTGACTACCTGGGGATCTTTATCGTGCGCCGAAATCTCGTACACACGGGCGTTTTTTGTTTTTTCGCCTCCATCAGAAAAGCGGCCGCCGGGGCCCGGGGAATCGAACCCGCGACCTCGTGCTGGGAAAAAAATAAAATCGAGCGACAAGTTTTGATATGGCCCCCCTTTACTCTAAGGGACCCCCAATTGAAACCTTTAGTTTTTTGCTTATTTCATCACTAAGCTTCGACGGGTTCATGTGATCTCAAAACGTTTGGTTCATTGTACGGGCCCAAAAGCCTACCCTATACCACTACCTAAAATTGTGTATTTTCATCAAGTTAAATTAGAGTTATGGTTATTGGCGTGAGACCCATATTTAATACAATTTATTTTCAATTGAAAAAATATTAAGAAAATAAAACATATTGTAATTTTTAATGCTCCCATGGACACAAAGAAGTGTGCTTTATGATGTGGACCCAAATCTCCATGTTTTTTCGTTTTAAAAAAATAAACCCCAAAAAAAACCTGAACTACATGTCCAGACACGTGTTCAGTAAGAAGCAAGAAACCATTCAAAGTTTCTTCTTTTTAGGGCGACCCCGCCCCTTCGCCTTAAAACTGTTCGATAAAAGATATTTATTTGTTTGGTAGCATATACGGAGGCGTCAATTCTGCCATAATACTTCCTAACCTTGGCGGTGGTCATAAAGTTAGCTTTCACATGAAAAGTTCAGGCCGACATGAGCAAAATGAATCGGCTCATTAATATCCTGAATGAATTTTTCTGTATATGTTACTCGCAGCTAACAGACGAACAATCATCTACATAACAAAAGAGTTTTGGAAGTGCAATGATCTCGATTCTTTTCTTAGGGAAACCCTTTTTATTAGGAATGATTTGTCACATAGCACGGTTGCAATGTTTGGGATATTATTTTTCTTATAACATACGGGAGCAGAGGAACATATATTCCACCGAAATTGAGAACGCTCGCGAGAACATCGCGAAATTTGTAACTTAAAAAACTTCGCTGCAATCCACGCTTATCAAGGTGTTTGGGAAAAGCAAAGCTTTAAAAGGCAGCGACAGCAATTTCCCGTACGATGCCCCTTTAAAATTTGGGACACGCGTGGCTTTACAAAGGGTGAAATAAGAGATTCTGGCAGCCGTTACCTTGCATTCGCTGCCTCCGCCGCCTCGGGAGTTTATTGTCCCGCACGCAGAGAAAAAACCATTGGCGGGTACGGCAAGAAAACTTCGTTTTAAAAAAAGGGCGCACAGCAGCAGTTTGTTGAACAACTAATTAGTTATTCACCCAAGCAATAGAAAAACACAAAATAAAAGTATATGCAAGAACTCTATTTTGAGCGAAGACACAAAAGCACTCAGCAGCTTTCAAAGACAGTAAAATAATGTGGAAACTACAGTTCCTTTAGAATTTCGTAAAATTCATGCCACATTGCTTTCAGGCTAGTGATGAATATGACAGATATGTATTTGCAAGCGTAACTGACAAGCTGTCAGGGTGAGGGCTGCTCTATTTAAAACCGATTAAAACCGATTTGCATCATAGCGTAGAGCCATGGCGTGACTATTTGAAGAAACGCTGCTAACGGACACACCGTTAGTAAATTTCAGGGAAGTGGAGATAAAATCAGCTCCAAGCATATGCCGGGTTTCGCAACGCTTGTCCTGTCACACAACTGTGCTCATGCAGACCGAATATACCAAACCTTGATCGCGTCAGAAAGGGTCTACACCTTTATAAGTACACCAAATTGCGAACAGTGACGTAAACTAAATATTGTCCCTTTCGAACGCCTACAACCGGTGAACGTTAGTACTACTCGTGCCGGCTAAGTACCGGCGACAGCGGGGAGGGGGCCCGAAGCGTCCCACGGCTGTTTTTAAAAATGGGCCTCTAGAGGGATTTCATTGGCACGTCTACAGAATGCGCTCGAGGCGTTTAATTAAAAAGAAAAATATGTAGTCAGTAAATCGAGCCTGTGAGATCAGATGCAGAGGAAAAAAGGCGCCTTACTCAACAAATAGAAACAAAACATAGGCGGGCTCAACTGGACAGGGAAACCCGAATAATGTTCAAAGTAATACGTAGAGACAGAAAACGGGCTTCCTGAATGCACGAGGAACTTTAGAAGACGAAAACATAGTTCAAGCAAAAAAACGACTGGACTTGGGCTGCCCATGTAGTTAGAAGATGCGAACACTGGTGGACCTCCCGGTTAAAAGTTGATACAGTGAGACGACACTACAACAAAGGGAAGGTCAATAACCCTAAGAGAGAGGAATGAGGAAACAGGGGGGCAACAATAAACTTAAGCAGCCCCGGCGCACAGCAGTTGGAGGTCAAAGGGAGAAGCCTTGTCCTGTAGGAGATCTAGTTACGCTGTTGGGATGATAAAAAGCACATCAAAAAATACCATTCGTTAGAATGGCTTCAGACCGCCTCTGGGGGAAGAGTCACGTTGATAGGCTTTGAGTACTAAGCAAGCCTAATTATTATTAAGTGCTTAAAAAATCAATCAATCATACTTTGTTCCTGTTTTTGCTACGGTATTTGCAATTACTGCGCGTTAAAAAACAGTCCAAACTACCGCTTGACCAGCATAGCCACCCCTATAACTAAACAGCACAAGACACCGGGCGACAAACAGTAGGGGCAAAATGAGAAAAGTACACAACCCGAAGGAATCCTATGACGTTTTTTCCAACTTTTTTTAAATATATTTTCTTTTTGGCGTAGTAAAACCAAACATCCAGTACTTAGTTTAGGGGGTGACAGATAATTAAAACTTGCTCAAAACATTTTTGTCTCTTCCCCAGTAATGGCGTTTTTTGACCGTCTTAATGCGTTCTTTTCCCCGGTGTAGCCCCATTGGCCGCCTTTTTAACAGGTGTTGCATAGAACGCATTCGTTAGCTACTCTAAGAAGACCGCCACAAACTTTCAGCTGAAACAGAATGCGCATCTTAGGCAATGAGCAGCTGACGCAGTGCCGCTTTGTGAGGGCGATCGCTATAGCTTTTACACTACTTCCAACCCGAAGAAAAGTGTTAAAAACTTTATACGAAGTGCTGGGAGAGTTCTTTAACAGCACCCGTTATCCGCATAATAAGAAAAGTGATCCTTATATATCGAATTAAAAAGAACGCGCTATACGAAAATGTACTATAGGTATACGAAAAAAAAAGCGGAAAATAAAAACGTTTTTCTGCTGCAGAAAAAAACGCCTTGCATGACTACCTACAAAGGACTATTAGGCGTTTTGCAACATGTATTTTTAAAGGGGGCAAAATGTTTGTCAGTTTTATATTTTGACCACGTAAGAACTGTTTTTCTGGTATCACACGCTACACATATGACAATTATTCTTTTTATTCGAAAAAAAAGGGTTTTTTCTTTGTATGTTTTTTTTTTAAAAATGGCCAATTCAACCAATCACTTTTTTACGTAAAGCATTGTTATTTTACACGTTCGGGGGGTTGGGGCGTTTGT
>CM023453.1:73737055-73841553 GCA_013339765.2 Haemaphysalis longicornis
GTTTCTGCCACGCCCTGATTTCGCTGCCCTTCCTGCCAACGAAGTCTTTCTTTGTACGGCAGCGCACATTCCCTCCAATTTACGTTGGGCGGAAAAAAACACCGCGACACCATACCGAGTGGCAACATTCTTCAAACCGTGTGACGTACTGTGCACATACGGAATCACGGCCAGTTTACTTCCATCCGGTTCTTTCCTTTCCTTATCGGGGTCCCCACGAGACTTGACATGCCTGATCAACTTGTTACCACAACTCCAGAGCGCTGCCCTAGGGTAACCTGCAGCCTCTAGGCTCTTTAACTGACCTTCGAAGCTCTCATTCACAGTATGGTGGCAGGAGTGGGTTAAGGCTGAACGGAACACAGAAAAACACACTCCATTTTTCACTAGTTTAGAATGTCCTGAGCCATAACTTAGGAGCGGTTTCTCAGAGCGAGGCAAGTACATCCAACAGACATGGCCTACCTCATATCTTAAACGGAGGTCCATGAACTGCAGCTCTTGGTGTTGCGGAAGCTCGACAGCAAACTTCAACCGGAAACCACTTTTACGGAACACTTTCAAAAGATCAATGGCCATGCGTGGTAATTCATTATAGCTCACGAAGCTAGGTAATCATCCTAATATGTAAAATGCTACTTGCCATACCACACAGGTTTCGCTCAATGGCACGGTCAACCCTGCTAAGAAAAATATCGCTGAGTACTGGCGCAATACACGATCCAATACAAACACCGGATCTTTGCACAAACAATTTTCGCCTTCGGTATGAAATGTTTGTGGCGGGTTTTCAATAAATTCAGTTGAGAGTCAGCGCTTGTCCTGTGGTTATTCTTTTGTCTGTCCCGTCTTTCGCGCTGTGATTAAGTATGGGTTTAATATTTTTGTTTATGTTTGAAGAAAGTAATAAAGATTTCCGCATAAAATTTTTTAAGAGTCTTTCATGGGTAATATGTACGGCTTTGCCAGCCACATGGAATTTGAAGCCATTTGTCGAACCGCGCCCAACACAAAGTAGACGCGTCTTTCCGGAACACGACGAGCGCTTTTTGAGGCGAGGCTCAGCTGTACTCTAGGGTTAGAGTTCCCCGTTGTGTGCATATATTCATTTTTTTCTTAAAAAAATACCCCTAACGGCCTTCACTGGGAGGGTATAAAGTAGAGCTCCGGATACGTTGAAAATTAACAATGCAAACAAAACGAACATGTTGTACGTAAAAGAAGTAAATATTGAAGTAAATACAAGTTTGTGCAAGGCAAAAAGAAACCCACAGGAAAAATAAGCTGAAAAAAACTAAAAAAAAAACCTACGAGAACACTTTTTTAGCGTAGTTAAGATACTATATAAGTAAGTATAAGTTCTTGGAATTCGATTCGATCAGGTAGAGTTGCAATGTGAGATGGTAGGGCATTCCAATCAACAATTTTGCGAGGCATAAATGATTGTGAATGTCTACAAGTGTGGCATTTCACACGAGTCACCTTTACGGCCCGTCAAGTCGGGAACAAATGGCCCGTGCGAAGAAAAGAAATCACCATGAAGTAAGGAGAGATGGCGCAATTTGTGAAGCAATGGTAAACGTGATAGTTTACGCCTATATGATAGGACAGTGCGCAAAGTTTGAGAGCCGTAACGGTAGCAGGACGGGAATAATCATAGAAGATGAAACGAACTGCCCGATTTTTAAGGTAATCAATTTTTGTCAACTAAATATGCTTTGTCAGGGTCCGAAATGTCACATGCGTATTCAGTTTTAGGCCTTTCAAGAATTGTCTATGCAAGTTTTGCGAAGGTTTGATGGAGCATGTTCTAGCCTGCGCTTTAAAAAGCCCAATGAGCGGTTGCCGAATGCAGGAATGGTGTTGATATGGTGATTCCATGTCAGGTAATAGTGCAGGTTAAGTCCCAGTTTCTTGTATGCGTTTGCAAGCTCAACAGTTGTGTTGTTTGCTGAATATAAAGTTTGAATGCGAGATGAGTGGGTTGTAAGGACATAAGTTTAGTTTTGGAATTATTTAGCGACATTAAGCACGTGGAAGACCAAGTAGAGCATGAGCCAAGGTCAGTTTGGAGGAACAGTTGGTCAGTAACAGTAACGTAAGTTATTTTACGATAAATAACATAGTCATCAGCGAAAAGCCTAACCCTCGAAAAAACGCAATTTGATAAGTCACTGACAAAAATTGGTAAAAGTAAAGGGCCTAGGACCCTGCCTCGGGGAACACCAGAGTGTACGTATTTTGACCGAAAGAAGAATTAACGTTATCAGCTGATGAGAACTAAACCCTTAATGACATAAAATCAACCTATGTATCTTGCCGTATATAGATTTATGCACATACATTTATCTTCTCACATTAAAGTCTGTGAGGCGTAAGTCATGTTCGCAGTTTTTATAGGGTGATCTACGCGTTTTTTTTTTTTTTTGTAGCGAGAGAAGTGCCAACCCTCCACGGCCACTGGCTGACGTCTGCTCGGACGACACCGTGGAAATGATGAAATGCCCTCGATGCTAAGTTTATAGGATTTCGGGTATGCGTAAGGCGTACAACGATTGCGTGAATAAACATACAGTCGACATTCACCCCGAAGAACGTAAAAACCAAGACTTCGAAGTTTCACGTAGCATGGAAACACGTTACAAACGGGTGTGGCCCCGCTGCAGTAGTCAGTGCGGCAGGTGCGAACGGCGCAAGGTGTTTTCTGTTCTGCCGGCTGCGAATTGGAGATCAACTAATCAACTAAGGACCTTGTCTTCTCCTAACGGTCAAACAATCATTACGTTAACTAACTGCATCGTGTAGCCCGACACGCCTCTTTTTGAAAATCGTTTATTGAAATGCCAACCGAGGAGTCTCTTGCTGGAGCATCAGACTTCCCGAGATTTTCGGTTCTCGGTGCGTATAAGAGGGAAATAGTAAATGGAAATGGTTATTTTGGATATAAAATGCAGCACTGTCCCAAACCGTTTCTGGTATATTAAATCGGTAGGTGAGATGGAAAATATAATTTAAGGAATTCGGTCGGAAGTTATCAGACGGGTTTCAACGATAAGGGACAGTCGTGTCTCTGTAACTGCCCACGCAAAGCAACCTAGCAATATTTCCAGCCCCCCCCCCTCCCCCCTTATCAACGCATATCAAAGATGACGTCAGGATGCCCCACAGCGGAGAGGTACTCGGGATGCTTAATCTTTTACGAGGGACGGATCCCGACGGTTTCGACCCCCCATACTTGCGCATAATAAGCTCGCAGTTACCATAAATGGAGCAAAGCGCTTACCTCCAAATTGCCGGTAGAAGCCGAAGACGTATTGAGGGATGCTCATGAAGTTGATGACCTGCGTGAACGTTGAGGAAAAAAAAGCACAATGATTGCGGCCGGAACAGAAAATTAAGCTGCAGCTTTAAATCTTACTCATCGGTTCACTTGCTGCAATCGATTTTGCTGTTCCATGTAAGAGGGGGCGGGGGGGGAGGGCAGGGCGGTGCCGGAAAGAGTAGCGCGTGGCGGGTGAAAACTAAATTGGGAACGTTAGACGCAATGTTTGCTTTATTTTATGATACAGCAGTGACTGCAAGCTGAGTTTATTGGCGGTGAGATGTTTGAGTGGCGCCCCCTGGCTCTGACGTCGGCTTAGGGACTCGCGCCGCTGTCGTCTGCTACACTCCGCTTGTGGGAGGCAGCAGTGCCTGCGCTAGAAATCCCCCGTTTTGATGGTTTATGCATTGAAAAGCGTATTTTTGGTAATTCAGTAATTTATGCCGGCCTCTGACGCATCTGAATAATTTCAAGCTGTATCCCCCACACGCTTGCAACACACGAAGAGGGAGACAACTTTCTTCAGAGTATCGGTCTGAAGATCGGGTGTAACTCGTCTTTTCTAGCTTATTCCCGAGGTTCAACGGTCAGAGCTCCTCGATAAGTATTCAAAATGCGTACGCTTCCCTACAGTATTTTTGAGATGCTCTTATGGAGACTCAACAGTCTGTAATGCTACGCACCAAGCAGTGGGCCCCTATTCGCACATCGCACAGCAGCAAATAAAGCGGCTGTCTTCTATTTCTTTCGTTGACTTATGTCAGATGAATATTTATTTTGTTCTGTGTCCAACGCATTAGTTTTTCTGCACCGTCACCAAAATTTTATTAGTAGGTCTGGAGTTGTTTGGAAGGCTCACAAAGATCGTGTGGATATTTTCTTCAGGCTGTATGGCATACATTCCCTTCTTCACAAATTGGCTTTCCTTCCTGCTGCATGCAAGAAAATGTATATTTGCGACGTGAGTTCTTTATTCACATCCAAATAGAAAGAGAAGTTTTGGTCTACGCCACCGCGATCGCGCCTCAGACAACGTTGTCCACTACTCGAAGGCGGCATTTGTGCTCCGAATTTCTATCGCAACCACCGTTATCATAACAAACTGACTCTCAAACTGAGCAGTTGCGACATTATGCCGGTGTTGAAGGCTTGATATAGTCGCTAACGAACGCAATAGATAGTATACGTGCATATATAACAAGAATGGAAACCGATGAAGATTTCCAAGCAGCTCTATTGTTTTCCAACGTTTATTTCCAGGCGTAACAAAGAAAATTAATTTTACTCGCTTGTCCTGGACTGCGGACCCGGCCTACTAATCATCTCGATGTTACGGTTAAATAAAGTTTTCTCCTCCTCCTCCCAGTCCTCCTCCTCTTGAGTGCAGCTTTCCTTTAACGCATATCTGAATATTGAGAAGATATGGCTGTGGGAAATGTAACGAATTATCCCTCCAGCTCTGAACAAATGTAGTGTTACTGCATTTTTACCGTAGACGTGGCTCGTTTTGCTCAATAAACCTCCATACTGGTTAGAAGCCTGTATAAAATCAGCACGCGCCTATACACACAGTTGGTTTTTTTGAACTCAGCCTACAGTTTTTGCGGCCCATTGTGTATGTCGGCACACTTTTATGTCATGACAACGTAAAGTGATGTGATGCAATACTTTCGAGCATTCGTGAATGTTGCAAAAACTGATTTGCCTTACGTGCTATTACCGGGAATCGTAATGCCTTCTGCCAAAGCCGACAGCCGCGAAGGCCTGGAATTTGTTTTGGTCTTGTATTTTCGCTGTTGTCGGCTACTAGCAGCTGGCTGTTCCCTTTGTTCTAAATATTGCATACAACAGAAGCTGACGCCTAGCACCGACTCTTCGCGCTGCGCACAAGCCCGGCTTCGCAAAGACTGGGGTGACACCGGCAATGTTTTTCTTCCGTAGCGGTATCGAAAACTATGCGTTAAAACACGCCTTGAGCTATAGTGTAGGCGATTTTAAGTCTATTCTTATGACAAAAAGTTTCGCACACGCAAATAGTGGTGCGGACAAGCATCAGACGTCAACCGAGCGCAGAGAAACCGCAGGGAGAGCGAGCCCGAGGGAAGCAGACGACAAACGCGAGAATCCCTAAGCCGACGTCATGGAGGCGTGCTTCGCAGCGCCGCCTGTGGTCGCGCTCACCGCCAATAGGGAAATAATGAAATTACTTCCCTTGCAGCGTTATGGAAAAGACACAGCCACGATGATACTATATATACAGGTGTATCAACTATGATGTGCGAGGAATTACAAAAGG
This sequence comes from Haemaphysalis longicornis, assembly GCA_013339765.2. Taxonomy (NCBI): domain Eukaryota; kingdom Metazoa; phylum Arthropoda; class Arachnida; order Ixodida; family Ixodidae; genus Haemaphysalis; species Haemaphysalis longicornis. The sequence goes on from CM023453.1 coordinate 73,742,674, forward strand.
ACCGACGGAGTTACTCCAAGAAAATCTCGCGCAGATTGTTTGTAGTGCAGTAGTGCAGCCGCCAGTAATTCTTTCGTTTATGATATTTAATTAGGCAACTGTAATACCTATGTAACTCATTAAGTACTCCCTGAATTATTAAATTGTCGATGGTTTATTTGTAGGCACGCACGAGTTACATCTAACTGCAGTATTTTCAGGTACGTGCTAATTGTGTACTCATTTTTGCTAACGGATAAGAAACCCCGCGGAATATGAAAAGTACCATGTACCCGCCGTGGTGGCTCAATGGCTAAGGCGTTGCGCTGCTGAGCCCGAGGTCGCGGGTTCGATTCCCGGCTGCGGAAACCGGTTTTCTGATGGAGGCGAAAAGCAAAAACGCCTGTGTGTACGAGATTTGGGCGTACGTTGAAGATCTCCAGGTGGTCAAAAGTAATCCGGAGCCCTCCACTACGGCACGCCTCATCGCCTACGTTGCGTCGGTGCGTTAAAGCCTACAGTCAATCAAAGTACCATGTGTGGCGGTCCCACTTCACCACGAGGTCACCAACTGTTTGAGCATTACTGCCAACCCGGCCAACTACGGTTTACGGGCAAGTAAGCAATTCGTATTGTCTGTGAATGACATGAAAAACAAACGGACGCATAAGGGACCTGGTTAGCATAGAGGCAACAGTCTGTAGGCCGCATAATGTCTTGTAGAGTATTCGCGGTTGACAGAAGGTAGGTTTTCATTCCCTGGAATTAGAATTACGAGGCTTAGCAAAATCTTAAGAACTTTATTTATTACATAACACTTAGGGCAGGACTCACAAAACATTTTGCAGACACCTTCCGCAGCATAGTATCTGGCGCGTCATAAAGCGTGTGAACCCTGGCCTTGATTCTTTTATCATGTGATATAGCTTTATTGTATGCAAAGGGACGCTAACCATTCGTGTAGAGCATCTGTTTCCTGAATATGCTCACCGAATCCGGAACTTCTGCAGTCATCGCCCTGCGGTACTCACCGATCTAATGTAGCATTGTAGTTTTACGATTTGAGTGTTTTGGGATACCTGCCAATTGCAGGCTGGGGCCAAGGTTGCGTCCCGGTGCCCGGTGAAATTTTTCGGTGGTTTTAAATTGTAACGTGGCGTGCCTCTACTGTCAGGCCCTGTCGTAGTGACGGCTGCGACGGTGCAGAAGGGCGCGAAAAAAAAAAGGTCGCCACGCTACAATCTACACTCGGTGACAACTTAAGAACGGCACCGGAAGTTGCCGCTGTGCCTTATCACCGTAGCCGGATGTTTCTCCGCACGGTGCAAGTAGGGCGTTACTGAGAATATTTTGAACATGGCGTGAGCCGTTCCCGTTATTTTTTGGACTTAATATGCTTATAAACGACTCCAGTGACGACACACAAACTGCGTGAGACAAGGCAGACGATATCACGCATTCATAGCAAACCTCCTTCAAAACGCGTGCGCACTGACGTCATGGGTCCGGCGCTTTGGCGGAGTGATACACTGCATGAGGTGGTGCCGTTGTTGAGTTGTAACCGAGTAGAACAACCACACCACACACGGACCGTTCACTCAAACGGTCGCCGTCGACGCAACCTCGGCCGCTGCCCCCAGAGGCAGATATGCCAAAACACTAAAATCTGGAAACCACAATACTTTAAGTTCCCGATAGATATCCACGATAACAGGAGATAAAACTGCGGTCGCTTCCGATTTCGTGGGCTTGAGGTTCTGAAGGTTTCACCCTGTCGCTGTACCAGTGCGAGCAATGTCCATGCATGGTTAGCTGAAATATACGATAGTCATAATCCTCTTTATAACACACAGCCGGTTGAATGAAACAATTTCAACCACTGGGACCTTTGTAAGCAGAGCATTTGCAACACACGGTCTTGAAAATTTCGCGAAGTGCACTTTGTAAGTTCAACTCAATGCTTAACATTCGCTATAGGTGTCACGCGGAGGCTGTCATGGAGCTGCAAAGATACTTTGTAGAAGTACTCACAAGGCAGAATATGAGAATGCAAATGACGCGTTCTCTTGAAATGCCCATGATGTATGCTGGCAGCCAGAGAACTTGGATCTTCTTCTTCTGTGCACGTGATTGTGTCAGTGATGTGGATGCAAAGACGGGAACTATCACCCACGTCTACAAATATTCGTCCCAGAAGAAATGTAACAAATTAACGGCCGCTGTATTGAAAGACAACGATGGGGAAGTCCAAACTCCCGCACAACACCAAGCGAACCAATCCTGAAGAGAGCGGATTTTAGTTATTTATGATGATTAGAGTGGTGGTCGCATGATTCCTACCTTATGTGCATGGTGAGGTGGCGTGATGTGGGTCTGCTGGAGTGCCGTAATCACATAGACATCGGCTTCATAACGCGAGAAACCCAGGTTCGATTCCAATCACAGGAGCATTTTAATGTTTTTTACTTCGCCCACGATTATCATCATCATTAGAGAAAGTTAACTTTTCTGCAGTGCGTTTTGGGTGGACTACAGATCAGTGAGAGGCTGAAATCATCCCATTAACTGAGACAAAAAGCGACCGCCTACACTTACTGTTACTGGAACTGGTGATTAGTACGAAAATTGACACTTTAAAAATATTGCTTGGTGACGCTATCATATACAGGGAATATTTACGTCTTTTACTTTATAGGGACGCAGCCCCTACGATCGCCCGCGCAGGCTGATTACGGTGAAGTGCGCGCGTCGAACAGCGATAGTGGCGTCCGTGCGTCATGAGCCCGTGCGCGCGTGTGTGATGAACAGTGAGACGGGACACATACGTGTACTGCGCACACACACAACCCGGAACATGCGCACAACCAACGGAGTGTCGTAAAAGCGGCGCTCACAGGAGCGCCGGGTGGGGGGGGGAGGAGTCAGGAGTGCGCACCTGCTAGGCTGCTACATCAATTTGTAGAGTCTGTTTTCAAGGGCGTACTCGGTAATTGCTTCTAGTGCGGCGGGATCGTCACGGACCCGACTAACATGTTCCTGTTCAGTCGCAGGGGCGGGACCTCGAGTTAAAAGCTGGTGGCGATTACGGTCGAATAATGGACAGAGCCAAATTAAGTGGTAACGATTTGGTGTGCCTTCCCGATTACGGGGGGGGGGGGGGGGGGTCATCAGCGCCATTCGGATCCTGCTGGAGCTGTCTATTTATAAATAACGTATCTTATGCAGCAAAATCTCTGTGTGCATGAAGCACAAATTGTTAAAAATAACTAATCGACATTGGCAACAGCGTGAGTGGTAGCACGCATGATTACTGATATCAAACTCGGCCTGGTGGCTTCAGTGAAGAGACTGTGGTCAATAGCCCTGTACAGAAGACATATATCAAACTCCTCGAGTACTTCAGTTGCTTTACAATCCAACTATATACTTAGCCCTTGGTTGGTATATTTTTTCGACATTGTTTCCCTAAATTGTTATGACCAGCAGTGTAAATTATGCAGAATTCATGACCGAGTGTAAAACGTGCACGTTTGAGCTGGTGTCTTTCTTATCAATGCATCACCCTTGCAAGAACGATTCACACCTTCCATTGCTGTTAACAAAATGTCAACGTTTTCCTTAATGGCACTGTTCCTGATAAAGAATAACGAAATGAAGTTAATGTTAACGAAATTAGATGTAATAGTGCTTATGAAAGTGCCAAAACGTGGCAGCTCATGCAGCTGTAATATTTCGCAAGAGTAGGACAGTTTGTAAATGTAGTCATGGGTAATTGGCTGCCTTTCTTGCAATCCTTACCTGCAGCACCGAATCGTGTTTTCAGCTGTGTATATAGTGAAAGAGCACCCAACTCAATTGTATACCCTTCTGTGTGCTGTAGAATGAGCTTCCAATGAGGGTGTTTGCTTTCCGGACGTTGTATAATTGCCACATGCGCGTGAAAGCGTCCATCCGCGCGCGCGCACTTCGAGCACCGAGTCGAGCGCTTATTTAGGAACACGATCGGAGGTCAGCGTCAACTTGCAGGTGCGCAAGAAGAGCGCGGAGAGATCAGGGGCTCAGGTACAAAAGGTTAGCTTCTACCACATGTGCGTCAGCTTCCCCAGCGCCGCAGGCCAGCCCCGTCCACGGAGCGAAACCATCGGCCGCCTGCCAAGCAGTCGAAACGAGGGGAGGGGGAAAAAAGAAAAAAATCCACTTCGCATGAAGTCGCGCACATATAGGTAGAGACGTCACGGTGCTGCGTACAAGGAGGTTAAAAAATTGCAATTTTTTAAATCTCTTTGGCTGCGCCCCTGCTTAGGGGGTGTGGTCGGCCTGGGCCCCTACGGGATATGGTTTGGGAATACGCCACCGGGGCACACGCGAGAGCGGCTGCTTCCGCGGGCTGAGGACGGGACCGACGGGGGGCCAGTCACAGCAATGACGCCCGGACAGCGAGGAGCAACCAGCGTCCGCGGCGGACGCTCTTTACCCGTCGTCGGCACAAGTGACTGAAGACGTCGTCGTGAGTGTACAGCACCATGCTGTAACTTTCTGGACAAGCAGGGCGTCAACCGCCGCAATGTTTTCTTTACGCGCTTTCCGTGCTTGCTTGCTGTACTTTTTTTATATTGCTCCCAACTTGCTTTGTTTGTTTTTTCCTACCTTGGTTTTCCCGGAATAAACCGGTGATTCGTTCTCATGCGGATCAGTGTTACTTCGTCGAGCGGGTTCGGGCTCGCGAACCCTTTACGCTCGAAGGGGGATCCTTCACTGGCGCCCAACGTGATTTCTTTTTTTTTTTTCCTGTTATCATCTTCGAGCCTTGACTCGCCCCGGGAGCTACACTGCCGCCTGCATGTGGGAATGCTTACAGAACGCTTCCGAAGTGTGTATGCTTTGTTCGGGTCGCTAACCTTTTTTCACGCAGCGGTGACCGGCGGATTAAGCGCCCCAAAAGCCGGCCGTGCCTACTTGGCGAGCATCACTTGGCCAGCGGAGGATGCTTCCAATCGTCTACCACAAGCCACGCTCAACGACAAAGCTGGAGTAAAAAAACTCCCAAGCATTTCCCGAGGGTGAACATGGTTAAGTGCGAATGCAGGGGGTGATGCTATGAGGGGGAGTAAATTTAAAAATCCGTTGGCATTCGCCCGTGAGCGGCGCGAGCCGACCCACGGAGGTCTGGCAGTTTATCGCTGCAAAATATAGGGGGGTACGCCGCGCCGACGCGCGAGCCAGGTGGCTGAGAGAGGAGGCGAGCGCAAGGGGAGAGGGACAGCGGCGCACGGCAGCTGCACCGAGCGGGGGGGGGAGAGGAGAGAGTGTGACTTTACGGTGGAGAGAGAGGCGCGCGGCAGCTGCTGGGGAGAGGAGGCGCGCTGTGACGTCATACCATGACGTCACGGCGCGAGGAGCGGTGCGGGGAGCGGCGCGCACCCGCGCAGCCACGGCGAGGAGGCGGAGCGAGCGCGGTCACGTGGTGAAGTGACGTCACCGCGCCGTTGCTACCGACGCTCCTCTCCGCTCCACGCCGTTGCTAGGGAGAGGAGGACTGCGGACGCCGCCGCCGCCGCCGCCGCCGCCGGCGGTGGAAGGTTTGGGGTCGCTTATAAAGTGCATTCGCACTTAAAAAGAGCGGCCAAAAGCTGCGCACCAAATCCTGTGAGTGACTCGCCACAGAATTGGCGCTTACCGGCAAAGTGTAATCGCTGATTGTCCGTGCGCGCCCACTTCGAAGCATTTTTTAGTTCTGCGCCGGTCAGAAAGGCTGTATTTCAGCCCGGGTTGAGAGTATTTTGCAGCTTCAACTATGTGACGGACGAGAATGCTGTTCCTGGGTTAAGCGAAAATGCCTCCGCACTTCTCCTGGATACTACTGGACAGACTGACACGCTATCAGACAACACAAAGACAATTCTTGACTTGATGGCCCAACTGACAGCATCGGAGGCCGAGTTTGAAAAGCAACTGTTGTCGCTTCAGGCTAGCAAGCTTAACACTGAGACATTATGCAGTGATCGGGCGCCACAAGATAATCAATGCAACTGTCACTGTAATGCGTCATTGCGGTTAAACTTAGCCGTGCCAACGTACACAGGCTACACAGACAAGAAGTCTGTTTTCGACTTTATTTATGAATTTCGACTACCAACAAGCCATGGCAATTTAAGATAGCGTGCTGATAAGCAGGATTTTGCCAGTTGCTGTGCGGTCGGCAGCCTGTGTTTGGAGACTTCACCAGAAGCCATTTGAGCATATGTTGGACTTCAAGGAGCGCTTTAAGCTGGAGTTTCTGCCTCCCGGGTATGAGTACCGCATCAAAGACGAACTTCGCGCACGCACACAGGGAGAGGGGTGAAAGCCTTCGCGAATATGTGCGTTGTATGCAGGACCTGTACGAGCGAGGGGAAACCCGGGCCGGCACCCGAGGCGGAAAAGGTTTTCCGGGTCGTCCGACAGTGCCACCCAAGGTTCCAGCCGTACTTGCGATCCCGGCGGTTGTCCGACTTTGATGACCTGGCAAAGGAGGCCACAGCCATACAAGCTTCGCTGATGGCCACGGAATCCTACCAACCACCACCGCCTAAAGAGGCGTGCTTAGAGCCTTCCTGTGCGTGCATACTGCAGGCCCCCTCCGGGCGAGACCAGCCGAGATCACACTGGAAGAGAGCAACGCAGCGAGCCAGGAAGGCAGCTCTGTTCGCAGGCGTGGGATCCTACAACCGGCAATCACGAGGGAATGGCCAGAGGCAAACAGCAGAGAGCAGCCACGGCGGGGATGTCTTCAGCGCTGACTCACCCCAGCGGTGCGGCGCCACCATGGGAAGCTGTTGCAGCGCTGACTCACCCCAGCGGTGCGGCGACACCGTGGGAAGCTGTTGCAGCGCCGACTCACCCCAGCGGTGCGGCGCCACCGTGGGAAGCTGTTGCAGCGCTGACTCACCCCAGCGGTGCGGTGCCACCGTGGGAAGGTTTTGCAGCGCTGACTCACCCCAGCGGTGCGGCGCCGCCGTGGGAGATGGTTTTCAAGCGCTGACTCACCCCAGCGGTGCGGCGCCATCGCGCGAGTTCCCGTTGGGCCGGAATGACCAGAGGCAAGTACTGCAAAGAGGAGAGACATTTCCTAACCATCGCAAGTCCATCTGTGCAGACATCAGCAAGGAATTCGTGTCCACATCACCCGAGTGGAGCAACAAGGAAAAGCGGCAAGCGGCTTTCCACCAGACCGAGTACTCAAGCTCGGCGAGCCCGGAGGCGCCACCTCGACCTGCCGCAGTGCAGCCAACAGGTAAACGACAATGCACTGGTATTCTGGTCATCCTACCACCCAGGGGCACCCTCTGCTCCGACCCTGACGCAACCAATCAAGAAACGCCAGTCGAAAGTGCGGCAAGACTCGTCGCATCCTTGCCGGCAGCAGTGCACGAACCCACAGGCGGACCAGTGTACATACCAATTGTTAGCGCAGCGCTCAAAACGCCCGCGGGAAGCTCGGCGAAGGCGAGGAATGCAGGAACAGAGCCAAGATTCCAGATCAACAGCCTTCGAGCTCGCCGCACCCAACATGGACAAGATGGAAGGTGGGAGCATAGGGCAGAAGGCACAAAAAGCGCCTCTTGCAAGCAACGATGAGTGCATAGTGAGCTGTTGGCCATTGGCTGCCCGAGAACAGGCGGCAAGCGTGGACAATGCACCTTTTATTACCGTCAAGGTAGCCGGCCTGATTATACCTGCCCTCTGGACACTGGAGCAACGGTTTCTGTGTTGGAGACTTTGTCGGAGAATGGTGCTCTCCGAGGAAGATCAAATTCCGGCACGTAAGCACCAGTATCAGAACAGCTTCAGACCAGGTTGTGCCGATTACAGCGGCAGCGAGACTGACGCTAATCGTTGAGGGCCCGCAAACCAGGCAGCGGTTTTTGTACCTCCCGGTCTTTCCTGTCCAGCCATTCTGGGCCGTGATTTTTATGGCCAGGCAACAGGGCTTAGTGTCTGACGTGAAGGCCGAAACTACCACTATGGGCCCTGGAACGCCGCTAAACAGCTTTGCGGCAGGACAATCAGAAATCGCTGTCGGGGGTTTGCTGACAGCGGAGACCACTGCAGGAAAGGCTGAAAGTGGTTTGCAAACAATCTTGCTGTTGTTTGCAGGACCAGCGGAGGAACAATCACGGCTCGCAGAAGTATTACAACCCTTTGCAGCCATGTTCACGGAAGCCCCTGGTACGGTGAACATTTTAGAACACCACATCGAGACGGGAGATGCGCGTCCAGTACAGTTCAACCCGAGGCCCTTGAGCGTCCACAAGCAACCACAGCTGGACGGAGCCCTTCAGGAAGATGGTAAATACAGGAGCGGTGAGGCCATCAAAAAGCCCTTGGGCATTTCCGATTGTGCTGGCGGATAAGAAAGATGTTAGTGTCAAGCATGTGTGTAGACTACAGACGCCTAAACGCGATAACCACGAGAGATTCGTATCCCTTTCCATCCATCGATGTGGTTATGTATGCGCTAGGTTCAGCAAAGGTTTTTACTACACTTGACGGTAGTAGAGGTTGCCTACAGATCCCTGTACCGGAAAATGATATCGAGAAAACAGCGTTCACTTCTGTACCAGAGGGTTGTTTGAATTGGTGAGGCTGCCTTTCGGTTTGTCAAATTCCCCAGCAACTTTCCAGCGCGTGATGGACATCGTGCTGGGGGACGCGAAGTTCAACTACGCGATGGCGGACATGGATGATGTGGTTGTATTCTCAGACAACCTTGAAGATCATGTTATTCATTTGCAGACTGTGTTGGAGCGCATGCAGAACGCAGGCCTCACAGTAAACCCCCGCAAGGTACAACTGGCTGCCAGCAGGATCGAGCTCCTGGGCTTCGTTGTGGACCAAGGTTCAGTCCGGCCAAACGAGGGAGAAGCTCAAGGCGATGTTTGCAGTTCCGGAAACCAGAGAACTTCAAAAGTCTGCAGTGCTTCCTTGGTATGGTCGGCTTCTACAGGCACTTCATTCCGAACTGTGCGGACTTGGCACGGCCCCTCCATAAGCTGCTAAGGAAGGGCGCCAGGTGGTCATGGATGGCTTCGGAGGAGCAGGCGTTTCAGGCACTATCAACAGCCATCGCCAACACCACAAGCTTGCGGTTGCCAGATCTCAACAGCCCCTTTGTTGTCCGAACCGGTGCAAGTGAGTACGTCATAGGGGCTGTTTTGCTACAGGAGCATAGCGGCGAACTGTACCTCTGGATTCGCAGCCGCCGCTCTCGGCGGCCGAACAGAACTATTGCAGTGACAGAAAAAGAGTGTCTTGCCATAGGTTCGCCTCAAAAATTTTAACATGTACTTGGATGGCGCAGATTTCACGATACAGACTGACCACCATGCACTGTCATGGTTGTCACGGGTTCAGAACCCTGAGGATCGCCTCGCGCGCTGGGCGCTAAACCTCCAGAAGCATCCAAAACCAAAAGTGGAATACAAGGACACCAACAACAAAGCCGCGGACGCCTTGTCTCGCGCACCTCCTACCAGCACAACAGCAACCAGAACCCCAGGTCTTCGCAGTTACAACGCCGTGCAGAAGCCTGGGGAACCCTGTAAGTCGCCAGAAGATAGCTTGAAGCGCAGGCAGGCCGAACGAACAGTGCAAGCGCATTCGGGAGTCCATTACGGGCCCGGGAGAACGACGATACTAACGGCGGCACGGGCCCCGGACTACGACTGCTACGTCCAAAGCCAGGACGGCTTGCTACTGCGGTACATCCAAGTGCAGATACGGACAGTGGTGAGTATTCCTTTCGGCGTATTCGTACCAAAGCGCCCTAAGGCGGTCTTTCTGGAATATTACCATGACACCGCCCTCGCAGGTCATAGTGACGGGACAGAAACATACGAAAAGCTATGCCGCGTTGTCACTTGGCCTTAGCATGAGAAATGGAGGTAATGAAAGTAACGCCCAGACATGCCCAGTTTGCCAGTCTGTAAAGCCAAGAGGAGGTAAACCACCTGGCCTCATGAAGTCAGTCGAGAGCCGCTTCCCTTGGCAGATCGCGGCTTGCGACGTGATGGGTCCATACCCAAGATCGGTAAAGGGCAATCGCTACCTCCTTGTGGTCACAGATCATTTCTCCAAGTGGGTCGAGCTTTACGCGTTACGTAAACTTGATTCAAAGTTGATCTGGGGCAAGTTGTTGAATACGTTCACCCGCTTTGGATTTCCGGAACAACTCATAACGGACAATGCGACGTACTTCACCAGCAAGAACTTCGTGGACACTTGTTCGGTTCTGGGCGTAGTACATAAGAAGACTACTCCGTACCATCCACAAGCCAACATTACGGAACGTGTCAACAGGAACTTGAAGATGATGCTGGTGGCCTTCACTGAACACCACAAAGACTGGGATGCTCGCCTCTCGGAAATGGCGTTTGCAACTAGGACTACGGTCAATCGCTCGACCGGCTTTACAACGGCAGCCCTGCTGTTTGGCCGCGACCTGTGTTTTCCTGTTGAACATTCATTCAGTGACCAGGTCGAGGTGCGCCCTCGCACTTATGTTAAGTATGCGCAGGATCTTTGCAGCAGCCTGAACGAGACCATCCAGGAGGCCAGGCAACACCTGGATTTGGCACGACTCGAACACAGCCGGCAGTACGACAAGGGACGGCGCCGGGTTGAGTTTTCTGTCGGGGACCTGGTACTGCGCCACACACAACCGTTGAGCGATGCAGCAAAAGGGTTTGCAGCTTCCCTGACTGACCGATGGGAAGGTCGTTATGAGGTAACACAGCGCCAATCTCGGGCGACTTATCATCTTCGCAACCTAAACGGAGGACGGGATACGGGTCCCGTACACATTGACGACCTTAAGAGATATTACGAACGGCACTCGGAAGAAGAAATATAATCTTGTTCATATTCTTCCAGGATGCCCTACCCGCTGAACGATACAGCAACATGGCTCGAGCGGGGAGACCCTCCTAAACCCGCATTCATCTCAAACCCACTGGAGAAGTCTTCCTCTACGGCAGCCCCAGCGCTTCTCGGACAACTCGGGAGTTGTCCGGTCTTGGGGGAGCGGGAGTGTAGGGACGCAGCCCCTACGAGCGCCCGCGCAGGGTGATTACTGTGAAGTGCGCGCGTCGAACAGCGATAGTGGCGTCAGTGCGTCATGAGCCCATGAGCGCGTGTGTGATGAACAGTGATAGGGGGGAGTGCGCATCGGGGCACACGCGAGAGCGGCTGCTGCCGCGGTCTGCGGACGGGACCGACGGGCGGCCAGCCACAGCAATGACGCCCGGACAGCGAGGAGCAACCAGCGTCCGCGGCGGACGCTCTTCACCCGACGTCGGCACAAGTGACTGAAGACGTCGTCGTGAGTGTACAGCACCATGCTGTAACTTTCTGGACAAGCAAGGCGTCAACCGCCGCAATGTTTTCTTTACGCGCTTTCCGTGCTTGCTTGCTGTCTCTTTTTATATTGCTCCCAACTTGCTTTGTTTGTTTTTTCCTACCTTGGTTTTCCCGGAATAAACCGGTGATTTGTTCTCATGCGGATCGGCGTTACTTCGTGGGGTGGGTTCGGGCTCGCGAACCCTTTACGCTCGAAGGGGGATCCTTCAAAGGTTATACAAACATGAAGACACCGCACCAATCCTACTTGAGCCGACCCACAAAACGCCGTTTTACTGACATCCCTTGTGTCTCTGCTGGCATAAAATCGTAGCTCTTGCAGTCTTCATTAGGTGAAATGTTTTAAAAGAATGATGAGTCACAAAAAAGAAACACTCGTCTTTTTTCCCTGGGACCCGTTGAATTGCATCTTGGTGTTAACGTGAATAGTTTAAATACAACTGGAGTTTACGCAGCATTTGCCATGCGATTTCTAATAACATTTGTATCCGTAAGTTAACAGCTTCGTCGTGGAATTCTCTAAGTACTGCGGAGCTGTAATAATTTTTGTATTAATTGTCAGGTGTATGGCGAATATGGTCTATTATTACAAGTCACTCAATGACGCTGTAAAGCCATACTTTTGTAAAGCTTTAAACTGTAAAGATGTAAAGCAAAGATCTGTACGGCATATGGTAAATTTTTATTTTGCCGTATTCAGTACTCTGTTGGAGAGGGTTACGCTCGGCTTACAAGAGCCTCCAGAACAGTGTTGTCGAAATAAAATAAAATGCTGATATTTCTGCCACAACAAAATATTCCCACTTTTTGTCTTCTGGGACATTACTGGTGATAAAAGGATTGCTGCACCTGCGTGCCATGAGTATTTGACGTTAGGAAATAAAAAAATCAGCTCTTATAAGTGTACGAAGATGCCAATCACCTAAGGACAAAGAAATTGTTACTTTCAATGCAGTTACCCGTGATAGTCGTGTAAAAAACTGTGAAAGTGGCAAAATAACATAGTGGGGCAGGCATAGATAGGATACTGCATTGTTTCCATCATGTCCATAAGTATTTGTGGGGTGTCTCAAGGAACTGCTGAATTATTTTTGAGCAAAAATAGAAATTAGCACAAGAAGTCTTTGCTCTGGTTTATATTTTCACAGTTGTTTAGTTTAGGACATGCGGAAAATTGTAAGCTGGAAACGCTGTGTACTTTTGTCTATGAAAAAGTAGAAAAATTAGGAGACTCGTTGTGTAACCACTCATGTTGCCAGAGACGCTTATATTGTGATCTAATGCTCCAGCTTCGTTAAAATCTGTACGCCGAAAATTATAACGCAGGGTTCGGACGGCCTGCATAAAGCAGTGCCCGTAAAACTTGTCCAAAAAGAGGAAACAGAAGAACATAAAATTCGTCACATATGTTTGTACGATGACTGCCCATAGCGGTCGGCGGCAATGGGAGTCAGCGGGCCTGAAAATTGCTGTGTAAGGACCACACGTTCCGGTAGGGGGTGCTAAACTTCGTCAGCTTTGCGTCGCTTCCAGAGCGACCTGCGACTGCTGCCATAACGTGTAGCGGGCGTATCAATCAGTACCCACCGTACCGAATAATACCCATATAACCGGTCTTCGCGTCGACTCTACTTGATCGTCCGAACCCGATTCTCCGCTATGCAAAGGCAATGTACACAAATATGCCATATTGGTACCATATCTGCCAGCCCGACTAGCATTATTTATGTTGCTAAAGCTATACTACGCTACGTTTGGCGGTCTTAGCGGGGTGATTAGTTTTGACCTTGACAGCTGAGGTCAAGCCACACCCCCTTCTGCAAACGCCCAGCATGGAGCAGCCGCCCTATGGCAGTAACAGATAGGCGGCAGGGGAGAGATAGGCTTATTCTTGGATGAAACAAGCACGAACTTGAACAAAGCCAAAGGAAGTAGAACGCAAGCACAGCCGCTGGTCTAAACACTAAAGTTTAATATCATAAAGGCTGAATATTAACACTTGACACAAAACCATGAATGAACACTGCGCATAAACAAAACAACCTTACAAATGCCACGGTGATAAGGCAACTAGATAGACTAAAGTCACGGCCCACGCAGATATGCAATGTCTTTTTGATGAAGACACAGGCTTGCTTGGCTGACAATCTTGTCTATTCTTTTGCTATGTGGAACGCTTCCATAATTTTGAGTGGCGCTTGTTCACGGTGCCTAAATAAAATGTCAGTGGCTGGACAATTAGGTTTACATCCGCGGCACTCAGTACAATGTGAAGAATGATGGGATGATGGGGGCTCTTTAATGACAATTCTTGCTCTCAAACACACGTTGATAACTGGTGTTCCCCTTCCTTTGTCGTTAGTTAAATTCGCGCTGGTTTCATACACGAATATGTCTTTCAACTAGCCCAGCTTGCAACCCTTCTGTGGAGGGGTAGGCGAAGGGGGAATGGAGACGTACGCGGGACCCCTGTCGCCACCTAGCGGAGCGCCCGGCACGGAGCAGCCAGAGTTAATGTGCCTGCCGAGCGGCAGCACCGCACGCTCGCTTTGCGCCAGGTCTCAGTGGACCATGCATGCAGCGGCCGAGAACGCTCCGCGCGCTCGAGACACGTTTCGGAAGAAGGCCGATGTCCTCTCGACCGGTCGCAGTCGCTTTCAGAGAGCTGGCGCACGTAAGGTGCGATCGAAACAGGGGAAAGCTCAGGGCAATTACGAGAGCTCAAATCGCAGTTCTCAGCGCGAGAAGTGGCCTGTAGACGCCTGACTTTCTCAATTTCATTGTTTTTCCTGAAGCAGGTTTCGCGCTTTACGATTACGTTTCTTTTTGTGTGGGACAATTCCAATCACGCGAAATGTCACCTTTCAAGTTTGTGCACTTGTCTAAAGTACTACTGGGGTAAAATATAACTAGTGCAGTTAGTTATTAGCGTATTTTATTGCAGTTAAAAGCCTGGTAGAGCTTCAGTGTGGATTTATCTTCGCACTTGCCGGCGATGCGGTTATGTCTTCCTGTATTCTGTTGCTTGCCTGACCAAGCCAGAGACCTTCTTGGCTGGTCACTATTCGTCCAGTGATTGGCCCGGTGAAGCTCCAGCACGGTGTCGTACAGCCCAGGCCTGGAGTCGAGCATCTGGCGAGCACTTCTCTCCGAAAGCATCCCTCCAGACAACGGTTGAAGACCCTTATCCACCGGGATCTCGGACCCCCGGCGGAGAAGTTGTTACGTATGAGCCCGCCGCTGGGCTTTGTTTCAATACTCCTCGGCTGTGCGGCGAAGCCTCCACTGCGCGGGCCTTTCGAGCAAGCCTTACCGTGTCGGTGACTCATGTTTTCACGCCTCGACAAGCCCGGGTCAGACGCTTCGCTTTCGGCACGTTCCAAACTTCAACGGTTACCGGCAAAGCACGTCTCAACGCGCTTCAAGGACACAGAGGCCCCGCGATCGCAGCGGAGTCCTCCTCTCTCCCCTTCCGCGGGCTGAGCGTGCGCCGCTGCTACCGACTGCTCACGAACTGTGGAAAGAGTGTGGGGTGTGTCTGTGACGTTCGTGGCGTATGCAAAAACTAGAGGGAACGCTGTTTTGACCGTTGACGCTTTTGGGTATAAATACATTCCTGTCTGAGCAGCGAATCAATGCTGTCACTCTGCTCGAGTCCTGTTCTGTAACCTCGCCCGTCGGGGCGCTGTTCTTTGGCTTCGGCTCACCTCTCGAAACAGTTACGTTAGCCTACGGCTTCTGGACTTCTTCACGGCTGCAACAGCGGCTGGCCGATCGCTTTACGCCACGCCACCAAACGTATGTCGGAGGCGACGGATCTCGGCTCGGGTCGGCCCACCTGGTCGCAACACAAGACTAAAATCCAGACGATGGATGATATTTTGGTGTAGCCAAAGTGCCGAGAGCGAGAGAGAGAGAAGAGACTTTATAGAAAACATCCGGCGTGCGGGAGGTCCCCGGCCACGCAGGGCGCGGATACTCCCTATCTATAGACTATGGTAATGGTCATGGAGTGCCCGGAGTGTCTTAGGCCTAGATCTCGAAGATTCGTGCCCCGGCTAGGCTGCTGATACTCGAATCCCTCCGCTCCCATCACTGCCTCTGGCATCTCTGCCGTTGGCGGTCGGGGCGTCGGGTCCCTTTCTCCGCTGCTTCGCCAGGGCTTCTTCGAGCCGCTGGATGGCCTTCC
Source organism: Haemaphysalis longicornis (assembly GCA_013339765.2). NCBI lineage: Eukaryota > Metazoa > Arthropoda > Arachnida > Ixodida > Ixodidae > Haemaphysalis > Haemaphysalis longicornis. The sequence continues at coordinate 73,758,239 of CM023453.1, forward strand.
GTTGATGTTTGAGTTCACTAGAACACACACACACGCGCACTTCCTCGGGATACGTGTCTCTCGAGCACTGCACATCCCCGGCGCGCACCACACTTTCGCACCCCCCCCCCCCCACATGATGTGCTGGAGGGTGGCCGGTTCTCGCTTGCACACACTACACGTAGTGTCCTCGTAAAGGTCCGGGCACATGTGCCGGGCCAGGGTCGGCGTCAGCACACACTCCACCTGCAGTTGTCGAAGCCGAGGATATACTGCAGCCGATAACTGAAATATTGGGGCGGTGAAGTGCCACGGCTGCAGTCCTGCCGATGGCGGAACATTTGAGACGGTGACAGTGCCAAGCCTACAGTCAAGCCGATAGCCGTAATTTAGGGAAGTTAAAGTGACAAGGCTGTATACAGTCCAGCAGATTGCGGAAATTTTTGGATGGGGAATGTCTCGATTTCACTTCCCCAAATATCCAGCCGATGGCTGAATATCTGGGGCAGGGGAACGTCCTGGGCTATTATAGTCCAGGCGATGACAGAAATTTTGGGCAGTCAAGAAGCCAAGGTAATAGACCTGCCGATGGCGGAATATTTGAGGCCTTGAAAGTGCCAAGGCTATTGTCCTGTCGAGGGCTTAAATTTGTGTAAGTGAAATTGCTAAGGCCGGCGTTCGCGGATATTTTGGGGTGGTAAAAGTACCAAGGGTACAGTCTAGCCGTTGGCTGAATATTTGGGGCAGTGCCGATGGCAGAAATGTTGGGTAGTAAAAGGACCAAGGCTACAGTCCAGACGATGGCGGATATTTTGGGGCAGCCGTAGCGCGAGGCTATAGTGCACTGTGCAGCCGATGGCGGAAATGTTGGGGCAGTGAAAGTACCAAGGCTGTAGTCCAGCCAATGGTGCATGGCAATGGTGGATATTTTGGGGTAGCCAAAGTTCCAAGGACATAGTGCAGCCGATTGCGGATTATTTGGGGTAGTGAAACTGCCTGGGATATAGTCCAGCCGATGGCGGAACATTTGAGGCCGTGAAAGTTCCAAGGCTATAGTCAACCGATTGTGGATATATTGGGACTGTGAATGTGAAAGTGCCAAGGCCTGATGATTGCGGAATATTTGAGGCCGTGAAACTGCGGAGGCGAAAGTCCAGACGATGGCGGACATTTGGGGCACCCAAAGGGCCAAGGCTATAGCGCAGCTTAAATACTGGGGCCATGAAGTGCCAAGACACTTCATGATAGTCCAGACGATGGTGCATATCTTGAGGCCACAAAGTGCTAAGTCTACACTGCCGCCGATGGCGGAAATATTGTGGCAGTCAAAGTTCCAAGGCTACAGACCAGCCGATTCGGATTATTTGAGGCTGTGAAAATGCCAAGGTCCAGCCGACGGTGTAAATTTTGGGCCACTGAAATTGCCAAGGCTATAGGGACCGGGCGGCCGTTGTATGGCACCACCGTCGTTTCAGCGAACAGCGCCGCCCGTGGCGAACCGCTCGTCAGTGGAATGCCGGTGGCGGTCGGCGCAGATCGGCGCAGCGTAGTTGTGCATGGCTTTCTGTCGTTTTTCGGCGGTGCAGCTTGCAAAGCGTACGTAACCACAAGGACATTTTTCAGATCGGTAAATCTTGAGCGTGGATGTGAATGTTTTAGAGGCATGCCGTGTGTGTTATTTACGCCCATACTCAGTATTTACAAATAGCAGACGACACTCAATGCGCCAAGCTGGAAGTCAGCTGGAAGTGAAAGTTCGTTGCTTCATGCAATTTTTTCATGCCTGCATGCAGTTTCGCGAATCGAGGAGTATATTGCCGCTAAATGCTCCCACAAAGCCAGGTGTGCAACCGATCTACGAATACTGCGGTCCTGGCCTTGGGCAGTTGATGACGAAACGGAGTCGACGTCGTGCACAAGCGACAGACAATTGGGGGGTGTCTTCGAAGATTTACCTCAAAACAGAAATTGTGACGGACGACGCTTCCGTAACTTCATTACCTACGGCTGAAACGTGTTTAATTTCACAGAAATGATCTTACTACAGTCATCGGGAATCGTTGGTAGAATAAATACCGCATGATAGTAAACGTTATTGCTTGTCGTGGAGAAGCATTGCTTTACAAGAATTGCAATGGTTGCTGGCTAGTTGGTAAATGGTTTTTTCAAAAACCAATTCCTGCGTGGCTGAAGGACGCAAGACAGGAGGGTGCCCGAAACCTGTACTCAGCTTCACAACTGAATGCTGCGGTCGTTTTACAAGCTGCCACCTACGATTGAAAAATCATGCACACTCTAACGACGATGATGGTTTATCGCAAAGCTCGCTCTATCGTATCGTTTTCCTGGGTTGCCTTCTGGATTTAAACTTTGACTAGTTAAGCGTCGAATTGACCAGCACGCAGTTTGCTCTTTTGACCGCAGTGTCTTTGACTTTGATGACCATTTCCCATTCGATTTCGCACGAAGAAAGCTTTGTGTTCAACCATCATAATCATTTAGACGGAGGGCTAGATGATTTTTCTGTTTAATTTGAACTTCCATGCCCCCTCTCAAATCCAAACTTTTTCCAGCGTGTCGGAAATGTGTCTGTGGTGGAGGAATCGGGCTCATGAACCCATTTTGAGGCAACTAATCGCGCGTGTTTGGTGTCTTCACCAGGCATTACACGATTTTTTTAGGTACTCTGTAAAGAATACTTAAGCATTAAAAAACACCGGCTGACGTTAACACTGCCACATTTTTTAACTATCGGTACCAGCCTTTATTCTACGCAGGTGGTAAAACGGGAAGCGGAGGAGGGATTGTTTGTAGCTTGGGCTTTTGAGTTGGTGAATAACTTTGGCTCTTGATAAAATGACCACCACAAACGGGGGATTTCCACTTCGGCTTTCAGGCTCCCATGCTGTCCACAGTGTCACTCACCAAAACCGAAGGTAGAACCTCACGGTTACAGAAAGTGTAAACTACCGCAACATTTCTACGGCTACACGGTAATCAATCTCGTATGCAGGTGCCTTTCTCTTTAAAGCACCACGTATCGAGGTATCCCAGCGCTAAGGCTGGCGTGGAAACCGTAGTCATTGAAACCGTAGTCATTGAATTCGAATATTGTTAATAGTTTTATTCCTACTCAGATCGTGCGGAGCCAGACGCAGAGCGCTGCGAAAAGCGCTCGTGTCAATGTAACCCTGCCCCAACTTTACAAGCATCCAATAAGTTTGCGTAGCCATTAGTGCATTTAAGAAGAAAATAATACTAATAATAGTAGTTTTATTCGTACTCAGAACGGGTGGAGCTAAGCGCAGATCGCTGCAAAAGCGCTCATGCCATTGCAGCCGATACCCAACTTTAGACGCGTCCGACAAGTTTACGTAGTCATTACTGCATCTAGGAACCCAACACACCTGTCTAGACTTCCGTTTCATCTTCTCACATGTCTGCTCAGAACGCCACCAAAACATACAAAGCACCGAAGCAAACACGACAAAAACAACGGGAGGCTGTGTAGTCCAATGTACCGGCTCATTCCACTGACGAGCGGAGCGCCGAGTGGTGGCGCCACCCGTCCAGCTACCCGGTCCCTATAGTACAGATTATGGCGGACATTTTGCGGCAGTCAAACTATCATAGCTATAGGGAAGCCGATGGCGGAAATATCCGCTCACTGCAATCACCCACCACGCCCTTCGCAGCCCTGTACCACTCCTCTCCTGGATTCCCGCTTGGGGGCCGCAAGATGCACAAGCCCCTTGCATCGGCTCCAAGGTTCGCTCCCACTCACGCTGGATAACCGTTACCCAGGCCATCGAGAGTGGTACCACACTGAAATCGGCAAGTCACGAGGATCACCTGGACACCACCATCTCAGTCATCGAGCCACCAGGAGGTTAGATCGGAGTGCCCGCCGCCGCAGCTGCTGCGCTGGGGAGTTAGGCCTTACGCTAGGCCTAACAGAACACGCTATGTGCTCCACGACGACAGCAATGGACACTACGTCATCGACGGAAGGAGAATCAACCTCCGGAATACAAATTGGAACCTACGAAGGTACTACATGCATCGAAGTCCAAGGAGAAGACTTCGATCCCTCGGACACAGCAGGTTGGACTAACACCGTGCGACGTGGGACACAACAAGCCAATTCAACCACTGGTGAGTCCTTAACCAACGCACGTCAATAAAGACCACGAGAGAGAGAGTCACGTATGCCAAGAAGGTAGCCAATGCACTCACCAAGGCAGCCCGCGTGCCACCAGTTATGCAGCGGGAGTATATCAAGATCATTGTTCGGCCACGCGGTGGACTTAACCTAGCAAGGACAGAGGCCGCGATAACGATGGCTGCCATTTTGGCGTCCTCTGGGATACCAAGACAGGAAGCTAGTGCTGATACCATATGCACTAATAATGCCCAGATATTATAGTGATTAGCACCCACGGCTCACCGACGGGCAGTGCAATAATGAGAATGAAGAGCCTACTTATTGGAGACAAAACCCATGAAATATGCACGTAGCAGGCCGCGCAGGAAGATACGGTGAAAGGAGTAATCAGAGGAGTGGCTATTGAAAACACCCAGAGGGATATAAATGCCTATATTTTCAATGAATCCAATCCATTTGCACTGCAGGCTCACAGAATTGGTACTACAACTAGTCATAGTGCTTTTCGAAGGACATAAGGTACTGAACTATGTTAAATACGGCCCCTTGTGCTCAAATGCAGCCTATACCGAAAACATTTTGATGTCTGCTGGCAATGCGGAAAATAGGCCATAGAAGCGATGTATGCCCATTTCCAGACACAAAAGTTTGCATAGCCTGTGGTTTAGTGAACCCCAACGCTGAGCATGCCGGCCATTGCCAACCCAAGTGCAAGTTGTGTGGCGGAAGTCGTATGACCGCGGCTAAAGAATGCACCAACAAATTTAAAATTCCTTAAGTCATTAAAAAAAGACAATGGGCCCGCAAGCTCTCGGATGGTCAACAGCTGCGTCAACAACAGCTGCGCGAATTCAGCGAACTTGACGCAGCAAGCTTCCCACCTCTGAGACAGCAGTCAACTGAAAAGAACAGTAGGAGTAGATCTACAACCAGGAACAATAGCAAGAAAAGAGATGGTAGCCAGAGCACCAGAAGTGCAAATAGGCAGCCCTCTCAAACACGAGAGAGAGTAGCCTGGGCAGACACCCTTGAAACCCCACCAAATACAATGGCACCAAAAAGTTCCGACGAATCAGCCGTTCTTAATGCCCTTAGAGCCAAAAATGAACAATTGAAACAGAGAATTGCAAATCTCGAAATGACAAAAAGATCAATCAACGAAAAGTTGGATAGACTCCTGACGCGTCAATCCCGCGAGCAGCAAGCGCCACCTGCCCCAAGTCCTGTTCCAGAGCAGGCGCGCACGACTGAAACAGAGTCGACCAGCAAGCGCAGGGCTGGTCGGTTGTTTTGGTCGGCAGGGCTGGTCGGCTGGTCAGGGCTGTTGCCCCAGCTCCATCGAATGCTGCTATGTCTACCCAAGACCGTAAGCTGCGACTCCGGCAGGATAACCTGGAGGAACGACAGGCAAAGATGGAACATCGACTCGATGAATTCATCAAGACCACAAACGAAAGGCAGCAACAAGTACAAAGTATTCTCGTCCAAATCAAGCACAGCTGCCACAATTACGGAAAACTCAACACAAACGCACACGCAGCAGAACAGCACATACCCCGGGACCGCCGCCAATGTGGGTCATTCAACAACCACAGCCACTACCCATCGCCTACCAGTCATGGCCGCCCCAGTAAAAGATTTCCTCATATGGCAACGGAATTGTAACGGGTATCAAAATGTATGGTATCAAAATACGGGTATCAAAATGCTCAGTTATGTATGGTATGTCAAGGGATGAAAACCTGAGCGTCTTTGCCTTTGAGAATGCACTCCTTTACTCATTGTTTAAGGAGACTGTTGTTTTGAAATATCTGTACACAAAAAATTCTGTCACACATACACTCCTGCTCGTGACTTGCGCCCACGTGATCGTTTTGTTATTCCACGTGTTCGCACTTATTTCGGGGAACATGCTCGTTCCTTCTATGTCCCGCGCACTATGAACGGGTTGCCTGATGTCTTTTTTTCTGACGTTACCCGCAAACAAATCAAGTCGCAGCTTCTACAAATGCTCAGCTAATTTTTTTTTGTATATATTAATACTATTCCTAGATGTTCCCCAGCTGCCGGGCGGTGCCCTACTTATTAAAGAAGCGATCATACAGCAGCATCTTAAGAACATTAGTCGCAGCCCGGACGTTATCATGGTCCAAGAAACACTCAGCGAGACCCCACCAAAGCTCTCTGGCTACCACACGTATGCAAGCCCGCCAAGCGCCCGTGCAGATGCCAAGGGAGCCGGACGTGGGGTCTGCATTTTCATACGCAAGGGGATCACCTATATAGAACACGACTTAATCGGAAGAAGTGCCATTGAACACTGCGCAGTAGAAATTGTCACCGGAAAAAAGCGAAAGGCCAGCACCTTTCTCGTCACCTTATACAGTAACCCTGCACATCGCCAGCGACGTTTCAGAGCGCTTCTGCACAAGGCGTCGCGATTGGCCCACGATAACACACTGATCGTCGGTGGAGATTTCAATGCTCCGCACCGCACCAGGACTGGGGCTACCCGACATCGACCGCCAAAGGCCGCTTCTTGATGGAGGAAGGAACGGAAGCCGGTATGCACCTGATCACAGACCCCACTGACCCAACGCGTTGTGGCACATCTGTAACAAGGGACACGACCACGGACCTCACTTTCGTCAAGAACAACGCACAGCACATCCAATGAAGAAACACTCACGAAGACTTTGGGAGTGACCACTGCGTCCTCGAAATCGTCGTCCCCCTTCCTGACAGGACGCCAGCACTTCGAAAGCACAAGATCACGGACTGGGTCGCAATCTGCAAATCCCTACCCCAAGAGCGCATGGAAATCGACGATATAGAGTGTTGGGTGAAAGCGGTCGTCCAAACGACCTCGGACGTAACCAAAGGAATAGAGACTGACGACAACATCACACAGATGGACAGTCGCCTGGCCCATCTTCTTGAGGCCAAGAAATCTACAAAGGCCCGCTGGAAGATGCATCGTACGAACCGTCGACTCCACAAGAAGGTGGCAATCCTTAATAGACAAATAGAAGCCCATTGTAAGGTACTATGCACCCAGAAGTGGCACGAAGTCTGCAATGCAGCCGATGGGCAGCTTTACATGATCAAGACTTGGAATCTACTCAGACACCTCCTGGACGAAACCCGGACGAAGAGTCACCATCACAACATGCTCAATCGAATCCTGCACAGAGCCGTGGTAGAAATGGGAGAAAGTGAAGTGGAACGCCCCAACACTCTTATGAGCTTTCGAGAAAAGCTGAGTACCCAGGACGCAATGCTGCTCCTCAAGCACGAAATAGTGGATAACACCTCCACCAGAGACAATAGAGCAAGACTAGGACTTGACCTACAAAGTGCATTCGACAAGGTTCGACACTCTGCAATCCTTCACCAGGTGTCCCACCTGAACAAGGGCAAACGCACATACAATTATATCAGAGACTTGCTCTCTGAGCGCTCCACTCAGATCGGCGCGGGTCATCTAGAACTACCCGAAAAGCAACTGGGCAGCGTGGGGACTCCGCAGGGGTCTGTCATCTCCTCGCTGCTCTTTAATCTGGTCATGATTGGCGTCGCCAACCGCCTCGAACAAGTGGAGGGCGTTCGGCACACCATCTATGCCGACGATGTCACCCTCTGGGTCTCGGGAGGCAGCGACGGTCACATTAAAGATGCGCTACAGAAAGCGGTCGATACAATAGAGGAACAACTCGAGGCGTCGGGCCCTGTCTGCTCCCCGGCTAAATCAGAACTCCTGATCATACCGCCAAAGGGTCGGAGAAAGAAAGACTATGCCCATAACATCCAGGTGCACACAAAGGAGGGGCAAACAATCCCAGAGGTCTCAAAAATCAGAGTTCTGGGGCTTCTACTGGAGCGCGGCTGCGGTAACGGCGCCTTGGTCACCAAGATCACGTCAAAGGCAATATCTGCATCCCACCTAATCCGACGCGTTTCAAACAGGAAAACAGGCATTGGAGACGGCAAGAACAGGACCGACTCAATGCAGCAATCCGCAAAATATACAAGCTCGCATTAGGCCCCCTCCAGAGTGCCAGCACTGAACGGCTTCTCGCCCTAGGTGTACACAACACTCTGGAGGAAATTGCGGAGGCACAACGAACTGCAGAGCTAGAGAGGCTATCAGCAACACGAACTGGTCGATACATTCTCCATCGACTGAACCTCGCACCCACGAGAGAAAGAGAGACAACTAAGAACAAGATACCGTAGAATATACGCCGACACTTGGTTGTACCCCCGCTCCCGCGAAATATCCACCCAGAGCACAACCGGGAAAGGAGGTTGGCCTGGGCTAAAGCTCTGATCGTTCTTCACGGCAACGACAACGGGGCTGTATATGTAGATGCGGCCCAGTATCAGCAGAGAAACACCTACGCAGCCACGGTGATCGCCGCAACGACGGGCAACGTCAAGATCGCCGCATCCATCCAGGCTCCAAGTGCAACGCACGCAGAAGAGATGGCTATCGCCCTGGCCATCACAATTCTCACGACCACGACAATCCTCAGCGACTCCAAGTCAGCGATAACGAACTATGCCAGGGGAAATGTGTCCGCGGTGGCTGCCCATATTCTCTCTCAAATACGGGAACACAACCTCGCCATCTATTTCAAGTGTTTTCCCGCCCACATGGGACCACACATCTCTGGGAAGGGGAACACCAACCACAACGAGACTGTCCATGCTGCAGCGCAAGATCTTACCAACCGCACTGCAGCAGAAGTCGACACTGATACTTCGGAGACGTACAACGCGGGCAAGGAATTCATGACTACCTACAGCGAGATTGTCACCTTGTACCGACTCAGCAGGCGGACCATGCCTCCTCCCCACCCGGGCCTAACTCGAGCGGAAGCAGTCCTCTTCCGACAACTACAAACACACTCTGTCCTTACACCAGCCCTTGCCCGATACGTATGCCCCGAGGTATACGAAACGGACATCTGCCGCCTATGTCAAGACCAGAGAGCTACACTGGCTACATCTTATGGCAATGCAACCACGCAGCAACGGGAACAACACTTCCTCAGGAAATAGAAGACGCCAAGTGCAGTGCTAACCTAGACACACAGCTACAGGCGGTCAACACTATCATCGCAGCACTGGAGCTACAACGGCCGTCAAGTCAACCCCAAAGGAGGAGCCCACCGGGAAGCAGCCCCCAGGGGACCCCCGGGGAAGTTCCGGGACCTGGATCGAGTCGCTCCTGAGATGTCCATGGACCCTCTACCGAAGACTAACCATCGGCCTGTATTGGCGCCTTAACAGGTTCCTCCTCATGTGCTTTAACATGGTGTTCAATAAAGTTTCACTCACTCACTCACTCACTCACTCACTCACTAAAACCACTCACTCACTCACTCACTCACTCACTCACTCATAACTCATCACCCCATCACTCATCACGCACTCACTCACTCACTCACTCACTAAATCACTCACTCACTCACTCACTCACTCACTCACTCCTCCTCTCCTGATGAACTGAACGGAGGTTTGTCCAACGCATTTCAAATTTCCCGCCTCCGCAGTGCTTGCGCGCGCCCCTGCCTGAAACAGTGCAAACAGGAGCTTTTTTTTGCTTGCTTTTTATTCCGCCCGTGCCGGGGAATGCGCCATTTTTTTCTTGCTCTGCCACTTTTTTCCGGTTACTATCGTGAAGACCACCCCAACGAGCATTCCTAACTCAGTGACCGCGGGGGCTGCCGGTTAATCACATGTTTTTTAAGTGCGAATGCGCTTCTTAAGCGACCCTGAACCTGCGTCCACCGGCGATGTCCGCGCTCGTGCGAGCTGACATGGCACATACCCACGTGGGGGATTGGCCAGGAATCTCCTCGTCTTCCTTGGCAACGGGGGGAGATGGGCGCGCGCTGCCTGGCCGCTGACATGGCACATACCCACGTGGGGGATTGGCCAAGAATCGGGCGTGAGAAGGGCTAATGCACCTGCTTAAAGGAGTACTGACACGAAATTTCAAAGCTGAGATCCGCTCTAGCAATCAAGTACAACGACAACACAAATAGGTGTCTGTGAATAAATGCATCTTTCTTTGTATTTGGGTGGGTGTGTGTGTGATCTCTTTTCGCAAACCCATTACCGAACGCGCAATTCAAACTCGTGCATTCGCACTTTCACTTTCTTCCCCTCGGGGAAAGGGGGGGAAATTTTTTTTGCCTCAATTGAAACCCTGCGTTTTCTCTCGCTAAACAAGGGGGAAATGTATGACAAGCACCAGCGGTTCACGGTTTCGAGCGGTTATGACTTTATAAGCCGCTTGTTTTGCGAACCTTGTGTGCGACGCCGTGACGACGGTACGCCGTGGGGTGAGCTACGACAAGGCGAGCCCATAAGTGGTCTGCGCTTAAAATCGGTTTCAGATAACTATAACTGCAAAAAAAAATTTCCCCCGCCCTTCCCCGAGGGGGAGAGTATGTAAATGCGAATGCACGGTTGTTGATTGCGCGATTACGGTGGATATCGTGCGATTACGGTGGATATCGTGATCTTGGAGTGGAGAGGAGGCGCCCAACACCCGCAGTCACTGAGCGGAGAGAGGAGGAGGAGAGTAGCGCCCGCCGTTACGGCGAGGGCTACACGAGGGCCCTCACGCGTCGGAATGCGGAGCGCCCGCTACGCGAGCGAGAGCTCTCCCCCCCCAAGTGGAGAGGAGGCGCCCAACACCCGAGTCACTGAGCGGGGAGAGGAGGGGGGGTAGCGCGCGCCCATCTCCCCCCGTTGCTAGGGGAGACGGGGGGAGGAAGACGGGGGGAGCGCGCGCACCTGCAGCTGTTGCTATGCGGACGACGGCGGCGGACGATTCAGGCTCGCTTAAGAAGTGCATTCGCACTTAAAAGTGAGTACGATCAAGGTGCGCAGCTCGATCGTTTCTTCTTTAACGCTCGTCGCACGTACTCGAAGTGCGCAGCTCGAAGGGCGTGTCCACACGCTTTCGCACAATTTCGGTCACCTAATGTTCACGAAATGGGCGGAGTAGATATTTGAGAATTATACCTCTGTCACACAGGCACTTTCAATCGCGATTGAGTCGATCCGGATCGAGCTCAATCCGGGTCGGGCGCCGCTACACGGGCAGTTTCAATCGCGATCGAGCCCGCCCCCCTCGAACTCAATCCTGGTTTCCAAGCGCGATTGAGGTTTCCAAGCGCGATCGGACGAAAGCGGTGATACTGTGTCATGTTCTACCAACAGGCCCGAACCAGCACCTTCGTGAACTCTCGTCCCCGCTGAGTAATGACACAGAAGGTGACAACGTCGACTGACGCCACAAATTGTATCAGATAAATTTACCCAAATGAACGTGCAGTAATATTTTTATAGTTCCGTCTAACTACGACCGCGCAAAGTTACCAAACGCCGGGCCGACGACGACGACGACGCGACGACGACGATGATGATGATGATTTAATGGCCTCCTCTTTGAATCGGGGTGACGGCTGTGCCCATCTAGCCTATTTTTGTTCATTTTTAAATTTTTAAATTTTGTTAACCCTCAACTCGAATTTATTTTTTAAATTTTGCCCTTTCCACTACCCCTGGCTGGGATGATACTTTATCGACTTCCCTGGTTTTTTTCCACCAATACTCTAGCCGCTGCTTAGTAATACGTACTGCTGACCAGTTTAAAGTTTTCCCTCAACTGGAAGCCTCCGGGGAAATAGGACCTTCCCCCCGATTCTATCCGGCTGAACCCTTTTGGGATTCTATTACTATGTGGTCGATTGTTTCTTTATCCCTGCCAATCTCACACATGTCTCATCCTGTGACGAATATTTGCTCATGTAAGTTCGAGTTCTCAAACAGCCAGCCCGCGCCTCGCAAAGCAACGCACTGCCTTTATTGTTGTCATAAAATTTCTCTTTACGGATCTCTTGTTTGCTTGCTTTATAAATTCCCAGGGATCCCTTCTTTTCCATCCTCTCTGTCAACATGAGCGTCTCTGTTTCCTTCAGTTGCTTTTTAATTGCCCCCCATTGTTTATTTGGCGCGGCCATGTTATATTTAGTCGCCAGCTTTCGCGTCCTCTTCCGCCATTGGGTGTCCACACTTTTTAAAGGGGCAGGTACCTGTGCACTCTGGCTGCCCAGTTCTTCTCAAAATGTCTAAGCCGCTCCTCAAAACGTATTTTACTTTGAGCTTCCCTCGCCTCAAATGAAGCCCAACCGATATCGCCTTGTACCGCCTCATTTGTAGTCTTACTGTGAGCTCCCAGTGCTAATCTGCCGACTGCCTTTTGGTTAACCTCCAGTCCCGATAGGATAGGATAGGATAGGATAGGATAGGATAGCATAGGATAGGATAAAGAACGTGAGCGCCGGCACCATCACCCCCTTGCCTTGTAGTATACCTCGTACTTATGGTATTCCCAAAATGCTCTATGTTTCATTACTGCTGCGTTTCGTCTCCCTTTCAGTTTGAGGTGTTCTTCATGGGCATTCAGGTAGCCTTTTCCTTCATTAAGCCACATCTCCAAGTATTTGTACTGATTTACTAATGGCATGGCTTCCTGTTGAATCCTTACTGGCGCTGTATGAGCTTCCTTGTTAAACACCATGGCTCTATATTCCTGTGGGTTAAAATGTGGGCCCTAGGTACGTTGCCTCATCACACAAATGTCGGCCAGTTTTCTTTCGCATTATCTGTCAGCAGCACTATATCGTCCGCGTACATCAATTCCGGGATCCGTTGCTCCACCAACTCCCCATTGCTTCGGAACGACAAATCAAAGCCTAGACCACTCTCCTCCAATCGTCTTTCCATTCCTTTAATGTAGAGTGTGAACAGCAGTGGCGAAAGGGGGCACCCCGGTTTTAAACCTCTTCGAATGTACACTGGCTCTGTGTCCGTACGCCCTTCCCATGTACTATGCTCCTTATTAACCTCATATGTTGCCCTAGCAGCCCTACAAATTCTGACCCAATCCCCTCTTCTTTCCCGTATATGCCACAACAATCCCCTATCTACGTTGTCATAGGCTCCCTTTATGTCCAGAAACGTTAGCCATGTTGGTCTGCCCTGTGCTGCCGAAATTTCGATGGTCTGGATTTATACAAAAATATTGTCTTCCATTTTTAGAACATCAAGTTAGAGCCACTAAATAAGCTTGATCTAGTGGCTCTACATCAAGTTAAAGGGGCCCTGAAAGGCGTTTTGAGCACACTAAATTGACTAGCGCAATCGTTAGATTGGGTCGTCAACATCATCTGTGCCAAGTATTACTCTTCTTTTACGCGCAGCGGAAAGCTCACACTTTTGTTGCAAAGTTTGTCGCTTTTTTCTCACCCTTTCCTTCGTGTTTTTGGACGCCGCCATCTTCACATGTATACCTCATCGATTCCCAGATGTTCGTCATGAGCTAGACATCCTGCTATTGGGCGGCTTTTTCACGCACTTCCGGCAAAGAGATGAGTCGTCTGCTCAGCGTCGGCTCGCCGGCTGATGTGCCAGCGGAGTGCCGGAATGCTTGGACATTTTACGACAAACAAAACAAGTGTAAACAAACGCTTAACCGTTTGTATTGAATGCAACAGGGCCATAACACGACATGAATATTCTCTTACTTGGGGAATTCCCTAAAAAGAAAGCTTTTGAAGCCCCGGGCACTTCTTTCTTGCAATCGCAGAGAACGCCTGAGCCGAATGCCCGGGTTTGACGCATACATTTTATTCACCTTCAAAACAATCCAGAGATGCTTTTCGAACGAAGACAACGTCACAACATGCGTTGCAAGTCCGAACAGCGATTGACAGACGATGGGTTTCCTCCTGCCTCTCGTAAATTCGGCACTCCCCTCGCGCGCGGGGTTTGGGGGGGCAAGTCCTTAATCGGCCACAAGCCGGGAAAAAGTTTAGCCACGCACACTGCACATACCCAATGCGAGTTGAGGGGGCGCCGTTGAGGATAACCAGACCAGGGAAGACTACCCCCCCGCGAAGCACAACGTCACATTTCATCGCAAAACAAAGGCTCCACAACCAAAACACCATCGCCCCGTAATGCCAAAACGCATCTCCACTTCCAATGGGATAAGGATCCTGCGCCCCCCCAATGCGCGAGGGGGGGCCCCAAGCTAAACCCGGGATCACGAACCGTAACTGACTTCTGAGGGGTTTGGGCCTTGTTGCCGGGCAAACGGTTTGATTTTGTAAAGAAAGGGTGCTCGCTCCAGCGCGAGGAAGCCAGACCCGGGGGAGCATGTTTTGCCAACGTTGCCGCTTCCACCAGGGCCCCCCCAACTAAAAATGGCTTTTTTTGTCCCGGGGGTTTCTGTTGGTTTAAAATGTTTTTTTAAAATGTCTTTTCACAGCAGCCATCATCATCACCATCACCGGTGGTACTGCTTCACATCGGGTCCGCAGTTTTTCGATGATTGTGCCGGCTTATCACCTTGGGGGCCAAAAATGCTTGCCCCAAGTTTCCGTGAAATCATCAGGACCACGAGGATACCCCCCTTTGAGGTAGGGGACCATTTTTGAGGACTTTAAGGAAATTTTTGTGCTCACCCGACCCGAGCCGTTGCTAAGCCTAGACGTGTTCCATCGGCCGCTGGGCTTCGCCGCCGCCTGCGCCGACGGGCGGTCGCTGCGGGAACGGACATTGTTCCGAAATCTACCAGCATCATGGCCACTTCCATGAGTGTTGAAGTAGAGGGGGAGGATATTAACCCCGAAGAAGTCACCAGGACCCTGGGATGGCGCATCGCCGGTGAACGCAAGTCGCGCCCGCGTCAACGAGACCTAGGCCTGTCCAAAGAACTTCAGTCAAAACCCTCCAGTACTGGTCGTGGACCGAGAATGCCAAATGCAAGTTAATCGAGGGAGCGCGTATGCCTGCGTTGCCGCGAAAAGATACTAAGTTGTGGTGAGGCCACGCGGGGGTCTCAACATCAGCAAGGTCGGCCATGTGGAAGTTGGCCGAGCCATTTATGCTGCGGCGGGAGTCCTAAAGAAGAACGGACCCGGGGACGTGATATGTCCGAATTACCAACAAAACATCGTTATCATCAGTACTTCGAAGAGAGAAAACGCTAACCGATACGTGAGAGTCACCCAAATTGTCGTCCAAGGCAACGCACGAGGTCAGCGCCTATGAATGGGCCCCCCACAGGGCATGAGCAAGGGAGTCATACGAGGCGTCCCCCTCGGAGACACGGTTCAAGAAATCAACGAGAACATCGTCCCCAAATTTTAATCCCACTGCTGTAGGGGCCAACCGCATCGCCAATACGACGTCTGTGGTGATCGCCTTCAATGGACCCAAGGTGCCGAATTACGTTCGATACGGGGGCCTGCTCGCCAAATGCTCGTTGTACAGGAAGCAGATAGATATCTGCTACAAGTGTGGTCGCCTGGGTCACCGCATGGATGTTTGCCCGAATCCGACAGACCGGATTTGCCGAGGATGCGGTGCTCCAAATCCCGATGAACTGCATACGTGTACCCCAAGTGTGACCTCTGCGGAGGCAAAATTTGACCGCAGACAAGGTGGCAAAGCTCGCTTCAAGATCCCGTACGTGGTACGGAAACGTCAGTGGGAGGGAGGAACGCCAACACGTCACCAGAAGCCTCAAACCACCACGTCAGGAGAGACCAGCTACGTCAGGGAACCGGAGCCGCTCTCTATCCCGTGACGACAGGAAAGGGCGGAGCAACAGCTGTGCCTCAAGGCCGGGCTCGAGAGCGTCGTCGCCGGGTGACGTGGCCGGAGCAGCTGCAGCGGGCGCCGCCGGGAGTCGCGCTCAAGGTCGAAGCCCCGGGGACAGACGCCAGCCAAGAACGCCCTAAACAGGTGGGCTGGGCAGATAATCCCTATCGCTCTTAGCAACAATGATTTCCCTCCATTCCCAGTACCCCTAAGAAAATTGTGAGGAATGCACGCAACCCCAAGCGCTTATGTTAGGCAGAATCAGCAAATAGCGGTTCTTGCGCGCATGGAGGCGTTAGAAAAATCAAAAAGCAGCGAGGATGACACAAAACGCAAAATTGCCAAGAGGGACGCTCAGTCAGAGCCCCCTGTGACAGCTATGGAGGCAGAAAAATTGAATCGCGTCCATCGGAGGAGCCAGCGGGGGCCGAGCCCATTCAAGCCCTCACAGCGATGGTCACACAGCTTACCAGCCAGCTCGGCTTGGTAACGTCCAGGATGGCCAAGTTCGACACGCTCGAGGCTAATGTCAACCAGTTGATTCTAACCACCCAGAAAGCCAAAAAGGGAGCGCCGTATGGAAAACCATGCATGGGAAGTAGTCTCACGACCACCAGCCTGAGCCAAGATGGAGGACAGTCGTAAGAACGGGAAAGGAGATACAACGACCTTGGTCCAATGGAACTGTCGAGGAATAAAGGACAAAATAGGGGAATTGCAGCAGTACATATATAATGCGGAAGACAAGCCGGATATCCTTGCAGTACAAGAAACGAATTCGCGACCGAAACTCCCTGGGTACATCACATACACCGATCCCAGTGAGAAAAGCACGGCAATCCTCGTTCGAAGCAATATAGCTGCTACGCAACACATGACTGGCCAGAGGGGGTGTGAACATGTTCTATTGGAAATCCACAGCAGAAGCATAGGAAGAAAAGACAACATCTTTTACTCAACGCGTACTGCCGGCCCTCTAAGAAGGACCTAGACATAGAGGGCACGTTACTCGACAGAAGAGAGAGGCGGGCAGCCGGCCTTTATTGATATTTTTCAATGCGCCTCACTCATATGGGGCTACAAATTCTGCTCAAAGAGAGGCAGGATGCTGGTGAACCTCATGGATCAGCACAACCTAGCCCTCCTCAACGAACCAGACACTCCCACCCGCATGGGACAAGTACGCCCCGGGACACCACTCCAGACCTTACCCTGCTGAGTGGAACTTTAGACGTGTCGTGGCGGAACACGGGGGTAAACCTGGGTTCGGACCACGATATACTAAACATCACGATCAGGGGGCCCCTGTTCAAGGCAAGAATGGGGAAAAGCAAAGCAACTGACTGGGACAAGCTTCGACAAAGGCAAGCAGCCGACGAAGATGAGAACATGAACAGCACCAGACCATATGGGGAATGGGCCAAGGAGCAAATCGAGCTGGTAGCGAAATATCCCCGAAAATTGCGACCACACTACAGACACCCTTTGTGGACGCAAGGCTTGCCCACTTCTGGGAAGCTCGACACAGCCTCACCAGACGCTGGAAGAAACAACGACACAACAGGAAACTTCGCAGACGCATCCATGAGCTCAACAAGCAAGCTGCTGAATACGCGACCCAGCTGTGCAAAGAGAACTGGCTGAGCGTGTGTGACGGTCTGCAGGGCACCCTGTCTACCAGGAAGACGTGGTCTCTCCTCCGTCACCTGATCGACCCTCTCAGCAGCAAAAGCGCCACTAATCGAAGCCTCATACGCACCCTCAACAACTATACTGGCGGTGTCGATGAACTCATCAACGACCTGAAGGCCAAGTACCTGAAAACTGAGAAGGGAGACATCGCACCTCAGGACTATGCAGGACCTACCAACGAAGCAATAGACAAACCATTCACCGACACCGAATTGGTCGCGGCAATCTCCGAGAGCAATAAGGGCGCGCCAGGACCCGATACCATTACCTACAAGTTACTCAACAACCTCGGGGACAAGGCCCGCAGAGAGCTGCTCCAGTACACTAACCAAGTCTGGGAGACTGGCAAACTCCCACCGGAATGGAAAGAGGCAGAAGTCCGCTTCATACCCAAGCCTGGGAAGACACCTCACATTGACAACATGCCCGATATCCCTCACGTCCTGCGTGGGGAAGTCATGGAACGTATGGTACTCAAGAGGTTGCAGCGACATCTGGATGCCACCGACCAGATGCCGGAGACAATGTATGGCTTCAGGCAACACCTAGGCACCCAAGATGTTCTCATACAACTTAACGAGCTAGTAATCAAGCGGGCAACGAAACAGGCGCCCCGAGCGATACTAGCGCTCGATCTCAAAGGTGCCTTTGACAACGTCACGCATGATAGTGTCCTCCGCAACCTACGCAACACGGGTTGCGGAGTGAGAGCGTACAACTATATCCGAGACTTTCTTAGCAACCGAACGGCCATGATCAGAATAGGAGAGAAGACATCCCAACCGATCTTCCCGGGGGATAGAGGAACACCGCAAGGTTCAGTTCTCTCCCCACTCCTGTTCAACATTGCTCTCCTGCCGTTGCCCAAGCTTCTCGAGTCCATTGATGGCCTGGGACATGCATTGTATGCCGACGACATCACCCTCTGGACTGCGAGAGCAGGTCGGATGGATGGATCGAAGACACGCTCCAAAAAGCAGCTGAGACGGTAACAGCTATGTGAAGGCCTGTGGCCTTTGCTGTTCGCCTCAAAAGTCGGAGCTGACCATTGTTAGACCACGTACATCAGGGAAACGATCAGAAACCATTGGAATCACTCTAGAAGGGATCCGCATCCTTCCGGTACCTCAACTCAGGATCCTAGGCCTCTTTATCCAGGCAGACGGCAAGGCAACGGCTATGATCAGAAAAATCAAGCTCGCGTCAGACCAGATCTTGAGCATGATCAGGCGAGTGGCCAACAGGCGGAGGGGTCTGAAGGAATCAGACACATTGCGCCTCGTTCAGGCCTTTGTTACCTCAAGAATTATCTACGCAGCGCCGTATATGAAAATCCTGAAAAATGATGTAATACAACTTGACACAATAATCAGGAAAGCCACAAAGCAGGCCCTGGGTATTCCCACAAACTCGTCCACAACAAAATTACTACAAATGGCAGTCCACAACACAGTAGCCGAGCTTATAGAAGCCCACCTGTCCAATCAAAGGGTCCGCCTTAGCCATACCAAGGCGGGCAGAAGCGTCCTCCGCAAGATCGGATGGCAGAATCCCACTATACCTGTCACGGCCAATTACCCGAAGAGTGGACTGAGAAGATGGAAAGCAAACCATTACCGCGCAACATGAACCCCACAAGGCACGCCGGACGGCGCGAGGGCCCCGGGGCCCGAGCCCTCTCCAGGACCCTGGAGGAAGACGACACTGTCCTCTACACAGACGCCTCCCTGCCCAAACACTCCACAAGGGCAACGGTCGCGGTCACCGGGTTGGACAAGCTGGTCACCTGCGCATCGATCAACACTCCATCTTCAGAGGAAGCAGAAGAAGTGGCGATAGCCCTCGCACTTCTGCAACCTAACGTCACCAAGATCGTTACGGACTCACAAGCTGCGTACAAGAACTACAGATCTGGCTGGGTGTCCCTTGCGGCTCTAAAACTCCTCGAAAAAGCTAGCCTCCTAAACAAAAGATCGAATTAGTTTGGGTCCCGGCCCACTCCTCTGTTGAGGGCAACGAATATGCTCATCAACAGGCCCGAGCGCTAACTCCCGGGCCACCGAGGAGGAGGGAAGGGGATGGCAACCCATCACCAGCTACACAGATATAGTCAAAAATTACAGGGACGGTAGGAAGACATTCCCACACCCCCCCCACTCCTTGACTAGAGCAGAACAAGCATATACAGGCAAATACAGGCAGGCTCCTTTCCTCACCCCTGCCTCCAGAATAAAATGTACCCTGAAATCTACAAGAACAGATGCCCTCACTGCAATCTACTAGGCACTCTCCAGCACGTCATAGGAGAGTGCAATTTCTCCAAAGACCGCCCCCCACCTATACCCATAAGTAATTCGCCTACTATCCTCACCGTTGACGAGCGATGGGAGATCTTGCTATCCAGCCCCGCCCTGGAAGACTAGCTCCGACTGATCCACAGGGGCCAGGCAGCCCTGGAAGCATATGGAACCCGTGAAGAGGGAGCCACCCCATCGGGCGCTTAACGCGCTCTGTCTGACAATAAAAGTTGTTTCCTCCTCCTCCTCTTTTTCACATGCGCCGGCAGGAATTACCACCGCCACAAAATAAGACCCGGCACCAGCGGGGCCACATCTGATACGGCGCTTTTTGGATAAACGGTGCGCTGTGCATCCAAGGGAGCGAGCGCAGGATCCTCCCCGTGCGGCTGCGAGTTCACCGCCGATAAAAAGTCACGCGCCGCCGATATGAACTTCAGCAACGTACACCGCGAAGGGGCAAGGCCAGGCCGCCGCACACATGGGGCAGATTTTTCGTTCGCTTTTCCAGCCTTGAGCGGTGTGCGGGATTCATGGCATAGAGAAAGAAATTTCTCTATGTTCATGGTGTCAACAAAACTTGCCCGTAGCAGACGGCTGTGTGAGCAGCGCAATAGCGGAAGTACGTCACCGCCGAGGAGCGGAGCATCATGGGAGGGAAGGCTCGCTCGCCGTCAACAGCGGAAGTAAGTTGAAAGGAGGAGGAAATGCGGCGCGACGATAATGCGCGGTTTTTGATTCACGATTTCTCAGCTAATACTCATCGCTTCAACAAAATTCTTGCGGGAGGAGATTGCTAATACATTGCTTTATTTGGTTACATGTACATCCACGCATCGGCGGAAGGTATTTCAGGACCCCTTCAAGGTGACTGAAATTACTAAGGTAGCGCCATCTTTAGATCTCACCGCCTTTCGCCCTCGCCCGCGCTCCTTTCCTCCTTCGTTTTTTGCCATGTTCTTTTTCGCCGGCGAACGCCGCGCGTCATTGGCCAACGGGCAGTGACGTAGTACCTCGTCCCCGCGTTGTTTGTTTTTTCTTCTCTTCGCCGCCACTGTCCATTTAAATTCGCCATTTTAGGCTCAGCTGCCTCGGAGCAGGCCTTATCGAAGCCGCCAGCGTATAACAACCGATAACAACCGAAGAGTCAGCTGCTCGTTTCAAACAAGTGTTGCGTCGGCGTCACTTTATGTAGCTTTGCGATGCCGAGTTGTTGTGCCTTCGGCAGCTCGAATAAGGTCAGTGCAGTCACGGCCAGCTCGGCTGTAGCAAGCTGTAATTTATCAAAGCCCACACATGAATCAATGTTAGCTGTACAGCATAAAAATGATTCACAATTGCGCTTGTTAGCGCGCTTCTGGCCTTGGAATACGGTAGTTATTATAGAACTGGGCACTACAGCTAATTGTAAGCTGAGCGCATTCTTTAACTGCGCGTTCTTTGTGCCAGCCTTTTCCAGATATGCCCGACAGGGCCTTACTCGAAGTAATTGTGAACGCCAATCGCACGAACATTGCTATGCCACGGACGCACTGCCAAAAGTACAGCCGTCATGGGCGAGGCCAACGAGGAGACGCGAGAACCTTGACCCTGACAGCAGCCTATAACGACGTGAAGGTGACATATATTTTGCAACAGCGTAAAGGCAACAGCGTATTTTGCAAGCACCGGAAAATGCACGGAATAAAGGTGGCATGAATGTCAGTAGCTAATGCGGGACGCACACTGAGCGCTGCCTAATTGATCTACAACTAACGCAAAAAACGCGAACGCAAAAAAGCCAGCGCAGCGCTCGAACTGCCGCGAACCAAGGTCACCGCGAACCATGCGCAAGCCCTCTGTGCAGCGCTTGCACGAACACAACTTAATCACGCAAATGCAAGAACGGAATTACTGTAACAGAGAAATTTGAAACGTCCACGTTCGATCCTTTCGCATTCACGAACTATCCTGAGCATGCTGCACACGTAAACAAACACCGCGCTGTCCGTATGCGCCAGCGGCATCCATCCCGCAAATATCCCCTTTTACACAAAAATATACAACAAAATAGCCTCACTTAGGGCGTGTTCGTAATACGGGGCTCTAGAAATACTATGTAACAGAGCAGTTTGCAACGTCCACGTTCGATCCTTTCGCGTTCACGAACTATAGGCCTCCTGCGCTGGAGTTTTGGCGACATGCAGCGCCCCTAGTGGCCGACACCTCTGGGTAGTACAAAAGCAGACAACCCTCGCCGGCCTCGATGTGTTTTCAATTACAAGCCAGAGTAAAAGTTGGTTGTACTTAGCTTAATCGCTTTGTGGCGCGTTTAAATGACTGCATACTGTATGAGATAGCCCTTAAAGTAGTTGCAGAGGCTAAACAAAATAATATCCGCTAAAAGAAGCCGATTTATCGGCTTTCTTTTGAGCGAGCTATCGCGGTCGTCGCGGCGTGGTACAGTACCGCCAGGTCGGGTGGTTTAACTTCCAGACGACAGTTACCGTTTTTTCTTCTTGCATGCGGTCGACAAAGGAAAGTTCACGAGGAGCATGAACACGGAACGCTGGTTACCCTATATCCTGAGGTAACTGCAAAAGGTTGCTTCAGCGGGAGGATGTAAGCGAACGCAAGAATTGCGCAGCCGACTCAGCTGACACTGTTGGCCTGGCACCGCCTTGAAAACGAATGGCAATTTTGTTTCGTATTTTCGCAAACTAAATGATTCTTGCGTAACGTTTTACGCCGGACGATTTACGAACGGCGGGGTACATGTATACTAGCGAGTAGGGGAGGCAATAGCGTCAAATAAACAAATTAAGCGCTATTCAAGGATGCAAAGCAAGCAGCGAATCGCACGCCCGGTGCCTGCAGATATGTGTACTTCTATATTTGCAGAACATAACGCAACCGCAAGCACGGCGCCGAGCCCCGAATATTTACATACGATCCTCACTGACTGTGTTGGTTATTTTCTATGCAGGGGTCGTCGCTGACAATCTGAACGTCGACACGCCAGTTTTGAACTCAAATGGAGTTAGACAGCCAGGCAAGAACAGAGAATTGGTGGATTCCAGTTAAATTGCCCCCCCCCCCCCCCCCCCCCCCCCATCTTCACACTTCGGCAGATTATTGTCAAATGTTATTGAAAATTCGCTGATTTTTTTTCTCTTTCCCTTCAAAGCCCCCCTCCTCTTCCCACCCTATTTGCCGTCTACCCCTCCGCCGTGTCGGCTGCATGAGACTCGGCCCTACAATTAAAAACGCTGCTGACCCTCATTCTAGCCTATTAAGTGCAAACTGGGAATGTATGCTGCAAGAACTTAATTAAGTAAAGTGAGAGCAAACAAGGAAAGCGAGCGGCCTCTTAGTTCACCCTCCTCTGTTTTACGGCCACTAATTTCGTAATCGCAAAACAGATTTCACGCTTCTGACGGTCGCTGCATTTTGTCACTGAGACACGCAACAAAACCGCAAGCTAACGCTGCACCATGTATTCGTAACGGCGACGCAAGCGAGCACTGTTTAATGAAAGAGCACGCATAGCGCGCAGGTACGCAAAAGAGCGGCGCATCGCAGCAGACGAGCCTGCGGTCCGTCGGACTCGCCGAAGCGCAACCATCGCCGATTCCGTCACTCTTCTTTTTTTATCGACTGTTTTTGAGAAGTCTTTGTCACCTAGACTATTAGTTTAAACTAGGAGTTTCACTTCAAATTTCACTTCATACGACCATCGATTGGTGAACCTGCGAGTGGCAGAGCGCCGTCACGGCCTCGGCACTTTCGTCGGCGCTGTAAACGTATTTACCGCTGCAAACCATTTTCCCCTAATGCCAAGTTGATCGCCGGAATAGATCGGACGCGTCGGGGATGGGCTGGTGACCCCGTGGCAAAACAACCGGGAGCATCGAGATCATTTTGCTTCTGTCAACACGGGATCCTATGGGACCCGCGCAGCTTTGTACTAGCCGGAAGTGCTGGCCGGAAGCCTCTTGCGCAGCGCCCCCTGGACAGCGCAGGAGGCCTATCCTGGGCATGCCGCACACGTAAACAAACACCGCGCTGTCCGTATGCACCCGCGGCATCCACCCCGCAAATATCCCCTTCTAGACAAACATATACAACAAAACAGCCTCACTTAATGCGTGTTGGTAAAACGGGGCTCTAGAAATACTATTAATGCTACCAAAGAGCGATGGCGGCGCGAAAACAAGAGCAAACTGCACGAAAAACTGCAGCGAGCGGCCCGAAGCGTTGCGAGGGCGTCAGCTCTGAGGAAGCCAACAAAAATGGCGGCCCGCCGCGGAGTTAAAGGGGCCCTGAAAGGCGTTTTGAGCACACTAAATGACTAGCGCAATCCGTTAGATTGGGTCGTCACATACAGCATCTGTGCCAAGTATTACTCTTTACGCGCAGCGGAGAGCTCACACTTTTCTTGCAAAGTTGTCGCTTTTTTCTCACCCTTTTCCTTCGTGTTTTTGGACGCCGCCATCTTCACATGTCTACATCATCGCATTCCCAGATGTTCGTCATGAGCTAGACATCCTGCTATTGGGCGGCTTTTTCACGCACTTCCGGCAAAGAGATGAGTCGTCTGCTCAGCGTCGGCTCGCCGGCTGATCTGCCAGCGGAGTACCGGAGTGCTTGGACATTTTACGACAAACGGAACAAGTGTAAACAAACGCTTAACCGTTTGTTTTGAATGCAACAGGGCCATAACACGACATGAATATTCTCTTACTTGAGTACGTTCCATAAAGAAAGCGTTGAAGCCCCGTGGCACTTCTTTCTTGCAATCGCAGAGAACACCCTGAGTCGAATGCCCGGGTTTGATGCATACATTTTATTCAACTTCCAAACAATCCAGAGATGCGTTTCGAACGAACACAACGTCACAACATGCGTTGCAAGTCCGAACCGCGATTGACAGACGATGGGTTGCCTCCTCCTGCCCCTCGTAAATTCGGCACTCACCTCGCGCGCGGTTTGCGGGGACGAACAGCAAGTCCCTTAACTCTGGCGCACAAGCCGAGATGGCTTTTAGCTACGCATACTGCACATACGCCATGCGAGGTTGAGTCGTACGGCGCTTGAGAAAGATAATCCAGACCATGGGAAGCACTATCCACCCGCAGAAGCACAACGTCGCATTTCATCGCGAATAAAAGGCGTCCACAACACACACACCAACGCCTCCTGTAATTCCAAACGCATCTCGCACTTCCAAATGGGAGTGAGTAGTATGCCTGCAGCGCCCATATGCCGCGAGGTGGGGCCCCAAGCTGAACCGGGATCACGCAACCGTAACTGACTTCTAGAGCGGTTTGTGCCTTGTTTCCAGGGCAACCGATGTTTGATATTGTCAAAGAAATGGTGCTCGCTCCAGCGCTAGAAAGCTCAGAGCCGCGGAGGAGCATGTTTTGCCAAAGTTGCCGCTCTCCACCACGCGTCGCCCCAAGCTGAACTGGCGTTTTGTGCACGGGTTCTGTATCGGTTTAAAATGTCTTTTTCACATACCGCCGCCAGGAATTACCACCGCCACAAAATAAGACCCGGCACCAGCGGGGCCACATCTGATACGGCGCTTTTTGGATAAACAGTGCGGTGTGCACCCAAGGGAGCGAGCGCGGGATCCTCCCCGTGCGGCTGCGAGTTCGCCGCCGATAAAGAGTCGCGTGCCGCCGATAGCAAAGTTCTGCAGCAACGTACACCGCGAAAGGGCAAGGCCAGGCCGTCGCACACATGCGGCCAAAATTTTTTCGTTCGCTTTTCCAGCCTTGAGCGGGGGTGCGGGATTCATGGTGTCAACAAAGCTTGCCCGTAGCAGACGGCTGTGTGAGCAGCGCAATAGCGGAAGTACGTCACCGCCGAGGAGCGCAGCATCATGGGAGGGAAGGCTCGCTCGCGTCAACAGCGGAGAGTAAGTTGAAAGGAGGAGGGAAACGCGGCGCGACGATAATACGCGGTTTTTGATTTACGATTTCTCAGCTAATACTCATCGCTTCAACAAAATTCTTGCGGGAGGAGATTGCTAATGCATTGCTTTATTTGGTTACATGTACATCCACGCATCGGCGGAAGTATTTCAGGACCCCTTTAAAGGGACCGTGGCGCCGCGGGTGAGGGAGAGAAAAAGGAGGAGGGCAGCGGAGAAGGGAGCAGTTGGCGCTACCTTAGTAATTTTAGGGACCTTACATCAAGTACATTTGTAGCGCCATCTGGCGTACGTGAGTGCAACCGTAAAACTTCTCGATCGGGATCTCCCATTACTTAATCCCTCTCCCCTAGACACCAAAATTAGCTAAAGCGTAACATGGCGTCTTTGTATCCCTTGTACATAAAATAAATACGTGTTACCACCACCTCGCTTAAATCCGGATTGAAACTGCCCGTGTGACGTACAGGGTTATCGCTAAACGCTGCTTGCCGATAAATTGAAATAGCCACCGCGTCGGCTGAAGACCGTAAAGCAGTTAGTATCCAATTTCGAATTGCATTATTGCAACTGGATCCAACCTACCGAAGCAGCACACTAGGGCGACATTCTGAGTTTGTCCATTTCAAAAATGTCCGTTTCGCGTCCGTTTCAGTCATGGAGGAAGAAAAAGTTAGGAGATGGCGCCACCGGAGAAACGTGAAGCCTATGCATAACAAGTAAAATCGAAGTCGGCCAGGCGTCACTGCACCACGTGATCCACCACCGCGCCGCCGCGCGCCCCCGTGTCAGAGCGCGCGGTGGGGTTCGCGCTCTCAATTTCGACTCATCGAAACTACTCTGCGGCCAGTTGTCGCAAAGCCAGCTATATGATGTTATTTTTTCCACGGCTTTGGACTTTCGCACGTACGCGGCACTCCCGCCCACCCGCACGCACGCGGGCATGAGATCGCAGAGCAGACGAATACAGGAAGGACGGGTAAACGCTACCGCCAACCAAACACGAGAGATGCGGTGGAGCGGCATAGAGTTAATACAGGAGCAGCAGCGCGATGGCGCGGAGAGATAGGCGGCAGAGGAGAGATAGGCGAGGAGGAACGGAGGCATGCGCGGAATCCGTATCGCCCATAGGCCTCCTGCGCTGGACTTTTGGCGACATGCAGCGCCCCTAGCGGCCGACGCCTCTGGGTAGTACAAAAGCAGACGACCCTAGCTCGCCGCCCTCCATGTGTTTTCAATTACAAACCAGACTGAAAGCTGGTTGTGGCGCTTTGTGGCGTGTTTAAATGACTGCATACTGTATGAAATAGTCCTTAAAGTAGTTGCAGAGGCTAAACAAAATAATATCCGCTAAAAGAACCCGATTTGTGGTCTTTCTTTTGAGCGAGCTGTCGCGGTGGTCGCGGCGAGGGACAGTATCGCCAGGTCGGGTGGTTTAACAGTTTGACGACAGTTACAGTTTTTTCTTCTTGCATGCGGTCGACAAAGGAAAGTTCACGAGTAGCATAAACACGGAACGCTGCTCATCCTATATCCTGAGGTAACTACAAAAGGTTGCTTCAGCGGGAGCATGCAAGCGAACGCAAGAATTGCGCAGCCGACTCAGCTGACACTGCTGGCCTGGCACCGCCTTTGAAACGAGCGGAAATGTTTTTCGTATTTTCGCAAACTAAGTGATTCTTGCGTAACGTTTTACGCCGCACGATTTACGAACGGCAGGGTACATGTATACTAGCGAGTAGGTGGGGCAATAGCGACAAATAAACAAATTAAGCGCTATTAAAGGACGCAAAGCATGCACCTAATCACACGCCCGCTGCCTGCAGAGATGTGTACTTCTATAGCATCACATAACACAGTCGCATACACGGCGCGGGCCCCGAATATTTACATACGATCATCACTGACTGTGTTGGTTTTCTAGTGCAGGGGTCATCGAATCTGAACGCCGACAGGCCAGTTTTGACTTCAAATAGAGTTAGACAGCGAGACAAGAACAGAGAATTGGCGTCCTCCAGTTGAATTGCCCCCCCCCCCCCCCATCTTCACACTTCGCCAGATTATTGTCAAATATTATTACACATTCGCTGAATTTTTTTCTCTTTGCATTCAAAGCCCCCCCCCTAACTCCCCCCCCCCACCCCCCCCCCCCCCCCCCCCCCCCCCCCCCCGATTTGCCGTCCAGCCCTCCGCCGTGTCGGCTGCATGGAACTCAGCCGTTGCTGACCCTCATTCTAGGCTATTAAGTGCTAACTGGGAATGTATGCTGCAAGAGCGTCATTAAGTAAAGTGAGAGCAAACAAGGAAAGCGAGCGGCCTCTTAGTTCTCCCGACCACTTTGTTTTACGGACAGTAATTTTGGATTCGCAAAACAGATTTCACGCTTCTGACGGTCGCGGCATTTTTTCACTGAGACACGCAACAAAACGGCAAGCTAACGTTACAACATGTATTCGTAACGGCGACGTAAACGAGCACTGTTTAATGAAAGTGCACGCATAGTGTGCATGTACGCAAAAGAGCGGCGCACCGCAGCAGGCGAGCCTGCGGTCCGCCGGACTCGCTGGCTTTCAAAGACGATAGTCTTTATTGGGCTACTTAAACCCAGAAATTTTGGTCTGTCTGTCCGTGTGTCTGTCTGTCTGTCTGTCTGTCTGTCTGTCTGTCTGTCTGTTTGTCTGTCTGTCTGTCTGTGTAACTCGATTCAGCCACCCGGCTAAAGGAAAATGCTTACTGCGCAATAGTCTTTATACTCACAGCCAAATGTAAACGTCTAAGCCCGGTTTATATGTTCATACTTGTCAACTTTGTTGAACAATAACAAGACATTACGCAAATATAGGACAGGAAATTAGTACACAAGGCATATTTACAGTGTTCCTTTATTAGGAAATTCCTGATTGCTTGGTTTTTCGATAGCAAATGATATTCTACATCTACTAGAGAACAACGCGTACCGCCTGCTGTTGCCCGCGCCACCACCGTGCGGCATATGGGAAATCACGCGGCAACAGCAAAGAAAGGTTCCACTAGTTAGGTTTCACGTTCTTCTTGGAACGCACTTGGAGCACGGCAACGCGGTTCTATAAAGCTTGAAGTCGGCCGCCTCGATTCACGCGCGTTTTCATCGTACTGCAGCGCTGCCATCGAGGAACCCCGCCTGTAGCAGTGGAGCGCGGTAAATTCAAATCGCCTTGAGCAAACCTTTAGTGTGTTTACCTTGCGATGAGCGCGACGGAACAGGAACAGCATGAGAAGGTGAGCGGGAAAGCGAAGGGGGGCATTTCTTGGCAAATTCTACCAAAGACTATCGTCTTTTGACGACATTTGCAACAAAAGGAGCAGATACGCGGCCAATTTTTTAAAGCGCGGTCATCGCCGATTGCGTCACTCTTCTTTTTTGATCGGCTGTTTTTGAGAAGTCTTTGTCACCTAGAGTATTAGTTTAAACTAGAAATTTCACTTCGTACGACCATCGATCGGTGAACCTGCGAGTAGCAGACGCTGTCACGGTCCCGACACTTTCGTCGGCGCTGTAAACGTGTTTAGCGCTGCAAAGCTTTTAAATGCAGAGCATTTCAGTAACTCACGATGTCACCCGCGTTGACGTCCGTAGTCGTAGTCCGCACCCCTCCCCCTACAATATATAAAAAAAAATACTGTCCGGCGCCTGGTTTCGATCCCTCGACCCTGCGGGCGGAACGCAATGTACATGGTGCTCTACCCACTGCGCCACAAAGCCGGCACAGAATGGGAGGCTACGAACGCGTCTTATATCCTTGACTCATTCAAACTACGTCGAGAAGCTGCTGATACAACGCATTAACTACCACCAACTCCCCAAACACTAAACGTTAACGCAATACACCCACCCCCTATGCGACGCATTTACTCGAGTCCCCCTCGCGGGGAGATGGGCCCAATTTCTTTTTCCCCTAATGCCAAGTTGATCGCTGAAATAGATCGGACGCGGTGGGGATGAGCTGGTGACCACGTCGCCAAATAATCGCTAGCGTCGAGCTCATTTTGCTTCTGTCAACACGGGATCCTATGGGACCCCCGCAGCTTTGTACTACCCGGAGGTACTGCCCGGAAGCCGCTTGCCCAGCCCACCTAGGGCAGCGCAGGAGGCCTATCCTGAGCATGCCGCACACGCAAACAAACACCGCGCTGTCCGTATGCGCCCGCGGCATCCACCCCGCAAATATCCCCTTCTAGACAAACATATACAACAAAACAACCTCACTTAATGCGTGTTGGTAAAACGGGGCTCTAGAAATACTATTAATGCTACCAAAGAGCGATGGCGGCGCGAAAACAAGAGCAAACTGCACGAAAAGCTGCAGCGAGCGGCCCGAAGCGTTGCGAGGGCGTCAGCTTTGAGGAAGCCAACAAAAATGGCGTCCCGCCGCGGAGTTAAAGGCACCGCGGCGCCGCGGGTGAGGGGAGAGAAAAAAGAGGAGGGCATAATTTTCCTGTATAGTGACCCAGTAATTCACGGTTTACGAATTTTAACAGAGCGCGTTGGGTGAAATCCAGGGGAAAATATTTTTTATAGCAAGTACTATAACGCAGAAGGAGAGTTTCATATGCAATATCAGGTTCTTTCATTATGTTAACATGTCGCCAGTCAAGAAGGCCAAGTTCATCTCGGAAGCACTCAAGGCGAGAAGGTGTGATAAGTTGAGTCATGGGGTTTTCTTGTGGCACGTGATTTTTGAAGCTTCGATTTAAACTGAGGAAAATTGGCAAATGGTCACTGATGATTCAGGAGAATACACCTGCTTGAAAGTGGAAGGGTCAACGTTTGTAATGAACAGGTCAAGACAAGTTGTTTTTGTACAGGTAATTTTGGTAGGCACTGCTATTGTATTCGAACAGCGTATTTACGCAGTACAATGTTCAACTCGCGCTTAATTTCACTACCAGCTAGTGTATCAATGTTAAAGGCAGCCCCCCAAACTATACTATACCTTAAATGAGACATTGACAGTAGAAACTGCTCAATGAACAAGAAGAATGCCTGAATGTTTCCATTCAGTGGGCGATAAAACACAGAATATACAATCCGACCATAAAGGACAGATAATACTTCATAGTTGTCAGTTATACGGCAAAAGTCTTTAAGACGGTTTACATGAATATTATCTTCTACAAGTAGACTGACACCACCCCACGCGAGGCAGTTCTGATGATGATGATAGTTGGGCTTTATTGGCGCAAGGCCGACTATGGGCAAAGAGCGCCAAAGAAGAAGTTACTGAATTATGATGAGACCGTAAGTACTAAAACATGTGACTAAAGTAAAGGTGATGAAAATGATGATGAGGGTTTTGATTTTATTGGCGCAAGGCCGACACGGGCAAAGAGCGCCAAACAGAAAGTTATTTGATGAGGAGAGAACACGAAATAAAATCAGTTAAAAACTATGAGTACGGCTGGTGTAAAGGGCCAGGGTGAAGAACAAGAGTGGTTAAAAATAAATAAGGTGGCTGGTGTATAGGACCGGGGGTTTAAGCTATGGGTGGTATGGAGATGAGTTGTAAAAAGTGAACTTCTGATAGAAACTTAAAGGTGCGCTGAACAGAAAACATGGCATCATCTCCTAAGAAGTATGCGGGTGTGGTGGAATATGTCGTGTGTGTATTTTTGGGAAGTGTTTGCGTCGTGTAGTGTCGAGTGCCTTACATTCTATGAGGATGGGGATACGGATAGGGCCTCTCCGCACCTGCTGCACAGAGGTTTTGGAGATCCAGTGAGCAGGTGCGAGTGCGTTGCGTGAGTGTGCCCTATCCGTAATCTAGCCAAGGCGACTTCAGTGTATCTATTGCGTGTGTCGGTGGTGTATGGTCCCAAGTGGGGTTTTTATTACGTTAACTTGGTGGGTTTTTTGTTCGCTCCAGTGTGTTTGCCATGTTTTTGCGAAGTTGTTGTCTGATGTGTGGTTTCACGTCGGTGTAGGGTAATGTGGTTATGTCTACTGTATTCGAGAGTGTAGCAGCAGCGGCCATTCGATCCGCTTCTTCCCGGCTATACCACAGGGGGCCGGGACCCAGCAAGGACTAGTTAAAATTTGGGGAAATACACAGACATAATACCCTTGATAAATTTAAAGTGTTTTTTTGGGAGACTTTGTAGCGCCCCCCGGGACGCCCGAGGGAGTCGTATATATAATGGATTTGGATGTGAGTTGAAGGATATGATTAACAACAAGAAGACACCATAAGCCTCTGCCGTAAAGATACTGTATTACTTTAAAGTTTTAGTGACTTTAAGGCCGGGTCCATGCGCCGCGCAGGACACAGAGGTGGCAGTTTTAGAGGCGTCCGTATAAAATTCAGAAAATTGATATTTCTGCTGCAGAACAAGAAGTGCTGCAGAAATTTCACATGTGGGAGCTCGGTTTTTATCTACATGTGTGAAGGATGTGTCGCATGATACAGGGCGGAGATGCCATGGTGCTATAAAAACTGTTTAGAACTTTGTATGGTATCTAAAAAGGAGACAAAAACTCTGACGCTTCCTCTCTAACTCTGTAAGAGAAGGGCGCAGAGAACGATGGTCGGTTTAGGAGTAGTGCAGTCATAGACGTATCATAAAAAGCCGATTTAAAAGGATGGTGTGGCATAGATGAAATTTTAAAAGCAAAAAGGAGATCTGTGTATGCTCGCTGACGTTGTAGGTTCCACTTATTACACTCCACATAGAGGCTTTCGACCGGGCTAGTCCGGAAGGCGCCACATGCCAACCGCGGGCCCCAGATGAAGCACTGGGTCCAGCATTTTGAGGGATGTCTTACTTGCTGACCCATAAACAACGCTTCCATAGTCTAATCGTGAACCTATCAGGCTGGTAAAAACACGTAAAAGAAGTTGTTTGTCAGCCCCATATGAAGAGTGGGAGAGAACCTTGAGTATATTCATGGCCTTTAAGCATTTATGTTTAAGTTGTTTTATGTGTGGAATGAACGAGAGCTTTTCGTCAAGGACTACACCTAAAAACTTGTGTTCATTTCTGACTGGAATTGAGACACCATTGAGTTTGATGTCTGGATCCGGCCGAATGCCGCGCCTTTTAGAAAACAAAACACAAGTACACTTCACTGGATTAAATTTAAAACCGTTGCTATCTGCCCAGCCAGCTAGCTTGTTAACACCAAGCTGGACTTGGCGCTCGCAGATAGACAGGTTACAAGACTTAAAGGATAACTGCACGTCGTCTACATAGATTGAGCAGGAAATGGTTGGTGGCAGACCCTTTCCCGAAGAGAGTTCATTTTTACAATAAACAACGTGCAACTCAAAACTCCACCTTGCGGAACACCGTTTTCCTGCACATGAACCCTAGAGAGTGCTGTTCCAACTCGCACGCGAAACGTTCTTTCAGAGAGGTAACTGGCAAGCGTGTTCCACATGTTACCCGACATACCAAAGGACTTCAAATCGCTGAGGATGCCGTACCGCCAAGCAGTGTCGTACGCCTTTTCAAGATCAAAGAATACTGTCATACAGTACTGCTTATGGAGGTAAGCATCTTTAATATATGACTCTAACGCAACGAGTTGATCGTTCGTAGATCGCCCCGCCCTAAAGCCCGCCTGGGCAGCTCTCGAGAAGACCGTTGTACTCTAAGAAGTACACGAGTCTCCTGTTTATCATCTTCTCGAAGAGCTTACACAGGCAGCTTGTCAGGGCAATGGGGCGATAACTGGCGGGAGAGGAAGGGTCCTTCCCTTCCTTTAGGAAGGCCACTACTATGGCCTCCCTCCAAGAGCGTGGAATGTGCCCCGAAAGCCATATTTTGTTGTATAGGTGTAAGAGTGTTTCAAGAGTGTCTGGGTGTAGGTGCTGTATCATGGTGTATGTAATCTTATCTGCGCCTGGAGCTGAAGGTTTGCACGTGCTCAGGGCAGCCCTCAACTCATAGAGAGTGAATTCAGAGTTGTAGGAAGTTTTTGATCTGTCTTTGTCGTGTAAGGGCTTTTTTTCTGCAGATGTTTTGTGTTTCATAAAAGTGTTGTGTAGTGTGCTGAACTGGACACGTGTTCGAAGTGTTGTGCAAGCGTGTTAGCCTGGTCTTCAAGTGTGTCCCCTGTTGTGCTAACCAGGGGCAGGCTGTGTGTCTGTTGTCCTTTGAGCTTGCGTATACGTGTCCAGACTTTGTGTGTGTCCGTGTATGAATTAATGGATGTCAAGAAGGTGTGCCAACTCTCTCGTTTCGCCTCACGGCGCACACGTTTTCCTAACGCCTTGGCCCGTTTGAACAAAATGAGGTTACCCGACGTGGGGTACCGACGAAGGACACCCCACGCCTTGTTCTGGGCCTCTCGCGCCCGCCTACAGTCCTCATTCCACCACGGCCTCCGCTGGTTGCGCGGGGCACCAGAGGCGTGGGGAATGGACTTTTCGGCGGCGTCGAGGATGTGCGCCGTGAGGAGTTGGGTAGCTTCTTCAACGTGTAGGTGTCCTATGGATGTG
Organism: Haemaphysalis longicornis; assembly: GCA_013339765.2. Lineage (NCBI taxonomy): Eukaryota > Metazoa > Arthropoda > Arachnida > Ixodida > Ixodidae > Haemaphysalis > Haemaphysalis longicornis. Next base: position 73,792,457 of record CM023453.1, read on the forward strand.
TGGTGTAGTTTGGATGTCTCTGTAAATGTGTTCCAGTTAGCTCGTGCTTCATTGAACCTATTATGGGAAGATGAACTGCTTGGGCCTTTACCTATATATGTAAGTGAGGTGGGGAAGTGGTCACTGCCATATGGGTCAGTGCCCACACCCCACTCAAGACATGGAAAAAGAACTGCGGAGCCAATCGCCAAGTCAAGACATGAGTATGTGTTGTGTCCTATATTATGGTATGTAGGTGTTTTTATTGAAAAGGCATGCTCCTGAAGATGAAAGAAATTTTTCTATAAGGCGACCTCGGGCATCCGTGCGAGAAGAGCCCCAAAGAGGTTGTGAGCTTAAGGTCGCCTGTAGGATGTATGGTTCGGGCAGCTGGTCAACCAGCGCCTCGAAGTCAGAGTTTAAAAGTGAAACATCAGGAGGAATTATATGGACATACCGTTATCAACCTATTAAATATTTTTTGGCGTATTGCTACAGCCTCAAGGACGGTGTTCAAGGTGACAGGGTGGCATGCTAAGGATTTGGGGCGATTATGGCCACACGCCAGAAAGTGTGTGCGCCAACCCTGTCCTTTCTGTATACCGGTAACTATTCAAGAAATTTGTGTGCTTGGAATTCAAATGTTTTTTGAACACACATTACACTTGGCTGATTAGCATGCAGTAGTTCGTATACATCGTCAAGATTTTAAGAAGGCCTCTACAGTTTTGAATTATTTTTTCTCTTCCCATTATTTAGTGTAGAGCTACGGGAGTGTGTGTGTTTTTTATGTGTCGTCTTTCGGGGCTGTGACCCCCGCCTTTTTTGGCTTGTCAGTAGGCTTTGGGTCGGGACGCGTTCCTTGCGCTGCGTTGAGGCAGGAACGGCCCGACATCCATGTCGTCGTCGGATGTCCGAGGGTGCCCGACGGACCGGGCCCCCCGGACTTGGCCCCCCCTCGGGAGCCCTTCGTTTGAGCCGCCCCCGCCGGGGGCGCCGGGGCCCCGAGGGGCCGGGCGGTCGGGGCGGGGGGGGAGGTGGGGGGCCCGTGGTGTCCATCACCTGGGTACCCTCCAACGCACTGGAGGATGGGGAGACAGAGGCGGGAGCAGCACCGGTCCCACGGAAGGGTTGCCACCACAACCGCTGCTCCCTCAGCAAGCGGCGTGGCGACGGATTGGGCTGCCTGAGGCACCCCAGGGGGGGGCGGAGGAGGGACCAGGTCAGACTCGCTGAACTGGGCCCCTGTAGACACCAGACGCCGCTCCGCCCCCCGGCGACCCGCGTCGGCGTACCTCCCAGGGGGAAAGGGGGAAACCTCTTTCGCGCCCCCGGGGAAGGAAATGTTCTCGGTTACTTTTACATTTATGTTTTTTTTTCTACTTGGAATTTTTCGAGGTGCGGGAGTATGCTGGGGGGGGTCCTTGGCAGTTGGCCAGGTGAAGACCTGTGTGTTGCAATTATCAGGGGGGGTGTCTTCTGGGCGCATTTGGCGCAGGTTAGTTTCCGCGACAGCGTTAGTGCTGTGACCGAACCGCGGCCTTGAAGCAGCGGCGGGGTTCGGATGTATGGACGGACTGGGCAACGGATGAAACCCGCATTTATGTGTTCTGGAAGTGTGGATCGGTCGAATGTTTGGATGATGTGCTTCGTGGCTATTTCTTTTGTCTCTCCGGATTGGGGATCCGCCTCACTGCCGTCACACCTTGATCTTTGAGGCCGTCGAGGAGGTCGATATCTGTCTCGTTTAGGAGATCGTTCAGAGATCACACCCTGCGAGCTGTTGAGGGTGCGGTGGGGTGTGACCTGACATCTAGATCGGCCATGCGGGTTTGCTTGAGAAGAGTTTCCTGTTGCTGATTATTGAGTTCTACTAGGAGTTCACCAGTTCTTTGTTTTTTAGCCTTATAAGATTTGCCCACAATGTTTTCAAGGAATTTCGAGATCAGGAATACAGACTTGGGAAATGATGGGTTTTTTTTTCTGTTGATTCGATTATTAGGAAGCGGGGGTAGTTGTCCGGTTTAGGGGCAGCGATTGCAGGGAGTAGTGGGGGAAAGGGAAAATTCGGTGGGCCCTTTTCAGGGACCGATCGTTTTGGAGGGGGGTTTGAAGAAGCCATGAATAAAAAATTCTATTCGGCCGTGGTGCATCCGCCCACCCCGGGGCCCAACAAGGGGACGCGACAGGTACTTGCAAGCAAGGCCTGCCCGCGCCAGATTTACACCACAGCTATAACCACTATGGCTAACACAGGGTTGTTTGCCACACCAGGTTAACCCTAGCCGCCAGAAAAGGAGAAGAACCAAGAAGAAGAAGGTGACAGGAAAGTTGTTAGAAAGTGGATAGGAAAGTAAAAGATGGAGAGGAGGACAGGAAAGGCGACTGCCGATTCCCTCCGGTCGGGTCAGGCCGGAGGTCCGTCTACGGGAAGCGGGGCCAAAGTGGTGTGTTGCCTTTCCAAAGGGGGCCCTTTAAAAGGGCCAAACACTCAGATTGGCTCAACCACCAGGTTCCCCTTTTCCCCGGACAGGCTCTGCCACGCACGGCTAGACGTGGGTGCTCGGGGTCCGTGGTGTCGCACATACACCAAACATCTGCTTGCGCAGATGCCCCCTGCGGGGGCGAGGCAGTTCTAGACTTGTGAAACAGGTATAGCTAGGTAGTTTCCACTGAACCCCGCAGGCATCATACGAGGTTTCTTACGAAGTAATGTAGTCGTATTGAAAATCAAAGGCGCCAAAAAATAAATCCTGAACATCGAACTTATTTTTCGCCGACTGACAGTTGAAGTAAACGCATTGGGTAGCGTTTCTGGTAAGGACCAACATACGTAGAATATTCGAACGGGTCCACTAAATCTGCGCGTACCATTATTTAGTGTTATCACCATAATATTGTAGCCTATATTACAGCCTATAATCGCTATACAACTCTCCATCAGGCCTTTACTGAAAGCAGTCACCAGATAAGCGGTGCCATGATAGGCCTAAACGCTTTCAGGTAACACAGCTGCTCAACGCCGGCAGCGGGGCGTCTAAGCCACGCCTCCGCCGTCCTCTGCAGTGTTTTAACATTCGCACAAAACGATGAGCTCATGACATAGTACTGTCATACGCGCCCTCCGGGCTGGAAGCAATAAAAACTGAAGATGACGATGTTCTGGCTGTTCCTACTAATTATCGTGCTCTCGAGTAGTTGAAGTGCTTTTTCGGGTTTCCCAGGCCTATAAGCACCGATAGATCACTAAAAAGAGAACATGAAAATTGGATGTCAGTATTGCTTTAATGTACAACTGAGGAAGGCCACCAAGATAGCCTTAGGAGCCCCTGTGAATACCAGCACTGAGTTACTGCTGGACATAGGAACTGTTTACGCAGTGAAGGAGGTAATAACCACTCACAAACTCCCTCACCCAATAAAATATACAGGATGCGTGAGGCAACTGGCCATTTCATACTACAGGCAGTAGTATATGAAAGTGTGAAATAAAAAAAAAATGACGCTGTAATCGTTATCATCGCCATCACCATCAGCATCATCGCATGTCTACGCCCACTGCAGGGCAAAGGCCTCTCCCGTAGATCTCCAATTATCCCCGGTCCTGTGCTAACTGCGACCAATGTATATCCGAAAACTTCTTGAACTCATCTGCCCACCTAGCAGTCTGCCGCCTCGTGCCCCGCTTGCCCTCTCTAGGGATCTACTCCGTTACCCTTAATGGCGAATGGTTATCTTGCCTTCCCATTACATTCCCTGCCCACGCCCATTTCTTTTTAATTTCTACTAATATGCCCTTAACACGCGTTGTTCCCAGACCCACTCCACTCTCTTCTTGTCCCTTAATGTTACACCTATCATCTACCCTTCCATTGCTTGCTGAGTCGTCCTAACTTGAAGTTGAACCCCTTTGAAGCCTCCAAGTTTCTGTCCCGTAGGTGAGTACCTGTAAGATGAAGCTGTATACACTTTCCTCTTCAGGAAAAATGGTAGGCTGCCATTCATTACCTGACAATGCCTGCCGGATGCACTCAACCCCATTAACCCGCCGCGGTGGCTCAGTGGCTAAGGCGTTGCGCTGCTGAGCACGAGTCGCGGGTTCGATTCCCCGGCCGCGGCGGCCGCTTTCTGATGGAGGCGAAAAGCAAAAACGCACGTGGTAGACGATTTCGGCGCACGTTAAAGGATCCCCAGGTGGTCAAAATTAATCCGGAGCCCTCCACTACGGCGCGCCTCATCGCCTGCGTTGCGTCGGCGCGTTAAACCCTACAATCAATCACTCAACCCCATTGTTATTCTTGTAATTATCGCTGCTTCATGATTTAGATCAGGGTCACAACTTGACCAAAGTAGATGCATTCGCTTAGCATTTCAACGGCCTGGCTACCTATCTCAGACCGATGTGCTGTTCCGAGGCTATTGAACATTCCTTTAATTTTCTGCATATTAATTTTAAGGCCCACAATTCTAGTTTGCTTCCAAAACTGCGTTAATCATGCTAGGCAATTCGTCCCTCAGTTACTTAGGTCATCAGGACGCTGTAGCAACTATGTCTAAACAAATCTTCAACCCTATGGAAACAGTTCCGGTACCCCGCAACATATACAAAGAGAGCGGTCCTTTCAGGCGCAGGATGGTAGCCGCATACTGAGCAAGGAAAGTAATCGTAGACACACATGAGAATAACAACTTTACTGACGCAGCAGTACGAAAGAAGGAATACACGGTTGCCTGCCTCAGTATTACAAGAGCAAGGACAACACAGCGGGTAATTACTTCTCCAGAACATGCCAAAACTGTAGCGTTGCATGGGGTTAGATGTGCAAGTCAACTCCCACCTAATTCACGACAGATATTTGATAACCATACGTGTGTGGTTTATGTTCGAGCAACGTTGCGCGTACTCCTACACATTACGGCATCTTCCGATCTACGAAAATTCGTAATCAGGCACCGCATTTCGGGGTAATGAAGGAGTTTACCTGCTCGTCTGCGAGACGTTATACTGGGCCCACGTTGACGGTGAGCAACCCCAGAAATGGGATTTATCAGCCAATGTGATCCCGAAATTGTATGCAGACGCACGTTATCAGCTAACAACACCGATCAAGAACCTTATCAGAGAAGAACAAACAATAACACGCCAAACGTAAAACCTAATCACACAAGCAACATTCGGTAAATCACAAACTTTAATGAGAAACCCCGACCATGTCGTACACGACCGAGGACGTTAGAACAAGAACATATGCTATGGTAGTGCAAAAAGAATATCTAGCAACAGAACGTACACAGTGAGCGGCTGGCTGAGTGGACAGTTCCACAGCAGCAGTGAGTCCCGTCTGCCTCTATTAAATCAGTTCCCTGAAACGAGCTGATTGAGCTGATTAGAATGACCTGAGCTCAGTCCAGGAAAAAGAGAGACAAAATATAATTTATGGAGTTCGCCACTGCTGTGCTCAGCCAGGAATAAATGAAATACCCCGTAACATTAGGGACAATGAAAATACTCACTCAGAACAGACTACATCAGAGGAGGGAACATTCACCGATGTATTTCAAAGCCTACGTAAAGTAGTGCCAGAGTTTCAGTAATAGAACAACCGGAGAGGGCAGCACGAAGAACAATAACGCCAAATGAGTGTTTGTTCAGCAAATTGGAAATGGACAGGTGCATAAAAATTTTGCGCGATATTGTCGCTCCAGGCCTCGACGAAATCCGCCCAACCATCTTGCAAACACTCTATAATCATCACCCCGGATTAGTTTTCACAATATTTTCAACACAGAGCTAAACACCGGGCACATTTCGAAGAAACAGAAGTCATCAGACTTGTTCTTATTTCGATAGCAATGGGTAACCTAAGAACGAATGCCACTAGGAGCACGCGACCCACGGCAAATCGGTTTTTGAAAAGGTTCTCGAGAGGCAACTCAACCAAAAAATTTACTACTTTACGAAACAAAACCCACCGGTTCACAAACATCAATTCCATTTTAAATAAATTGTCGCTACTATAACGCATTAAGGAGAATAACGCAAACGGTAGGAAAATAAAGGAAAGGGGAGATACATAGCGGATTGCGCCGCTTGGATAAAATGTGATGCTTTGGAATTTCAAGTGTAACCAGTAAGTGTCTCTCTGAATTTTGTTAGTATTTAAAGGATGAACACGGTTCTTAATGGGGGGCATTCAGCATTTTGATGGCTTTTTGCACTGTTTCTCTACGGATTTTACCTACCGTCAAAACAGTAAGGCGCTTTCCGTATGGGCACCTATTGTGGTACAAAATGACAAGTGCCGGGTACAGGAAATGTGGTAAACGCGCACGAGTCACAATGCAACTTCACATCGGATTTGTAGGCTACAAAAGAAGACGAGGTGGTAGCAATAAAATGACACGAACATATGCACAGCTTCTGTAGATTATCCACGATTTAGTCTTGTAAGGGTGACGAAGACGTCCTGCGGAAAATAGCTAATACATTATTCTCTTAACACCATTTACAAGCCGCCACAAGTCAGGGAAAATTCCCAAACAATTCTAGTCACATGCACCGCCGACTTCCCGCTGCCTACTATAAATCACCCTAGAGTTGTTTACACAATTTAGGAATGTCTCATCTTCTACTTTACGCTGCGAAAATGTGACAGGTGCTCCAACAGGCGCTCCGCCCAAGTTGCGACTGTTCGACTTGTTCATCGGAGCGCTGGTAGGTGGCGGTGTTGATAATGTAACCAAACGAAGCACACGGGCCGTGCAGTGCGCACCGCAGTGCAAAAAGCCAGACGCCGAGGTGCATTCACCCTTGAAAATATTTTCGGGAGGAATTCAGTAGTTACAATGTACAATGAAGTCTTGGCCTTGGAATAAATCGCACCCAATACTTTAAATGTCATGCTTATGGAGACTCGAAGATCCTTAGCAACGCGCTACCAGAAGTGCGGCAGGGTTAAAATAACTTTGATGGAATGGAGGCGTGCCAATGTCCGCCATGGCTTTCATATAAAACAAAGGAGTACATTTATGTCAATGGCATGAAACCTGGCCTTTGTAACTGACAAATAATTAAAGTTATTTTTACAGCGCCAGAGCGCGTGCTAACGTGGCTATGGGAGTCAGACTTGGGTTGATTGGGGAATAGTCCTTATAATTTGCTGTTACCGAAAGAGTTTTGAGGCAAATAGAACGTGAGAACATTTATCTTTTTGAGAGCGACTCTCTCCTAGGCGCACTTTTTGGCTTGGGAAACCGCAGACGCTGGCATCGTGGAAGAAGCACTAAATAGCCGTTAAACAGCCACAAAACAATCAATCGGATGAAATACCGAGGAGGTCATTGGCAGAAAATAAACAGGTCAAAAATGACTGGAAATCCTTTAACGCCTTACCGTTTTGTACCATATGCTTTGTTTTTAGCACGACCAAATATACTTCTTCCTGGTTTTTAGGTATGCTGCCGGACTCACATCGACTGCCCTGGTGTGATTGTTGGCCCCTTGTTCTTGTTGCGGAGGAAAAAGTAATCTATATTTCCTACTAAGTTCTAGAGATAATCTTGCTTGATCTCTGATTTTTTTTTATTTAATAGCCTCCAGCCCCTAAGTGGTTTTCAAAATAATTCCTGCATTGCAGCTGATTCGCGAAAAGAATTGACTTAGGTGGGTTCACAAGACACTGAAGACACTGTACAGTAAAGTAGCTGCGCTCCTGCGTTCTCCATGATGTCACCGAGCTCAGGGAACCCCGCTTATTTGCCATTCCCACACGGTGTTCTCCAGAAGCCTTCGGAACATAAAGCAGGTGACATAGCACGCAATGCAATCGACGACGTCAGGCATGGGGCAAGAATGCCAAGAGTCATTTTTGCGTGAGGCAAGGCTGCGAATGTCGTGTATTAACGTTTCGACATCGACATCTCTTTTGTGGTATTTTTTATCACTGAGGCATTTTTACGGAGCGTCAAAACAAGTGAGTCATCTGACGTTTAAAAACAGCGATTTCCCGATTTCGAAAAGCCAAGTAAGTTTTATGCACGTTAGGCTGTCTAGTGGGAGAAAAGTGCGCATTACAAGGTTGTTGTGGTTATTGATGAACTTTATCGACAGAAAAAACTCCAAAGTCTGGTGTTCTGGAAAAAATTAGCCATGCAGACGGAAGGACCCGAAGAAGGTGGTTATCACTTAATCGGAAGATGTTATAAAAAATCCCTCATAGATGTCCTGGTAAATTGTCTCCTTCAGACCTTTGTATAATCACATGAGGTCGTTTTTCGAGCAATAACTAAGCGTGAGGAATGTGCTAGTATCAGCGTATGGCTCTTTTCTTCCGTCACAGGCCTCAGGAGAAGGAACCTGTGCTCTGGAAACTAAGCTTGAACTAAATGTGGTACGACAACGTATGGCCGAAACTAGGCTGTAAGGAGTTAAGATCAGCAGTAGTAATATGAAGCCACACTGGATTAAGCCTAAAGAACGAGTTTCTTCGCTGTCGCTGCACTAATCAACTGCACATCCTTTTGTAGAATTGTACTCTGGGGGGTTCACAAATTTTTTGTTGTAGTGAGGGTAATAATATATCAGCCAATTAAGGGAACAGGGAATAAAGGTTAGCAAACACAGGGATCGTCATTTCTGTGTGCATTGCCATGACCTCGGTGGCCGTTTTGGTTTTGCAGTTGCGCTTATGAGTGAGACAAAGAAAGCTTAACGTGAGGAAAATAAGTGAGGCTTGTGTGATTATATGAGCAAGGTCGCCTGGCGTCAGCGTGCGATCACTTACTCTGTGATGTGTTGAGTCCACCTTTCCTTGCGCAGTTTCAACGCCTCGGTATCGGGGTAAAAGTGGTTTAATGGTGAAAGTGTTACGTAGACGTATTTTTGAATAAGAACTGTTGGAGATATTTGCGGCGTGGTTTTATTCATCTCCCATATTATTGTAAAATGCGCTATGTGTTTCCAGGAATGGAACACAAGATCGCCTCGAAATCCGGGCTCGTGGCACAATTGTGTATGACAGCCCACCGGGAATATCCTGCGCGACTGCAACGTGCTCTATGTGCTCCACCGAGAGGTAAGTTATGATGACACATTCAAGCATCATTTGGCTTCTGTGGTTACTTGTTTAGATGGATTTATAACCACGGGTGGTGCCACTCATAGTAAAGACAAAGACAACGTACCGCTTCGGGGGAAATACCAGAAGCACTGCGTATGCATGGAAGCAAGATTTTCCGCGTTTTCAATTTATTTCATTGGACAATTACCAATCCCCTCACCTTCACGCCCTCGCGTCCTCAACGAACTCCTCAAAGAGGAGGGCACGGGTTAGTGGAGCCAGTGCAGAGCGCCCCTTCCCTGTTTACAAGGACGTTCCGCCCCCTTTGTCACGCGCGACGCCGACACGCCACCCCGACGACACGCCCCCGATGACCCGAACTGAAGCGAGCTGTCACGACTTTAGCAGGTTCAGGGCACCCTGTCGCGTAATCTAGATGCTGAGTTAATAAATCGTGCAGACGGTATGACACAGCAAAGGCTGAGTGGTTAGTCTGGGTGCCTGCAGTTACACGTGATCGGCCCTGCGCTTACAGCAAAAGTAAAATATCAATAGTCATAGCGCGGCCCCCGAGTGGTTGCACATAAAGAAAGGACTCAGTGCAAACTTGAAAGGTTGGTAATTATTTCTAAAACATGTTATTACATTTTATGTCATGAGTACCCGCTCGTAAGAATTCAGAGCACAGAAGGAGTACACACTGTGTGACGAAAATGATATTATAGAAACAGGAACCCGTTCTACTTATCGGACTGAAGAGTATCCAACACAAGTGCGCCTGTAAAAACAGTCCGGCATTGGTGTTTCAAAAAGGTAAGCGCACTGATAGCGTTTTAGTGCATCACCGTATGGGGTGAATTGTAGACTGATATGATAATTTGTACACGAACTCTAAATGATCCTGAAAACGAGCCATGAGTAAGACGTTATTTGAAACCTGCTCCGCAGTCTGAGCTGTATGACTACGCGTAAAGGTCAGCGGTCGCTAGAGCAACATTCAACCACGTGCGGCTTGACGTAAAGCATAGGAGCTAGCTATCAAGACGTACGCCTGCCTTTTGATAGCAGTAGCTGACTCACGCTATTATTCACCTCTCAAAACTCCTTCATGTCTAAAATGTAAGCGTATCTTCGATAACTTGCTGACAGCTCGGAGCTGCTTTCCTTGCTTTTTTTCACGTGAGTGTGCACACCATGCTCAAATAAGAGTTGGAGCAACCAACAATAGCGAACAGTTTACAGAAGTCAAGCCACAACTCAAGGTTCAGACTTACTGGGGAACTCCAAAATCTCTGACTTCATTAAAAAAGGCTCTTTAAATGCGCCTTTGCACATTTATGAAGTGACCACTCACTCTGTGAGATTTAGGTCCAGCTAAGAAAAGCCAGTTTTCTTTGAAAAGAGCAACCTTTCTTTCAAAAGACAAACACTTTTCTTGTTACAGCGAATCTGTATAGGGATAACCTCTTACAATTTCTTGGGAAGGTGTAACGTAAGCAGAATAATACGCCTCACGGTAGAACAAACTGGCTCGTATACGCCCGTTGGCACACAATATAATGCAAAAGCCTAGATTAAAAAATCTGTGGGCAACTAGCATTATGGTTACCATCATGCCACGATTATTTCACTTGTCATAATTATGCAGTTAACGCGTTGTTGTAAACAATGCGATATTCCTGTTCTCGGTGAACGTCAGAGGTTCTACAGCAGCAGTATTGTTAGAAAAAACGGCTCTAAATAGCTTTTGTCCAAAGTATCCCGACGCAAAACATCACGTTACATTGCTTAAAAGCCTAGGTTGCACTGTTTCGTGCTTCCTTGTAATGATTCTTATGGGTATTTTTACGTGTAAAGTATCTTGCAGATATCATAGATAAGCATTAGTCGCAGGTTTTATGAAAATAACACAAATATTCAGCTCATTGGAAAACCTCCAGGATGCGCACGCGAAGAACACGTGATCATGCTCAAGACACGCACGCGGTGCAAGCACAAAGAAATTGCCAACGCGTCGAGGCTTCTTTCTTCTCGATCATCACCATGGAACTTTGATTCACATGTATGTTTAGTTTGTCGCGCTAGGTGGTTGTGCACCGAGGGAGGAGAGGAGGATGCAATGTTTTCGGATTAGTTGAAATAAGCCACGGTGTATACATGTCTCGAGGACTGCCACAACAAGCGCGCGTATCTGTCTCGCTTCCATCGCTAATTCTGCGCACCTCCTCAAGACGCGCCCTCTTGTTTCTTTGGTATTTCTCTTTTCGCGTAACAGTAGAGAAGGGTCAGAAACTCAACTTGTATTGTCGCCGCTGCGTTTTCGAAGAACCTGCACCAAGGAGCTTGCGTCTTTTGCTACCCATTTATAGCGGCGCCATGCGTATATAACTTTTCTTGGCGGAGCGCTACACGGCCCTGCAAGACAGAGTAACGATTTTCCTCTGACAATTATTTGATGTAAGAGCACAATCTCGGCCGCACCTTATTTAGTAGCTCTCACTACTTAGACATGCAAGGAACGCGCTTATAATCTAAAAACAATACCGCCAATGGGTGGAAAATTTTATTAAAATCTTAAAGGGACACCACCAATGAGTCGCAAATTTTCTTGGTAAAATTTGGCACCACTCTGATGAAGTAGAACAAGTACCATCTGCGATTTTAAGAGAAAAATTCGGGCACATTTAGTAGGGAAGTACACGAGCCACGTTTTTTTCTTCGGCCTCCCCGAATATTCGCAGGTATGGCGTGCTCCCTTGTCTGACACACACAATAACGCTGACTTGCGAGAGGCTAAAATAGATGAGTGAAACCCTGCTACGAAGCCTGTTTGGGCCCAAAGAGCACTTTCACTGGAAGGATCTCGCCACCCTGGGGTAGTAGTCGTCTCCCACCTCCCATGACTGACCAATGCAACACTCGCCCTTCAGTCCCCAACACGTGAACAGCGCCTGTCCACGGGAGCGGTCAGAACAGCGATACAGCGGAGGGTGCCAAGTGCAAAGGTGCAAAAGAGGGTGCAAAGCATTTGCATTGGCTCTCGTGTTTCCCCGGTCCTTTGCAATATTTTTCTGAGCAAAGTTGACAGAACAATTGAAAATGAACTGGATGGCACGAATCTGAAGTTTAGGTTTGTTGACGACTATCTTGTTTTGGTCGGGAACACTGCGCTTACCCATACACTCTTGAACGTCATGAAGACTTTAAAGGGCTTGGCCATGAGAACACGTTTGAGGTAACAAACCAACGCGAACTTCAGTTTTTAGATATCTTGATTAGGTTTCTGCCCACCTACACTTGGTGGATGTACCATCCTAGGTCCAACAAAAATTTGATAAGCTATGAATCGGCCCATTCGAAGATAGTAAAAAATGGCGGCGCCATTTCCTGCATCAGATCTGCGTTAACAAAATCTTGCGAACATTTGGTGGAACAAAGTGTCGCCCCTCACGTAGACCGGTTAAGAGCGGGGGGTTTCCAGATAAGTGTGTTCGGTTGGCGTGCGAGAGGAATCGCCCAGAGGTGAACAGGACAGGAAGCACCGATCACAGCACTGGAACAGCAGATTCCGGGGGCGAGAAGTTAGCGGTGATTCCGTACCTTCATGGCACATCTCATCGCCTAAAGAAGAGAACACCAATATATGGGATGCGCGTAGTGTTTTCGGCGCAAAACAAAATGGCGAAAATTTGCCCAGCGGTGCAAAGGGTGGCAAAAAAGAAAGCAACAAGTAAAAAGGGGTGTGGTAGGACACACGGCACTTAGTTTTTACAGTGCAAAAAAGACGTTGTGTACAATATTCCCCTTAACGTGTGCAAAAAAATACGTAGGACAGACCGGCCGCTGCCGGAACGTATGCCTTCACGAACATCAAAGCTCGCTAAAAGGGTCTCTGTATTCCCATTTAGCCGTTCATTGCAGAGAATGCAGGTGCCAGCCCAAATTGCGTGACACGTTAATTGTTGATAAACACAAAAAACGGTTAACAAGAAAAATAACAGAAGCCTGCCGTAAAAGAAAGAAGAGAATGACTGTGTTAGGCAACCATCGGTTTTGCTGTCTTACACTGAGTATGCCTTTTTGAACCAGGGTTGATAAAATGTATTGATAAAATGATAAAAAAACAGGCGAATTGCCAAGACGGTTTACCGGCAAGAAAGAGGCAAGGGGACGGAGGGAGAGAGAACCAGAACCCTACTGTTTAAAAGTATTCACCAGTTCTGGGACAAACTAAGGCTTAGCCGGGAGCAGTGTTGCGGAATGGGCGTCCCCATTCCATTCCAATTCCATTCCGGGGAATTACAAGTTGCCTAAATTCCATTCTTTTCAATTCCTCGGAATGCCGGAACATCACCCATTCCCACTCCGGGAATTGCCGGTCGGTTCAATTCCATTCCTCTAATTCCTCGACGTTTTATCGGGTGATTATCAAGTTACCAATGAACCCACCATTAAGCTGATGTATTACACGCGTTAAGAACTGCTAAAATACGGAAAACACGTAACCAAGGTCGAGGGATAGTGGCTTTGTGGCATATCTCGTTCAGTGCAATCACGCTTCTAATTCCCACAGGGGCAGTTCTCCAGGTAGTTATTATAGTATTTGCATGGTCAGCACGTCTTTGCGAGTTGTGATGTTTTATTATTGTTTAAGTGTGAACGTGCTAATGCTAACGTGACGACATGTCCTATTTTTGTGCTGACAAAAGTATGGTTGAAGAAGACATTATATTCCTTAAAGGGAAACTGAGGCAGTTTTCAATTTGCTGAATACACAGAAATTCGGAAACGTTGACCTTAAACACCTAACCTACGAGGTCTTTTTCTTTTTTTTTGGTTGAAATAGCGGCGTAATAGGCGAATAAACAAGCGCCATCGCCCACGCCCCCGCGACGCGCGGAGCGCAGGGAGGAGGACGGCACGAGAGTGAAAGGGGTCGTGGTGACGTCGTCGTGAGGAGCGATCGGCCGCCGCGGCAAGTGTTCGGCCCCTGCTGCTGCTGCCTTTCTCAGCGTGCCGTCCGCCAGCGTTAGCTTTCCTGGGCCCCGTGCTGTGTTTTGTTTTAATTTAGCAACTAGTAGTGGGAACTTTTTCAGTGCTGCGTTGTACTGCTTCACAATCGTGCCGAGGAAGCGGAGTAACCATGCCGAGGTTCTGCTCGGCATTCGGTTGCAACAGCACCTATGCGCGATAAAGGGTCTTTCACAGCTTCCCGCGGGAGCCGAAACTCGCTGCTCAGTGGGTTGCTACTGTAAAGAGGGAACACTTCAAGCCAACAAAGGCGAGTGTGTTGTGTTCCAGACATTCCCAGACAGGCTGCTTCTAGCAGTATCGGGATGCCATTCTGTCGAAGTGCAACCTCCAGCACAGCCCTGTTGAGAGCACCATTTTTTTAGTTTCTGGTGTTGTGGCGCACCTGGGGTGCCTTTGCCTCTCTCGAACCTCCCGTATCTCCTGGCAACAGCAGCAATCTTCTTCGTCGGTCATTGTAACCGCAAGTGCGCGCATGAACACCTGTTATGAAAACATGCTTATCGTGATATGAGTGCCTCAGAAGGGACCACTACTGACCAAAGCGTTTCAATATAGCTCATGCTGAACTAAGTGACGACGCCACTGCAGTTACAAAAGCCTCAGCGGCGGGATATCGGCTCTAAATCTGGAACAGCAGTGGTGACGTCGCAAAAAACATGTGAGGAGCGGCTCTCTGTAATCACAATTGGAGTATCGTGTCGCCGCTGCACGACTGAAGCCGTTGGTGCGTACTGGCGTGTCGCGCTGCTTGTACTGTATGTACTCCTGACTTCTTGTTGGATCACGGACAAAGAAAAAAGAGCTGTGCGCTGGTGCCGCGACAGTAATATAGGGATGTTATGGATGAACCCCCGGTGAAAAGACCTCTGTAGCACTTAAAATTTGCATATAAATTAGTGCGTACGTCAGCAGAAATTTAACCTCCTCTAATAAAGAAGGATATATACTTTGCACCATGGTACCGCATTTTCGAGAGCACGGTGCGAGAAAGGGAAATAATTGTTGTGGCTCAAGACGCCCTTGCCATGTTTTCGAAGGAAATTTTCCATTGAGAAGAGTGGTTGCTTCCTCAAAATCAGCGCAGAAAATGATTCACAAATTGCATACGCAAAACCATACCCCCTAATAAAAAAAAAAAAAAAAAAGACTTCGGCGGAATTGAACCCGCGAAGTTGAGCGCACGGGCGCGACGCGCGAGAGCACTGCGCCAACGCGCGCAAACGGGCGACACGGTGCAAAATAGCCTAGGTAATAGATGGAGGCCCATCCTTCCGTGTCATACGTCGGTGTTTACTAGCTGGTTTACAGAATTCCTGGCTGGTAAACTGAAATTTCTTAAATAGCGCTTGCACAGCAAGGTTCCCCGAAGCCCCCACAATAGCTTATCGCCATCAACTCCGCTGCTTCGCGAAAACGCTCGCAAAAATGTGTGTGCGCGGCTGCGACTGCGATTTCCCACTGCGGGGATAGAGCTTGTCGTACTTTGGTTTTACGTTTCACATGAAAAACCTTGGCCGATATTGATGCCTTATTACCCAAATTACCCTACGTAACTCTTCTCTGCACGAAACTGACCTACATTTTCTACAGGCGAGCCGATTCGCACACCATTTACAGCTTGCAGCTCCGGGGTAGCGGCGGCGCCGAAGAGCACAGTCCGAAGCGTCGAAAGCCAAAATACGGATTGCATTAGCGCTAGTGTTGAGTTGCATGGGCTTCGTGGACCTTACTGAGTTTATTACAACTCAGAAACTATCAAAATAGAGCCGCATTCATTGCGGCACAGATGTTTGTCGGGGAGCAGTTTCGCTTCTCGGTCGATTCCCGACGACGCGTCGGGCGACCGGTCGGGTGACCGATTTTGTTGGCTTCTTCGGTCGGCGACCAGTCACACTACGGCGACTTTCCATCGGCCGACGTGTTTGTTTCGCCGTCGGCGTAGTATGACAGCGCGGTCGGGCAACTCGGCAGTTGGCCGATGGCTTGGCGACTCAGCTGTTTCCCAGGCGGGTGAACGTTGCCGGTTGGGACACGTATTCCATCGGAAGTGTTGTTCGTCGCCGGCACTTGTCGCCGTCGCCGCTCGTGCACGGGCGAGAGGCTCGAACAGTACGGGTGTACGATAAACTCACTACTCGGACTGGCCATCGTGGGATCAATTAAACAAATGCAAATACAGCGTTTTCTACCGCGACGACCCGCTGGGAACGCGTTTCATGCTCCGCCTCCTCCGAGGGTCCTCACGACGACGTCACGAAGACTTGACCAATCACGAACGGCGGTGAGGTTCGCCACATGCCCCTAGGCACCCGTTGTTCATTTTGCCAAAATTAAGTGCTTTTTAATAGTTTAGGCCAAGTTTTGACTTGATTTTCGAGTTCGCCGTATGAAAAATATAAAATGGGAGCAAAAGCTCTTTTTTTGTATAAAAAGTGCTTCAGTATCCCTTTAAGCAGTTAAGACGCGTATGGAGCGGTCGTGAGCATAGTTATAACTATAACTTTGTTAACGAGGAACGGAACCTCCGGATCTGGTGGTATCAGTTGGAAGAATTACCGCTCGAGCACCTTGTCCTGCCTTTGCACCAAATACGGATCACGGGCCGCACAGGTCGTCAGCACTCACGCATGTCAAGCGGGCCTTGAAAGCACGGATAGGTTCAGAACTTCCTGTGTTTGCGTGTGCGAAGGTATGCAATGTCGCCCTTGCCGAAAAGCGTAGTTACGTGCGTCAGGTATCATCCACTGCGCACAAGCAAAAGTTCAGGCTGTGCTTAGAGTATGCGCAACCTTTGTATGGGTGTCTCGATGAGAACCAATGCGCAGGGAAAATTCTTTTTTCTCTCGTTAGTGTCTACTGGGATAGTGCATTGGTTCGTATACTAATCTGCGTCTTGTTTTTTTTTTTTTCTTTTAGAAATTGGGAGATTGTTCACACTTTAGCACAAGGCAACCTTTGGCTCTAGCTAACTGAAGAAGGACTAGAGAATGCGTTGCGGCCTTGGACTCAGCAAAACTGAGTCCAAAGCCTGCGTAACTAATTGTAAAACTGAGGCCTGTATAACTAACTTGAGGAGTTGCATGCAGTGGAGTAGCAATGAAGGTTCCCCCAAGTGTCCTATGGTATGGTACCTCTGGTCTGGGCGATCAACCGAAAGAAAAGACGTAAAGAAAAATGATAACGATAATAATAGGACACGTTCGGAAGCCGGTCTGTCTAGTGTTGTGGAAATCCCTACGCCAAGAAAAAAGTGCGTATGTGTCCTCGTTGATATATTGTAGGGTTTAACGCGCCGACGCAACGCAGGCAATGAGGCGCACCGTAGTGGAGGGCTCCGGATTAATCTTGACCACCTTAGGCCGAAATCTCGTACACACGGGCGTTTTTGCTTTTCGCCTCCATCAGGAAAGCGGCCGCTGCGCCCGGGAATCGAACCGCGACCTCGTGCTCAGCAGCGCTATTATTAGGTCTCTTCGTGAATTTTATATGCTGCAATAAAGGTCTCAAGCTGCCGTGAAAGGTCGAAAAAAGTTTATTTTGGTTTCATTCATCACAATTACGTAACAAAATGGTGTGAGCCAAATGGGCACTTCGCCGTTCAGTTCTGAAAACACGAAGTGTAAATCATGGCTGCTTCAACTACCAGTTCTAAAAACAAAACAAAAAGTGAACTGATACAGTTGCCTTCTCCCTGTGTGTTGCGCTTGTCAAACGAGCTGCTTAAAAGAAGTTGAGAGCCGGTTTCGCTTCGCTGTCTGTCACTAAAAGAGATGCCGTGGAAAACACGCGTTCCACGTCAGCTGACGTCACATTTACAGTGGAAACTGCCCTTGCGAGTCGGGAAAGCAAGGGAAAGTGGCTAGCGTTCGCTTTCCGTTAGGTCGAACTCGTTTAGGAACAAAGCTTGCAGCTTGCAGGCGCAGGCGTGACCG
Source organism: Haemaphysalis longicornis (assembly GCA_013339765.2). Classification (NCBI taxonomy): domain Eukaryota; kingdom Metazoa; phylum Arthropoda; class Arachnida; order Ixodida; family Ixodidae; genus Haemaphysalis; species Haemaphysalis longicornis. The sequence continues at coordinate 73,810,461 of CM023453.1, forward strand.
CAGTTCCTATCGCATGGGCTCTCCTGTTTCGGGTGGATTCTCGAACCAATATTTTAGGCCTTCGTAGACGCTGATTCGGGCAAAGGCGTCCGAGTGTCTAGACAGGAGGGCCAGTATTGCAAAACGTCCTGGGGGAGGAGGGGGGAGCGCGAAGGGAGATGGGGCATAAGCTGATATGCGAAATTTCGCAGTGAACACAAGCACCGCGCCAGCGTCCCGATGACGGCGAGGAGGGATGCGATGACCGTCGGTTTCGGACGCAAAAACAAAAGTGAAGCGTGGGGAGACAGCTCGCAGCCGGGGCGAAGGCGCCGCCCAGGTAAAAAATCACAAGGCGAAGTTGGTGGGAGATATAGGGGAAGGGGGGGGGGGGATGGGATGCCACCGCGGTTGTTCCCCACGACGGATACCAACGGCTTAGAGCCGCGTTTATTAGGCGGAGAATCGCGACGAACTTCGTAGCAGCGCTGTATTTAAGGACATATTGTAGTAGAATCGCTGCTTATAAATATACCGTGCTTGTAATCAGCCAATCGATTTTAGCAGTACTGAGTTATGGTTAAATTCAAGGCTTACTAATGTTTGAACTTGGCCTGGTCGGATGTTTTGCGTATTTTTGCATATTTTGACAAAAAAAAAAAACGCGTAGAAGGAAAAGTGCGCTCTATTTTGGGAAAAATACATGTAATTCCATTCTCATTCCATTCCGGACAAAAGGCGCTTAATTCCATTCCCATTCCATTCCTTCAAGTATTGTCGCCATTCCATTCCCATTCCATTCCGGGGTCGCGAAAATGTGGAATGATTCCGGATTCATTCCAATTCCGGACTGGTAACTCCGCAACACTGGCCGGGAGGTATACCAATCTGAAGAAAAGTGTTAACAAGGTACTGTTCGACGGGTATATTTATCGCATTGTGCATACCCCGGCACATCAACACACACTCTTCTGTAGTCCGTAATTGCTGACATGAGTGCAAGGGGGCGCCTGTTGAGAACGGTAAAAATCATTCCGGCGAACTTTGATGTACGCTTTTTTATATAGTGAGTTATACAGCCAGATATTAAAATTCTGCAGCGCAGGGATGACATTGCTGTTCATGCTAACAACTGTTCCCTCTACTCCGAGTGTGCCAAAAAGAGGAGCGTTCTGCCCAATTTCTTCGTTTTTCTAGACGCTAGGATTTTCGGAAAGGAGTGGCAGCGTACACACCGGTTGGTTATGCAGACAGGAAACCTGGCCATACTCCTGGTCCCACCGGTACCTTTATCAAGGAATGCTAGTGTAGGGATGAGGGCTACGGTGATCTTGGTGGTGACAATGTGGCTTGAGAAAGTCATGCGTGAGTACGTATTTTACCTTCTACCAAAGTCTATACCCTGAGTATTATGAAGGAAAATATTCGATTCAAATAGCGAATGGGCCTACAGAGTTCAGCTAATAGACTTATATTTCTGCGGCAAATAACGAATCTGCGGGTGTAAACAGATCGGCATTGGTTTTGTGCACACATAAGGGCACCGACACGGCTTTCTAGTACAGCACGGTACCGAGAGTGTTTTCTATTTTTTTGCACTGATTTTGCTGCCGTGCACCTGCACGTATTCTTCAAATAACACTGAACGATGGCAGTAAACAAGGGGTTGTTTGGATCCCGCTGTGCAGTCTGATGCGTTTGGCTCAGCATAAAAGATCAGCAGTTGCCGGAGCTCCGCTGATGCGCGTGATATTTGATGTCGAACTTAAGTCTGGGAGGAAGGCACAGGGCCATCTGTTCACAGCCGTAGCTGACTCCCGCAGGTATTTAAAATGGCGTAAATTTTTCCTGCCAATTGTTGTGTGCTCGTATTGGTAGGGTAGTCACAGCTGGGGGCTGTTTCACTTGATTTGTTTTGTTACTTCCTTGGGCCCACCATGCAAAATTTGAAATAAAGCAAGGATAACGAACGCATTTAGAAAGTACAAAAAAGCAGGAGGGTAAAATAGTTTGGGAGCCCAAAAATTCTCTTTCTGATCCACTGTTGCCTGAAAAATTCACGATTGCCCATTTGAGAAGGGTCTGTCTATTTTGCAAAATAAGAAAAGGTATTAGAAGTCTTGAAAAAGTGCAGCGACATTGAAAAGTTAGTCCAGAAGTGATTTTACAAGTGAGAGTAGTGTTTCGGAAAAGCCTCAGGAGCAACTAACATCCCCTCATAGTTCTGAGGAGTAAAATAAAATTTTTTGGATGATCTCTCACTACACTAAAGCATTTAAGGTATATTTACATGAGTTCTTTACACCTGCTGCCGAACTATATTCTGGTAGTTTTACGTTCGCGTCTGTGCTAACAAACCAATCAAGTGAATCTTTGTGAGATCACGAAAGACAATACAGGTCGCAACGGTGAGCATACGTGTTCACAGTAGCGGCTCCCTCGCTCGCAGGAGCCATCCTTCGTTACTGAAAGTGGTTCGTGGTGTTGTTTCAGGTTTCGGTCAATGATTGCAGACAGTGGTGGACCAATGTTATGTCATTGAAATAACGACTGGTAACTGCGTACGTGCTTAATGTCTGACGGTTTGATTCCTTGACTGTTTCGTTGGTATATTTTCAAACCCAAATATTTCCTAATAAAACTTCTATAGCAGTCTTATCTTGAGATACTTTTATTACGAGCAAAACATTTTACTAGTGCAAAAACGACTTGACGTAAGAACGCCGTTTTTATAGTGTGAGGCATCTTCATACTTACGCTGGGGCGAGCAGATGTGCGGAGCAACAGAAACGGCATAAATACGAGAGACCACAAACTATGCAGACGGACTGTGAACGTGTAGGAATGAAAAAGCCGAGCAACGGCGCCAAAGCACCACCGCGATTTTTACCGTGCCATTCCGGTAGCTAAGGTCATGTGATTTCTGGCAGCATCTGTCTTGGCGCCGGGCATCACGACGAGCTCACTTTCATGGCCAAATGAGAGAATTGTTCTTATTTAACCATCCACTTATCATTCCTTCCCGATCGCCTTACTTCTGTTTTTCAAGCTACTGCCATTGACTTTACCACGCTTTTTTACTCTTCCATATGACCTATAGCTGGCTACTGGGTGATCCACAAGTAGGTGCCTACTGCGTAAGCAGTCGCACAGCCGTAGTCCGTGGGTGTTGACTCTGCGGCCGGTGAGTCACCCTTCCACTGTCTTGTTCCGAAGTGGCCCAAAAATCAGAATTGAATGATTTACCCAATAGCGAGAGAACACATATCGAGATTTCTGATCCGCTTGCGTGAGAGATGCACAAAAAGTTTGCTCTACTGAGGTCAAGAATGAATGAATGAAACTTTATTAACATAAGGATGGCTACTCGGCCTAGGGGCGGGGGGGGGGGGGGGGGGATGGGGAGGGTGGTGTCAAATAAGTCGGGTGAAGTTTACATTCTCAGATGGACTATGGAATATAGTAAAGAAAAAGTATAGCATTAACAAGTTTTATTAAAAAACAACACTTATTCCATATAAATGATAAACGCCTTTAATACAGTCTTTGTGGGGAAAGAGAACAAAGGTTATTTGTGAGGGAAAAGCCGAGGGAGATAGATGTCTATCGAGAGTATTTATGGTGTTCTTGTAAGAATGATTCCCTCTCACCGGAATGCATGAGCCACCTTAGCATCGGATGCTCGTCAGGTGAGCAGGACCTAGTCCGAGGGGCAGACGTTAGACAGGAGTATCTTCCACTGGTTTTCAGGCGGGTGGTGCGCGGAAGGGGTGGCAGGTGCTTGTTTTCCCCACACTCTACGACAATATGCCTGCGTGAACCAGGATGCTGACAGTATTGGCATTTTGCTGGATATCGGGTGCGGCATATCTTATGCAGCGTAATCAAGTGTGGGTGGGGCATCTTTGCAGTAGTTTGAGTAATGGTTTTTAGGACCTCGTGAAGATTGGGTGAGGTATCAGAAATGTCCGTCGATTAAAATTTCAATGCTGTATTATTGTACATGTGCTCAGAGGCCTGCTCGGCAACTTCTTGTCCTTTCTGGTGGGCAACCACGCTGATCTGTAGGAGGAATGTGGAGGCGTCCACGCAGTGCTTTTTTTCTACGTGGAGTTTGGTTAATAGAATGATGTGCGTTTTTGGTGCCACCCAATTCTTGGTGGAGCGGCTGCACACTTCCTGTGAGTCAGTTACAATCACCGTGGATTTGATCTTGTGAGGGCCAGCACCTTAGCAACCTCCCGCGGTTGTTTGGTCGATGGGCTTATTATAATATAAGTGACAATGAGTGCCGTCTTCGTGGTGACTACCACTGTTTTCAAAGATCTACCATGGATTGCGGCTGCATCAGTGTAGACCGTTTTCGGCAGAGTGCCGCACGTCCTGTTAAAGGGTTTGGATCTTGCTTCAAGATGGCATAAGTGGTGGACCGGCCGAATGTTTCTCGGCAATAGATGCCGGATAATATTTTGCTGCCAGCGCTAAGGGAGCTCGTTCATCGGCTTGACGTACAGGGAGCTCCTTTCGATACAGTTAAACCGTTTCTGAGGTTTTTTTTTTTATAATTCAATGCCTTTCTTTCTGGCTTGAGATGTGGCCCTCTGTGAGCTCGCCCACTTATTGTGCAGAACCATGTGGAGGAGCATGTCGGTTCACGCACTCATGGGAATTCCTAGCGCTTCGTGTAGCTTTACTGATAAGAGCGTTGAATTTGCCCGCGTCGGTCGTGGTTAGTATCTTGTAAGGTGTTGCTGTAAGTCGTGAGAGAAAAGGCCTTTATAAGACGGATGGTATCGCCTTCTTTCATGCCGAGGTGTCTACTTGTGACTCCGCCAATGTTATGTGCAACTTGTTGGGTATTCAGGTGAGGCTCTTGTGTAATATATTGAATTTTGCATCACCTTGTACGAAATGCCCAAGAAGCCTGAGTGAGCTGCAGAATGTGTTTATTTAAATTTATTTAAATGTTGTGCGTATCATTTTAGTGCTTGTACGCTTGCCTACAACAAGTTCGGACTTCGGCTGTGATCAGTTCGGTGCGCCTTCCTTTGTGTATGTCTTTGGAATGTCTCTTGTTGTAGGTAGTCTCAAAAACCCCCTTGTGATTAAATAACCGTCCAAATTATTCCATTATCTGAGTATAGCACAGAGTGCAAATTTGGAATGCTCTAGCCTTGCCGGGAGACTCAGGAGCGTGATGTCAAGTAGTAGTGGTTTGAGGAACGAGCTTGGGAGGTACCTTTTGTTTTGAGGGTGGTATGATCTGGGGAGATATGCCCGATATTGAGTGTACCTCTGCGGCCCGAAAGTGCACAATGCAGGTGCATGATCTGCCCGTACCCCGTGTTATTAAGGTTTGGTAGAATTGACTTGTGTGACATAATAAGCCGCTTTCGCTTGAGCGCTTCTATTTCTTGCGGAGGTGCCGGGTGGTGTAGGCGAGCATTTTAACTGAATCAGCACGCCCTGGCTTCTGAGATGCTTTTCCAGTCGAAGCGTGGTGTCTGCCATTTCCTGGAGTTCATCCGGGTATTGTGCATACATCCCAGTACAACCCTCTCCATCAACTTTCCCACAAATGATGTGAGAGAGATTGTCCGCAAGTTTTCATTGCGTGGAGATTTGCCTGTATTGGGAATAAGTCTTTCTCTGGTATCTTCTCTGCTATGGGATAATGCCTTCTGCCTAAAAGTCGCTAAAATACTCCAACATCGTACTGAGAGCTTCGTTATCAAGTCTGACTAATAGTTTGTAAGGATGTGGTCGTGTCTTGGAGCCCTGTTTCGCTTGCTTTTGACGGTTGCAGAACGGTGTTACTACAGTTGGAATGGTTTGTCAAGGCCTTAATTAAGGTTTCGGGTATAAAGTTAGAGTGGGGCAGTGTTTATAGCTTCGCAGGAAGTTGTTCTCGGGATCTTTGTGGAGTTGCTTCTAATCTCCTTGAAAGGAACTAATGGTGCGGAGCACATTATGAATGGTTTTTCCCTTGCTGTTTTAGGGGCCTATAAGATGGTGGAAGACAAGCGAAGTCTTCCTGTTGGATAACGTGCCCTCCGGACGATGAAACAGTTGAAGTCAGTATTTCTTGAATAACGAAAAAGGGGCATTGAGGTGCTTCTTCGTAGATTTGCACGGTCATTTTGCTTAGTTTGTTCTTGTGAGTTTGTCTTTTTCCTCTTGTAAGGCTTTGTAGAGCTTCCCAGAGGTGGATGAGTCTATTATCCAGGTGGGGTGTTGAATACGCACTCGGAATCACTTCGGTGTAGGTTTTGCGATCCTGCGCAATTTCAGCGGCCCAGTCATCCTAGGATGACCTCGGGCTCTTTCTATAACTTGCACGGGTCTCCCGGAGGTTGACCCAATGGGCGATTCAGGCGAAAACTACATGAGCTTTGTAGATTGTGTCGTTGAAGATTAGTTGGACGGTCTCGTGATGAGAAGCGAGGCTGATTTTAGTGTTAGTCTAGGAAATGCCGATAGAGCCTGCCAACAGAGACGATTCCGCATGAGCGTAGCGCGACTAGTACTATGTTGGTTACGACGCGAGGCTCGTTAAGCAAAGTGAGTCGACTCTCATTGACGAAGGTAATGATGTATTTATTCTACCCAGAGTTTACTTTGTGTCTCGACATCTGAGGGGGCAGCGGCGAAGCCTCACAGAATAAAAGTTGGCTGGTCCTTGGCTAAGATGAAAGCCTCTTGAATGGTGTGCCGTATCCAAGGGTGTTTTTAAACAATATGTGTTGAGCATGAACAAGTTTACTTTATTTTTTGGGGCGAAAGAGTGAACTTCTGTAAGAGTGTTCACATGCTTCGGGGTTGTCATGTGCTACGTTGCTGCGTCATTTTTTCTGATTAGTGTGGCTGTTGCATTGCCGATTGAATTGGTGTAGGGAACATACCAAGGCAGGCGCGGTATTCTGGTAACTTCTTGCAGTGCTGTATTATTTGGTTGGGGATTGAGTGTCACTGTAAACTGCTCTGCCTCTCCTTGTTTTTCTTTGATTCCACGGAAATATTATTGGATGATTGTCGCAGTGTGTTAATCAATTGCTTGGGGCCACGTTGTTGCTAGTGGTACTCTTGCTATATATGTGGGGTCTTGAGTACAGAGTTGAGTGCTTCGTCCATTGGTTATTAAGGTTTCGGCTCATTTTCATCTCAAGTCAATCTAGTCTTGTAGCGTGGTTTGTGTTTCGTGCTTGCGTACTTGCACATCTTGTTTGAGTGCACGCCGGCCTTGTCTGAGTGTTTGTTTGTCTTGTTTAATGTCCCTGAGTTTATGGACGACTGCATTGTGAAGAATGTCTATGCGATCCGTAAGAACTTATTACATGTTGTAAGGTTGCTTGGATCATTCTGGCGAGAATATTTTGCTAAGGGCGAAGCGCAGGGTTGACTTCGGTAGTATATTATGGTTGCATTGCTTCTGTCGCCTGTGGTGGTGCGAGGGGAGTGGTCGTCTCTGTTTACTGATCGCTTGGTGTTGGCCTCCCATCGCTTGTCAATAGGATTGTGTTGCCAGCCGTTCTCAAGAGCTTCCAGGTGGGCTTGCAGCGAGAAAATCTCGGTTTGGTTTGTTGTGCTGCTTGGGCCTGTAATTGACTGCATTCGGTGCATGGTGTTTCAAATTTCTGCATTAGTGCGGGAGGTTGGTGTTGGTTTTCAAGAGCAGTTAGATACACTTTGTGCGCCCAGCTCACCTGGTTAACACTCAATCAGAGCTGTGTGGCCCAAGACATAGACCTTGCATGGGAACGTCGTCTTGTGCTCGCTCACGCAAGAGTCGCACTTAGCTGCGCGGATATACATGGCCGGTCGATCGGTTCAGCATGCCGTATTGGTGGCAGACATACACGGCTGTATAAGGGCCCGTCGTTCTTCGGTGCAGTTTGTGGCAGACATTGCACCCGTAAACAGTACTTTTGTAGTGGAGCAGGAATGCGGAGCTCTATAGAGGACGTATTAGGGCACTTTTCTGCACTCGAAAAGGACGGACTCCGTAAAGGGGCCTGCGCCTATTAGGGTAGCGAAGAAGATGCAACGACCGGCCGCATCGGGACGGGGGTCATAACAAACCCCGCCCACTGCAGGATCGATGTGAATAAAGTCTTTTCCAGTCCAGTCCAGTCGTCCGATAAACATAGGGACAGCGTGTAAACTCTTTCAAGTTGCCCGAAGGAGTATACCTCAACTTGGTCTTGGTGAACATTTTAGGTGCGGAGCCCGAACGAGTATGCTTTAACTTGGTCTTGGTGAACATTTTAGGTGGGGAGTACCTTAGGAGCGCAGAATGTCCGTCCGCGTCCGTGCGCATAACGTTTACAATCGCAAAAAATCACACAGTCACCGACAGGATTCGAGCCTGTGTGTGGTAGACCAGACCGAGTTGTCTGTCAGAATTGACAGACAGAGTCTGACAGAGTTGTCTGTCCTGACGGACTATGTCTGTCAGGACAGACAGAGTCCGTCGTCTTACCCATTGAGCTACGAACATGGTTTATTGAAGAGAAGTATAGCGCAAAAAAGACGAAGGCCAAAGAATGCACGAGGACCAACTAGCATTCTTTATGATCGACCAACTAGCCCAACAACGTACTTTGCTACGACCATGAGTTAGTACCCTAGAGTCAAACGGCTTACCCCGTCGCCTGTAATGGGGCGGAGTACCTTAGGACCTCCCAATGTGCGTCCGCGTCCATACGTGCGCACACCACCATCAAGTGAAAATCAAGCGAAATTTGATTTGAGCCGTGAGTTGCGGTTTCATTTAGGGAATAATCAAAGTGCAACTTACGGCTCAAATCTACTGATGGTCGGGGCGCAAATCGGATGTCACTCGGGGCGCAACTTGGATGTCATTTTGAGTCCCCGTACTCCGCACCCTCGCCAACATCCACGGAGTGGAGATGGTGCCTTTTTTTTTTTTCAGAATATCCGTTTCGGTGAGCCCCGTTTGGACGTCAGGGATGACACTTTTGACTACGTCGTCGGGGCCCAACTTTATTAATAAGACGGTCTGCGTGATGCTGACTGTAATTCACTTTGGTTTTTAACCGTGATTTTGGGTATTTCGTTATACGGGGTGCAATTGGTGGTTGTATTTACCGCTCAGTTTATGCGTAGGCGTAGGTTTGCTTGCTTAGAAGGAAACCCAGTGGCTTGTAGTAGGCTGAGTGAAAGAGTAGATGTTCCTACTGCCACAACGGAGGTCCCAGCCAGTTTGTAGTTAGTCGTACGGAGATGGATTGGCCGCGGGAAAGGGTTTCAGACAGCTGGGAGCTCGGGTTATAGGTGGGGCCGAAGGTATGATTAGCGAAATTTTGGCTTTGGGTTAATGGCGTCGCTGAGCTCTTGACACGGCGTAATCCATGGCATGTCACCTTCCTTTGGTGAAGAGTCGGTCTTGTCGTCTCCGCTTGCTTCGTGTTGGATCTCGCCATTTCTTTCGGTTCAAGATCCGATGTTTGGAACAGCCGCGGCGGAGCCACCGTCGTCATCGGATAAGCGTTGCATTGTGGGCGTATGCTTTCACTAGGCCCATAAGAACGGTGGTAGGCCCAGCGCACTTGTCTGGAGAAAACCGTCGTACGCTGTCCAACATGCACCCAAAGGTTCGTGAAATATAGCCTTTGTGGCAAAACGATTAGGTGGATACGGCGGATCAGGGATAAATCTGTTTGGGTTGTAGTCTCTGAGAAATAAGCGAAAGTCCCCGGAGCACACGTGAAAGTGCCTCCAGTCGCGCATCATCTCCACCCACAGCTCGCACTTCGGGCCTCGCTCCTTGCGGGATGCAGCTCAGCTCCCGCGCAGTCCAGCGAGTGCTCAACCTGACCGACACAAAAATCAATTTTCTGTGTTTTTATTTCACAACGAGTTTCATTTCTCGATTCTCGCAAAGCCCTGGCTCAGCACGGCTACATTGCGTGAATTTCTTGATATTTCTTTATTAACTTTGGATATGCAACGCCTGTTAGAGTACAATATGCAGCAATATGTTGGCCGGAGCTAGCTTGACATTTAGATTTGTCCCATGTTTTTGTCTAGTGAACATGGGTGGCTGTGTGTCAGAAATCAGTCCTTTCAACGTGCGAATAAAGAATTTCAGGGACGCTAGGGCTCTTGGGGGGTTTGCTGTGTTTAGCTATAGTGTGAATATGCTATGTTGAACTACTGTAAGGACAGTGGAGGAATCTCTGTGTCAGAGACTAAGGCGACACACGATTGGTGGGTAGTGATAATGACGTTTTCTTGCCGAGCGGCTATTTGAACAAGGGCGCAGGGCATAGTACGCCTCAGAGGTGGCCGCCAAAGAGCACGCGGCATTGCGCAAGTGAGGCATTGCGTGGGAGGACTATATACGACTCGGAAATGAGGCGGCGGGGTAGGGTATGAAACGGGGCTGTCACCATACTCTCTCCGTAGATGGCCATGCTTCAGTACGCGAAAAAAGGCCAGCGTTACAACTGTTTTCTTAAAATCTGCTTCATGTCTAAACACACATGCATTGCTGGGAAGATACTTTTTCAGGGGCAACAAAGACCGTCGTATATTCAAACGTGTGGACAGTAGTGAGTCCACATCTGTAGGCGTTACGATGGGAGCCCTATTGGAGATACTGAGGCCCCGAATAAAGTTCGCACATAAGCTGAGGGTGTAGATATGTAGTGCTTCCCTGTAAAGAACGGGGGGTACTTGGGACCAATCGGTAAGCAACGTCTGGCTCCTATTTTCTGTTTTGTGATTCGCAAGCGAGGTTACAGATCGATAACTTCCCCATCACTTGGGTAGAGAAATTGAAAGTGTGATGAAAACATTAGAAGCAGAATAAAATAGCCCTCGTTTACATCGCTGCAGGCTTTAAACTTGAAGCCAACAATGCGACATAAACCCGAATAAAAATAAAAAAATACAACAGAAGTGACTGCCGCCATATTTGTGACAGAAAAATATGACAGCAAAAAATAAAATCAAAGGAAAAAACAGGATGTGAGAGCCACGCCCCATGAATCGATCAATCGTCTGTGGTATAAAAGCAAGAGCACTATGTGTATACGAGGTAAGAAAGCGTTGATGCCGATACCTCAGTTTCAGCTTATTTACAGCAGCAGAAAGAAAATGGATACTTGGAAGTGTGATGGACACTATTAAGAATTATGCCAACTTTTTATGTATGGCTTATCTTCACGTGCACTCTGGCGGGTACGTACCAAATATATTCACAAACTGGGGCATGGCAGGTTTATAATACTTGCTTTAAAGAGAGATGACAATGCATTTGGTTACACATGGTTCTCGCGGTCTATTTCAAGTTATAGAAATGTTAGACAGTAAACTGTTTCTGGAACTGAATACGTAGGAAGTGTTGTTCAGCACAAGGAAAACCCGTTCATAAAAGGAAGATGCTTAAAACGCTAAGCTTTCGCTCAGGCAACCCGAGTAAAAGTTAAAGTAAAAATTCTAAACTGCGTCGACCATGACGAAATTGAGCAATCGAATAGACATAGGCATCAAATGCCAGGGATTCAGGTTTAGTTTCGACCACGGGAAGGGGAAGGGGCGTTCTGTTCTTGAGGCGCTTTTGTGAACTTGGCTTTCATGTGTAAGCACTTGGCAGCAGTGGCAGCGGGCTGTTCGCAGCTCTAACCGGACGAATACCCTTGTTGCAGTTGCCGCGTACATTATAAACCGGTGCGTTCTTTATGGACCAAGCTGCCGCTCGCTGAAGATCGCCGCACTGACAACGTTTCTGAGATTTCGTTCTCGAACTGGAAATCGGCGGACGTTTCTGTGGAAGGAATCTTCTATGCCGGCACCACCTGCGACGTCTGCGCTACATAAACGACGAGCTTCCTGGCGGCGGTCACTTGGCATCAGCGGCAGTCTGTTAGCAGCTCTAACAAGACAAATGCCTTAGTGGCAGGTTCGCAACTACTGAAAAATGCGTTGTTAATTCACTTTTGTGCTGCCATTGCTGCTGCGGCTGCTGTTGGTGCCATCGACCGGTCGCATTATCTCAGTGCGTGGTAGCAAAGATTAAACCAATGTCTGTCACTTGTTCTTCGTGTAGGGCTGTCTTTCACGAGGATGAGCCGAATTTAAACTGTGCTGAGTGTTCAGGCGCTTATCATTTCGGAAAATGCGCTGGTGTGACAGAAAAATCTTTCAAGGGAAAGAGCAAAGCTGCAAAATAACTTGGCGATGCACTTAGTGACTACAGAAAAATGAGTTCTAAATTCACTTTTCTGCAGCTGTTGCTGCTGTGGCGGCTGCTGCTGCCATTGACCGGTTGCTATATCAATGTGTATGGTAGCAAGATTGAACCAATCTCTGACACTTGTTGTTCGTGTGGGACTGTCTTTCGCGAAGGTGAGCCGAATATAAACTGTGCAGATTGTTGAGCGCATATAATCCCGGAAAATGCGCTGGTGTGAAAAAAAAAATCTTTGAAAGGAACGAGTAAACTTGAAAAAAAAAAAAAAAAACTGGGAGTGCATTAAGTATCGCGATGTTGGACGGCGTGTTAGCAACAGCGAGGGTAGCGACTTTGAAATGGAGATCAAATCAGCGTTTGCATCCAATATCCAGAAGCTAGGCAACCTTCCTATCCTAGCGCAAACGGTTGAAAAAACGGAACAATACTGAACCACATATCTGACATGTTTGATAAATTTGAAAAACAAGTTCGCCGTCAAGAAAGCGAAATCAAGAAAGCGAAGTGTGCCGTCTTTCTCCTTCACTAGTATGACGGGTGCAGCCCCCGGATTTTTCGATTGCTGTATAATGTCGTCGCTGAGCGTGTCGTCGACTTGAGTCGGGATAGCTTCGTGCTCGTGTGAAGAGACGCCGTATGGTGACTGTCGGGTAGGTCGGGCTCCATCCTCGGCTGTTATCCGGTGCTTCGCCATAGGTGGCTGACGTAAATTTGAGTTCAACGAAAAACACTCGCTGTACTGACGAAGCAAAGCCAATAGCTTGTTCCTTTCTTCTTGCGGGAGTGCCGGATTCACGTCGAAGGGTTGCGGAAGCTTGAAGGTATTTTCGGGTGCGCTTTCAAAGTCGGCGACCGCGATCACGTCACTAGCTTGTTGCGTTTTTTCGAGGAACGCAATAGCAGCGCCCTTGTTCAAATGCTGGTACTCCTCGGTGAAATTGGTGACCAAATGACCAAAACGTGGGATGTGCGTTGCTTAAACCACGCCGTGCCTCTTGCGACAGACACACCGCGGTCGAGAAGCAACCTTTGGTCACTCTCCACGGTAGCGTCGTCATCAGAAACTGCATCTTCACAATAGACGCTGATCATCAAGCTTGCGCGGGGTGGCAGGGTGACATGATCGTCGACGATCCTTCCAGCTGCACGGTGTTCTGTTCCGGCGTCATAAAGTGATCGGAGGAAAAAGTTACCGACTTGGTCTGCAGATCGATTATTGCGCCGTTCTCCGCCAGAAAAGTCCAAGCCGTGAATTACGTCGCGGGAGCAGTTAGGCAAAACGAAGAACGCCGCAGGGTATGTTGTGCCGTCTATGGTGACGCGCGATGCGCACGTTCCACTTGGCGTCACGAGATGGCCTCCTGCTGTGCGTATGTGCGGACCATCCCATCTGGTCATAACTTTCTTCAGTTTAGGCGCAAATGGTCCGCTCATTACTGAGTAGTCGGCTCCTGTGTCTATGAGGGCGACTACATCAAAGCCGTCGATGAACACCTTGACGTTGGACCCCGCCTTCCTCGAGTTCCGGGTGCGTTGGGGCGTCGCATATCGGCTTGTGCGTGTTTACGGTCAGGCATTGTGCGTCATTGTTGGCGTCGTTTTTTCAGCGGCCGTCTCGGCCATGTCGGGTACGCGTCGCGCCGTGTAGCTGTCGTCGTGTTCGGGAGGTTCGTCAGGGTTAGTTCGGGTCGTCAGGATGAGGGCATTTCGTGAATCACAGTCTTCGGCGCATCCTTGCGTCGTTGGAGGGTTTCCGGTTTTTCGCCATAGAGCAACTTCACCTCCAGAAGTTGCTACTTTTAGTTTCCCCGGCGTGGGCTGGAGACCTTTCACGGGCGAAGTCAGCATTGCTACGGCGGTTCGGAGATTGGTACAGGTAGGGCGACTGCGAGCGGTTGAAACGGGCTGGGCCACTGCTTGGTTGAGAGAGATACTCGTCGATTTCACGTGGTCGTTGGCCAGGGAGAAGGCGAGGTGCGTCGAAGGAAAATCCTCGCAAACCAAGCCTCTTGTAAGGGCAGTGGCGTTAGATGGGGTCGGTCTCTCCGCACTGGTAACACAGCAGTTGATTATCGGGCGTTCGCCACTCCTGGGTCTTCCTCGGTCGGGCGGGCGACATTGGGCAGCGGTACCGCGGGGTCGACGAACAGCCGCGGAGTAGGTCGTAGCCTCTGGCTCGCGGGGTTCTTCGGACGGCATAGAAGTTCCCAAAGCCTGCTGTACTTCTTCCCGAATCACGTCAGTCAGGGAAGCGACTTGAGGTTGTGGCGTCGTCGTCGGGAAAAGTTTCCGCAGCTCCTCCCTCACCACAGCACGGATGGTCTCGCGTAGTAAGTCGGAGTTAATAACGCCGGCACCAATCGTATTCGAAACCAGTGCATTGATTGGGTGGTCGTACTACCTCGTTCGTATTTCAAGCGTCTCCTCCAACGTGGCCGCCTCAGATGCAAATTCGGGGGTTGCGGACAAGGCATACGAAGAGCTCTTGCTTAACCCCTCGCATCAGCAACCTTAGTTTCTTTTCTTCAGTCGTTTGTGGGTTCGCACGGCGATAAAGTCGCTTCATCTCCCCAACGAACACGAGCAAGCTTTCATTGGGATGCTGCGTGCGTGTCTGCAGCAGATGCTCGGCCCGTTCCTCGCGTACCAGAGTCGTGAACGTTTTCGAGAGCTCGGTCTTGAATAACTCCCAGGTTGTCAGCGTACGTTCATGGTTCTCTAATCAAATCTGTGCGGAGTCTTCAAGGTAGAAAAAACACTTACCTGAGTGTTTCGTCGTCATCCCATCGGTTAAGCGTTCGGAACGTCTCAAGATGCTCCAGCCATTCCTCAGGATCTTCCGTAGGTGACCCATGGAATGATGGTGGTTCCCGGGAACTAGGAGGGTGCTCGATGCGTTGGTAATCGTGGATGCATTGTTCATGGCTCCGGTCGTGACGTCTTCTGCCTTCAATTTTTCTGGCAGTAGTCCAAACTCGGGCGGGAGGCCTTGCAGTCGGCGGCTGGCTATAGTTGGACTGGCTTGTTTTCTTCCAGAGGTTGTTGGTAGCATAAAAGGTGCGTACCCCGCACCTAGACCAGATGTCACGAAGACAAAGACGACGCAGTTGTCTTCAAGGAAAGCAAGTTTATCGGAGCGAACTTGTGCTCCCCTAGAACTCAAAGAATACAGGCGGCGAAGCAGCACTCAACAAAATGACGTCCGAACGCGAGCGCGACGATTTGAATGCCGCGGCATCTGCTCTACGGGAATTTATCACTCGGCGCGAGGGTTTCTCGAATAGTCGAAGTGTATCCAAAACAATGTAGATCAACGCAGATTATTCTAGACTGTTCACGTTAGTTCGGAACGCGCTCCCTATCAGAGGAGATAACACATGCGGATCAGAAAGAAAGAACGGAATACGGGCCTTCCTTGGCGCACAGACCACACCGATAACGCAGAACTTCGCAGCCGGCCGGCAAAAGCAAAACACAAATAAACAAACCCAATGCATGGTTCGCGGCAATATTATCACCATATTGACAGATTCGCAAGCTGTCTGTCGCTGTTACGCTGCTGGTCTCATTGTTCTCGTAGCCCTCCGCGTCCTACAGCCCTTTCCTTACCCCCGCAGGGCATCTGTTAAAGAAGATGTTTGTGTGTACTGTGAGACACCACGGACCGCGCGCACTCACGTCTAAACGTACGTGGTACCGGCGTGTTCGGTGGAAAGATGATCCTGGTGGTTCAGCTGACGCTAAGTACTTGGACCTTTAGGGCACTTTGGCGAAGGCAACACCCCACTTCGACCTCCGCTTCCCGTAGACGGCACCTCCGGTCTGAACCTCCCAGACGAATTCGGCAGTTGCTTTTTCCTGTCCTACCTTTCATTTTGTCATCTTTCAGTTTCCTATCTTCTTTCTATCAACTTTTCTGTCGTCTCGTTAATTCTTCAATTTCACTTGTTGCTGGCGGCTGGGGTTAACCTTGCGTGGGGACCAAAATTGAGTTCAGCCACATTTGGTTATGGTCATGGTGTATAGCTGGCGTGGGCCGGAGACTATGCGAGGATCTGTCCCGTCCCGTCCTATTGTTGGGCTCTGTTGTGGGTGGCTGGTACCATGGCGGAATAGATTTTTCGTTTAATGGCTTCTGTTTTCGACCAAATGATCTCTCTTGAAAAACGAGGCGGCTCCTATGTAACTCCAAAGGTTTTCATGGAAAATGACGACAACTTCCCACACTTCCACATGGTACACAGTAATGACGAAGAGATAAATGCACGACTTGTCTCCCTATTTCTCGTTAAAGAGACTCTAACAGCCAGCATAGGCGAAAGCTACAAGATCAAAAAGCTAGAAAATGGAGACCTCCTAAGTGCTGTACAAGCCGCAGCATGAAAAGCTCTCACATCGAACATGTTTTGGAGAGATGCCCATAACCGTGAGCGAACACCAGTCACTGATCACAGTCCGCGAAGCAATCTCAGACGCGACCTAACATACCGGACCGAACAGGAGCTTCTCGAAGGTCTAAACAAACAGAACATCCTTAACGTCTATGGGATCAAAATCAACTGGGAAAACAAAAAAAAATCCAGGCAGAGCACATCTTTCTCACTTTTGCGTCAAGCGCACTTCCAGAATCAGTCGAGGTAGGCTACACGAAGACGAAACTGAGACCGTAAATACCAAATCCCCGCTTATTCTACAAATGCCAACAATACAGTCACGGCTAACAAAGCAGCCCCGGCCCAGACACCTGCGCAAAATGTGCCCCCCATGAACGTCCTGCTGAAAACTGTAAAGCTGATACATACCGTTGCGTGAACTGCGAGGGGAACCACGCAGCGTACTCTCGTGTGCTCCCAGCATGGAAAAACGAGAAATTATAACGTAACATTTCAGGATGCATGTAAGCTACTCTGACAAACGCCTATCCGATCATATTCCGTAGCGGTGCAAAGGGCACGGCACATCGCGCTGGCCGAAGCCCCACAGACTAAAGCTGAAGCACGGCCCCGTGCGTCCCCGGTGGAAGCCGCTAGCGCAAGCCACCACCTCCAAAGAGGCATGCACGGACACCCGGTTCGGCCGTCTTCAAGGCCTCGTCCCACACGGCGAGGTCTAAAGGCCAACCACATGCACGCGTAAAACCGACGTACTCGCGCAACGACGTAAACCGGCGTAAGCGCGTAAGGAACCGGCGTACTCCGGCGTACACCGAATGCATTGCTACTCCCTTGTTACGCCCAAGGCAGACACCGCCGGACATCAACGCAAACGTTCGGGCGCACGGTGTTGACGGAGACCTCTGGCGGTGATGTTATTTGGCATAACAAGACAGCAAATTAATAAATAAGCTAACTTCACTATTAATTATGCGATAAAACGAAATAATTTGTAAAATACGGGGATATAGTGCCTAGAATAACGGGGAGCAAACAACCGGATAAACCAAGCGAAGAAACGAGCAGCTCTGGGAGCAAGTCAGTTTACGCCAAATGTAGCGGAGGGTTTTGTGCCTGGCAAGTATGCATACTAATCCTCAACATTTTTAATGTCCCAAGAACTGTTGTAGCTGATTTTGTAATAAATATGCGTACTTATGTAAGAATAGGCATTATTTGTTTTATTTGAGTTAAAATGTAGTTGAACTGGTCGCCACAAAGCTGAGTCCGGGGTAGTCGAGCCACAGTGCGCCACGCATTGGTTTACGCGCGCGTTGCGGCGATATGTGGTTACTCGCCCTCTCCGACGTCGTCGGTCGGCGTAAAGGCAGCGGCGTATGTCGCAGCAGGCGTACGTCGTTCCGCGAGTACGTCGGTTTTACGCGTGCATTTGGTTGGGCCTTAACACTAGCGAACCTGTGCGAGCCACACAAGCCTCCAGCGTCTCTCAAGAAACAATGGATATACGCGAAGGAGGGTCTATGCTGTCTACGTCAGAGGAGCGGCGGAACTGCATAGAAAATACAAGAAGAAACATGCATCAAATCAGGGGACCGAAAACATAATTTTTCACCCCATACAAAAAAGACAACATGGTATTCATGGTACACTGGAACTGCCAAAGATTTAAAATTTTCTAAATTACATCAAGGACATAATTGCCACATACACACACAAACCTCTGGCCTTATGTATTCAGGAAAGGAACCTTGGCCCTAAACACAAAAACGTGCTAAGTTGATATCAGGTCTTACCTAGAGCAAGCATGCAGGCTCTCTCGTGGCATTGTTGTAATAGTGAGAAATGGTATCGTAGTGCCGGAATACGCACCTAAACTAAGACTAGAAGCCGTTGCTGCCACGTTACTTGCATACAAAGCAATTGTAGTGGGCCGGGTGTACTTAGAAGTACACCTCACATAACCGTTGAAGATTTAGAGGCATACTCAACCAACTTCCATAGATATATTTGATGGTTGATAAATTTAACGCCTACTTTACGTTTTAAGGGAGTGAAAAAACTGATGTAAGTGGCCATATTTTAGAGAATTTTCTTGTGTGCAATGATGTTTGTTTACTCAACAGCAGAAAGCCTACTTATTGATCGCCAAGCGCAGAGGAAATGAGCTGCATTGATTTGCCCGTGAGTTCGCCTTCTGTTTTTAGTGATTTTAATGGCATACCATAGATAATCCACATTGTAGCGATCATCTACCAGTACTCATTAGCAAATCGCGTTCACCAACGATTTCCCAACAAAAGCACGCAGATGGCAACTTCAGTTTGCCGACAGGGAGCTTTGCACATCTGAAGCTAGCTTAGGCAAACATTTCTCGGACACTACTAGCATTGATGAATTAAATGAAGTTTTTACATTCTGAGTCATTAATGCTGCACGCATAGCTATCCCATGGTACGGAGGAGTAGTGAGACAAAAAGCCCAAGGTATGGTGGATATAAGAGTGTAGGAAAGCCAAAATGCAGCAAAACAAAGCATGGGCAGTGTTTCGAAGATAAGCAACCACAGGAAAACCTATTGTGCTTTAAAAAGGAAAGAGCCAAACACGTTACATTCGCTGCAAGGCCGAGAAGGCCTCCTGGCAATATTATATACAATCGATAAAGAGCTGACCGACGTCAAAAGATGTGTGGGATCAAGTTTGTAAGCTAAATGGCACACACTCCCTCTACACACTCCCTCTATTAAGAGCATCAGGTGTACAAGCAAGTATAGAAGAGCAGCCGAATATACTATAGGAGCACTTCTCCGAAGTTTCAAGTTGTTCACCCTACAATGAAGCTGTTCTAAAGTGCAAAAAAAAAACAAAGAAGAAAAACTAAGGCTTCCAACAAATGGTGGAACGAAAGAACCATACAATTGTCTAATAACTCTCCAAGAATTGAAGAGAGCTGTATTGGCGTGTAAGCGGACTGCAACCCGCCCAAATGATATACAGCATGAAATGCTCGCACATCTTTCAGGTCCCTCTGTAAGAACCTTTATCAAGTTCTTTAACAAAATCTGGGAACTGGGAGGATTGCTGGAAGCCTGGAAAGAAGCATTTATTGTAGTATTCCTTAAAACTGAAATACCACCAACCTCCTCTAGTAGTTATAGACCCACACCCCTTACCAGCTGTCTAGCCAAAACGTTTGAACTTATCGTGAATACCAGACTAAGCTTTGTTCGACAACCATACAATCTACTCGATGTTCAGAAGTGCGGTTTCAAAAAACCATCCTCAACGACTGACCATCCTGACCGCCTCAAAATTACCGTACGAGAAGCATTTAATACACAAACTACACTGCCGTGCTGTCTTTTTTGATCTTGAGAAGGCTTACGACTCTACATGGAGGTTGGAAAAAAATGCGTGATTTACTAGAATTAGGCATCCGTGGAATAATGCTGCATTGATTGAATGACTTTGAAGGGGACGTGAGAAGACGACCTGCCTTCATCTATTGCAGAGTGCCGAACGATCAGCAGAAGGCAAACTGCGGTGGAGACGGGTGAGCCATGGCACCGGTGGTGATCCGGCAGGCCACAGCGCGATGGCGGTTCTGTCGGTTCCGTGTCTGGATTCACACCGCTGGATGCGTGACTCACGGCTCATAACGATCTGCAGTCCCTAGGTGCACTGCTCCGGCGGCGCAAAATCCCTCGGCAGCTGCGGTTGATATGCCTCATGTACTCCCTGTCCAGTTGGCTCGTGGTATTAAGCGCAAGGGAACGAAAAGTGAATAGCAACAAAAAATACCAATGTGCGCTATACATTGCGTGCAAGTTCGTTCCAGTCATAGTCCCGGATGAAGGGGAATAGCAGGCTGTGCACCTTCCACATGTGTCGAGTTCTGGTGAGGTCGTTGAAGCTGTCTGGTGCATTGCCATTATGCCAGTGTGCTCAGTGGTAGACGAGTCAGAGGGCGGAGAGCGACTCCAGAACGAAAAGAAAGCAGGGTGTTCTGGTCGGACAGGTTGTCGCACAGAAGCACTGATGGGTCTCCGGTAATAAAAAGTAGCTGTCTGGGTACGCGTGCTTCGTACCACAATACCTTGACGCTCCTGATTTGGGAACACGCCGCGGTGGATATCGGCCCATCTTCACACGAGCTTTCAGTTCAGGACGTTCATAGTGAAAGGTTTTGTTTTCGCAGCCTTACCTGACGTGGTGCTGCTTTGCCCTGCGTTCGCGTTGGCAGTGATGATTGCGACCCTCTCCTGATAGTCGTTGGCAATGGTGGTATATTACCCCCTGGAGCAGAGTCCTGGCCATCGCTCTTGCAGACATGACCGCCCAGGCGGGAGGCTTGCGTGGGCAAGTGCTTTGAATTACAGGTTCCGAGTCTGTGCGTTGAAATTGTTCGTTGATTGTAACGGTGGAGACTGATCCTTGGTTGTCGCACTTGCCGCACTCAGGAAAGTTTGTACCATCAGCTACATCTGACCGATAAGATACAACTGGTGACGGGCTGCTTACTCGTTTCCATAAATTGCGAGAAGCTGGATCGGAGGTGGCAGAGCCTAAACACCTCTCTCTTAGGATGCTACGGTTCCAAGCTTCAGCCCCAGCGTGCGCTGCAAAGCTGGAATGAGCAGGCGATGTAGAGCACCAAGTGATATCGATGTCGGCGAATGGACGCAGTCCAAACAGAGGAACGCACTAGGCTTTTTCTCGGGTCCCAGTTGTGAGACGGATACGGAACGTGGCTTGGTTGTGTCTGCGTGTGGCGAGAATTAAACGGGAATCACTAAGCTGACATGCCCAATTGTTTCGTTGTCTGCGCTTGTGTCGGAAGGTGTTGTAGCCCCGAGGTGGCACATCAGGATGGCTAGGTTCCCATGTGTCACTCTTCGAAAGACGCTCCTTTCCGTTTGCTCCCCGTTTTCTTTCTGCCGACCCACGGCTGGGCTAAAGCGCTGGCCGGCACCGCTGCGTTCAGAATGTCGCCCCCGCGAATTCCAGGTAACGGCTGGCTGAATCCCTGGTTCCGCTCTTTGTAGAGCCACTTGTGTGAATTCAAGTGACGTCACATGGGCAATTGTTGTGGGGGTCGTTTAAGGCTTTGCTTTCCAACCACCTTCACAGTGTCGATTGAAGCCATTTTTTAAAACAAACACTGAGGCAGCTAGAATGCGGCAAAGTAGAATAAATCTACTTGCGAACATGTGCAGGTCATGGGGACTTTAAAATGTGAACACCTAAGATAGTTGATGTTATAATCTCTTATGCCAGAGCCCGGCTTTATTTCAGTTTCGATTTTGTTAAAGTGTTTCGCTTTATTTCACGCGCAGTCGAACAACGAGCTATTTAACGCGAGAGATTACACCATACCTTCTGAGCATTAGCGCATCTATATACAAGAGCGCGCAGTAAAATGAAACCTTACACAATCGACTTAAATCGACGCGTTCATCAAGTTACTTGCCGAACGGCCCACACATTTTCAAAACCATTTTCAAAACCGTCACACCGCTGCTCACCCGCACGTGAAGGGCACTTTACTGAAGCTTCACTGGAGTAACGAAGCCCCACGCATAAGGCTTTGGGACAGACGAAGGAAATTTGCCTGCAGGTGGCCACACGAATATGGTTTTATAAGTACTCTTTCCAATTGGTTGCGACGGAAAGAAAGCCTATGAGGAACAAGTTTTACAAAGATGGCGGCCATCGAGTGATGTCTGGCTGAGTGCGCTCTGGGCTGTTTTCTATGTCCTTGAAACGTCATGACAAGCATGTAAGAAAAAATGCAAAGTGAAATGCTCGTTTTATTTATTCATTTCTGGTAAACAAGACATCGTTTTCTACCTAATCAAAGTGAGAGCGCTACAAAAGGCAATATCTTCCAGTTAAAGCGAAAGGTGCATGCGACGTATAATGATCAGGGCTTGAGATTTCAGACAAGATAGCTCTGCTC
Organism: Haemaphysalis longicornis; assembly: GCA_013339765.2. NCBI lineage: Eukaryota > Metazoa > Arthropoda > Arachnida > Ixodida > Ixodidae > Haemaphysalis > Haemaphysalis longicornis. Next base: position 73,833,008 of record CM023453.1, read on the forward strand.
CGACTCCCAGGGACGATTTGCGAACGCAGTTCTGTGTTTACGATATATGCTTCAAGAAAACTGAAGGTGAGCGAAGAAAGAAAGACCAGCAGCGAGGATTTTTTAATGGCTCTGGTCAGGAGAGAAAAAGGCCCTTTCCGCTTCTCTGGCTTTTAGATGTCGGCGTGAAAGATTGCGGACGCGGGGTGTTAGTCAGTTTGAACGAGGCATTAGTCTCAGTGTTTCAAAGTTTTCATTGTCGGATGTCTAAGGTGGTCTGAACTGTATTGCTCATTGCAAAGAGAGAGAATGAAGATTTTTCTTAAAGGAGAAATGGCAGCGGTTTACGAAAATCGGGTAAAGAGATGTAAGGGAGCCCAAGGATGGAACCGAAGGTCTAGGCCGCCGGATGCAGCAGCTCCTTCCCTCGCCGTACCATCAGTGCGTGCTGACGGTTAGATAATTAGGTGGTAAAAGCGGACTCCCATTACTCAATAGAAGTAGAATATAAAATATTTTTTTAAGTTGTTCTCCTCTGAGCACACCCTTGGGAATGGAAAGTTTGCGTATACGAGAGAGGATGCTTCCCCGAATGTAGCAGAGTTTCAAGGTAACGGGGGATCTTCACACTGGACGCGTTAGCTCACAGGAATGTGTAGATACTTGTGCTATAAATTCCAGAGTTTGTGGTTCTTCGGCACCAAGACTCCTTGTAGCAAGAGGAAAAATAGTACGCGTTGGCGTAGCATGAGCAGACCGTCTTAGCGCTTTTCTAGGATGCGAGTGCGGTAGTCGTGGTCGCAAGGAACACGGTATCTGATTTCGAGTGTCACTTGATCGGTGCCTCGTTGTCTTATAGACGATTGCACCCGGGTGTGCACTTGGTATTAACTTTCTGATTTGACGAAGGGAGTATCTTGCTAAAGCGTTGAGGTGTTTTGCCTGCAGGTAATAGTCAAAAGCCATTGCAGATCCTATGATGATGTTCGCGCTCGTATTCGATACTTGCGCAAGTCAGATTGGAAAGAGGTCGTCCCCAACGTCCATTGCTTTCTGTATGTATGTAGAAAGGTCATGCAGTCACAAAGAGTGATAAATAGTAGTCAACTTTGACAATTACTGCCGCATGCTTTGGTACACGCCGGAGTCGGTGTATACTGTGGTTTTACGATTTGAGAAATTTCTTTTAATGAACTTGATCTTACTGTCGCGACTACAACGCCTTCGGTAAAAGAAAAACAACTGTATTGACATCACATCCAAAACACAACCCGTCCGATCGCAGCCATCCTTCGTCATAGTCCTCTTCAACACTCATCTGCATTTTACGTCCTTCTCCTCCGGGGTATAAACTTTCAACAACCTACCCCCGAGGTGAAAAAAAGACGGTAGTCACTTAGAGGATCCATGTCACCCCCGTGTTTGCGCCTATACTCCAGAAACGGCGGGGTGTTCCCCATGGCCTTGTCCTTGTCATTCCACGAAGACAAGGGTGCGGGCCTCATTGACTGTTCTTCCACCGGTACTTCCGAAAATGCGGAAGTGTAGAGAAACTATTGATCCTATATTTGTCGCTTGCATGATGTTTTATCCAAGACTGGACTTTGTCATTGTAGTGGCAATGACACCGGTGTTCACCAGGTACCACTTGTGCGAATAAGAGGATTCTTTCACGTTGGTCTCTCAAGTTTCAGCCAAATTGAACCAAAGCCTGTGTTTTTTGTAAACGCCATTTTCATGACTTGCCTTGTTTTCTTCAGTCAGATTAGTCAGCGTCGTAGTAGTGAAGTCTTTGTTTGATAAGAGATCCTTCTTGTCACGTCGATGCCATAACTTCAGTATGGTCATGTCGTTAGAAGCGATGGCTCCAGTTCTGGCACAGCTGCCACTCGTTGACAAATTCGGTACACCGTGTGGTTTATGCAGTATTCCGCAAGCGTACCTTGCGGCTTCGGTTCACGTTGAATGAAAGATGTCGGGACCATTTCATGTATCTTGGTGTTGTTGCTAGAGTCCTCGATAAGAGTGCATGCAGTCAGATACCTGCTTGAGTCTTGTATACCTAAGTGGGAGGTGATGCGTTCCCGGGGCGAGAATTGTACGGAGAGATGCTGCGATGCGTCTTCGCCATATCTGAGACACGCACCACGACGGTCGCTTCGTGAGAACTGCGTCACTTGCTTTAACATTGATTCCTATACACGATGCTCTCACAAAACTCAGCTGTCTCCACGAACACTTCCTCCGCGTAGTCAGAAAGAGCTCGATGTCACAGTCTTTGTTCCGTAGTTGCCAGGACTCGCACTCAAGGCATTTGCTAATGGAGGAAATTGTTTCATCCGTTGTTTCCGAGTTAGACTAGCAGCTTTCTCTTGGGAGAACAGCGTCCTTATAGTAGGGCATCGAAGAGTTCGTTTTCGGTATAGCGCATCTATAGTTGGCTTTGTTCATGGTTCGATCGTGATGATATCGGTTTAATTTTCTTTCAGGCATCTGTCGCTGCCGTTGAGTACATGCCGCCTTTCGCTAATTCCGGCTTTCCGCCCCAAATTATCATTACTACAACGCCTTTGGTAAAAGTGCTTTATTTACAATACATCAGACACAGAACACATCCGATTGCCGCAATTATTCCTAGTCGTACACTTCTACATTCATGCACACTTCACTTCTTTCCTGCTACTTCATCTGTTCCGGTATAGGTTTGGTTCCATGTTATTGGTAGAGGAGCGTTTGTATCGAGCGTCCCTGTATTTGTGACATGCCTATCGCTGCCTGCAGTCATTTCTTTTTTCAGTGGGTGTGTGTCTTCTATACGACGGGCTGTCCTGATTTTTTTTCCCAACCAATCGGTTGGTGCTAGGAGAGCGCTTTCTCTGATTTGTTCACATGCATTAAGAAGACACTATTGCACGGCTTATTCATCGTCACCATCATTACATCCTGTTTAGGTCGACTACAGGAGGAAGGCCTCTACCATTGACCTTCACCACTCTTGTCCAGGGCTGCCCGAGTGAATTATTTGGCTCCTACGCCGAATTATGTTAATCCATCCCTCCATCGAGCAATGGCGTTGCGATTCTTCTAGACGCGTTTCTGGCTGAACATTCTGTTACCCTGGTAGTCCACCGGTTGTTAGGGTGTCGCCCGGTCGAAATTGAGAGGTATAGGACTGCCTTGTATGCTGCCGTAATGATAGTTTTTCGATTTTCTTGGGTGCCGGTAGATTTTGCGTGACGCTAGGCTTAAAATATCCGGCTCAAGTTCAGTAGCTGAATGTGTCGTATCGTTTCGTTTTTTTTCATTTTCTATTGGACTTTGTGTGGGTGTGTGAGTGTGTGTTAATTTGTAAATACGCCCCTTCCCTGTGTTCTGTATATATGTCACCTCTATCACCTGTCTCTCCTCTCTATGAATCTGTCATCCTCTGCCCCAACCCCCACACCAGCAGGCGTTCCGGTGTCCACCCCTAGGTGTGACAATTTGCGCCTGCTGGTGGCTTTTCCTTTCTTTTTTCTTGACAATAAATTCATTCATTCATTCTTCTATTTGTAGGGACTTTTATAATGTGAGAAATTGGTTAACGAGTTTCTCTTTTTTGGCGAATGTGATTTCGGATCTTCCGCTTGACTAGTGCCACACCAGGTATTGTTACGTTACTTTTTTCTGTGAAGGCATGCGTACCTATTTATTGTGATTTCTTACGTTTAGTTTTCGACATTTGTCTGTTCATTAAAGATCCCAGGTGGTCAAAAAAATCACGCAGCGTTCCTCTGCAGCTTGCCAGAGCAGGTGTAGCTTCGGCGTTTTTTGTCCTGAGAATATGAGAATGATTTATGCAACATCGCTGAGCCAGTCATGTGTGTATCAACAGCTTTATGATTTTAAAGCCTGAAACGATGTTCAGTGGCGGCTTTCTATCATGGTTTCAGGCGACCTTCGTGTCTGAGTAGAAAGGAAGGCAAGAACAGGTCCATATCTTCGTAAAGGACTATAAATATAGAAGAAAAATGCATCGAATTTTCCCAGAAAAAACTTCATGCCGGGAACTGAAATAATGACGAGGCTCAAACAATCAATCGCAGAAAATCGAGGTTTCGAATATAGCATTCTAAGCTTGATCATCTACGGGAGTTGTAAAGGTTGTTTGGTTTTGTCGTATCTGAGAAATTGTGGCCGTGATAATCTCTTGTCTCACACACCGATCATGCAGATAAACCAAAAAATACACCCAGCGTTCGCTGTTTGCTCCTAAATATCTATTCAACATCCAAGATTTTCTGTACACAAATCAAGGTAGCCACAAATTGAGTTGAATGTGCAACTGGAATATTAGATATTTTGGGTAAGATAGAGAGAAATTGATTCGATTCAGATTTAAGACGGAAAGATGTGCCTTGAGGATATAATTGTGCTCGACCAACGGCTCACCCGATTCCTACTAAGCGCGGAATTGAACGAATGGAAGACAGAGCCGGATAGGGTCAGGCGACGGAAAGGTTAAAAAAAGATTAGAAATGTACAAATTGTTTTCCACTGCGGTTGTAATCACCGCGCACAAGCGCATAATTACTGGTTTAGCTGTACCCTGGGGATGAGTCTCAACGATACCGGCAAAGGGACGAGTCAACCTTGTTGGAAAATGTGATTTGTTTGGTGCACAGAACACGACACTGAAGTGAAGTCCATCAACCACCACATGAGGAGTGGGGCTCGTGACATCTTCTTCATCAATCAAATAACGACTACCGCTTGAAGGTCTCGAGTAAACGGGTGGTTTTCTAACCACGTCTAATAATTTGGTGCCATAATCAGGACCGAAGGATTAAGTCGTTGAAGACCCCTACTGATGAGCCATGTCAATTGAAGAGGACTTACCGGTAAGAACGACACATCGCATCACCTTTTGTCAGAGCGGCACCTCTTAGTACCGAGCCCTATCATAAACCATCTGAAATGGAAACGTGGTGTGCATCGCGCCTTGACTACGAAGATCATCACCCAGCTGAAGGCCATGATGGAGGTGACCCCATTACCGATCGGTGAGCTGGCTGAGCAGCTAATATGCTTAAGCAGAATGCCGCTGCCTTAACCAGAGCAGACAAAGAGATAGAGCCCCTCTTCCTCGACGAAGCACTAGACGATGAACTGACAACTCTAGAAAACTTCAGGGATTCTATCACACACACGGCCTTCCGCTCTAAAGAGCAATTTCGAGGAGCATGCTCTTTAACGAAGACCGGTTTGATACAGGCCGCAACTTCACCTCAAGACCGCATGAAAGTGCCATTGTCCAAACTTGAGATACGAGATTTTCACGGAGAAATAATTCAGTGGTCTGCATATTGGGACCAGTTGGAATCGACGATACATAAGAACCCACCGCTAGCCAACATTTGCAAACTCAAGTATCTGCGCAGAAATTTGAAGTGGAAAGCGAAAGGTGTAATTAGCAGATTAACGACATCTAACGAGAGCTACGCCATAACACTCGAACTGCTGCCGAAGCGTTTTTGGAGACAAAAGCCTGATAATCAACGATCATATAAGCAGACAGCAAAACTTTCCGAAAGTGACTTCCTGCTACAACTTGAACGACTATCAGACGCTCCATGAACGTGCACCCCGCAGGTTAGATTGCTTAGGAACCATGGAGTACACATTGAGTCTTACGGAATCACGTTGAAGATTGCTCTATTGCAGTAGTTGCCCTATGATATCGGGCTCACGTTTAGCTAGTTAACGTTAACAACGCCACAAGGACCGGGAAGAGCACGGCCTCATGAAGAATCGACGTTACTTGAACTTTTGAACCGGGAAGTAAAAAAGTCGGGTGATCACTGCAATAATGATTCGAGCAGACATGCCTACAACGACAGAACCACACCGGAAGCAATTCAAGAACCACATGCAAGGTACTTTTTGCACGCTAATGGTCAAGATATCCCGCCATAGAAGTCTTCTGTGTGCATCCGTCGACCAACTCACAGATGATTGCAGGCTCAATTTCCAGTAGTCGAAAAAAAGCCAAATTGAGAAAACAGGGATGTTGCTTTCGCTGTGCCGGGCCCTTCCACCGCGCCAAGCATTGCAAGAATACAAGACGACCCTCGTGTCGGAAATGCAAAGAATGCCATATAACTCCCTTGTGGGATCCAAGTTGGAAAGTAGCAACAACTGAAAAGCTGGCAACTGTGCCCACATCGACGGCTGAATCAGAGAAGCCACAGAAAACGGTTTTTGGGTGGGCAGCGCCTGGAAACGCGAAATGTACCGCGGAAAGCATAGAATCAGAAGTAGTGGCAAGCTCGCACGTAACAACTGAAAAACGAGTGCTTGAGCAGGGAATGGCCTCTTTGGAAGTGCGCCAACCAAAAGCTACAGATATGGGAGAACGTGCCGATGAATGTCCATGGGTCTTAAAAGTAGTCGCCGTGACCGATTCAAAATTCGAAAAGAAGGAAACCGCCTAGTTTTAATTCTGCACTTCAGTGCCTGAAGCTTCATCTGGGGAGGCACTTTGTGCGCGATGGATATATGAAAAGCATCTTCTGGACAGACCAAAGAAATTACACGGCGGAACAAATACCTGCGCGTGTTGCACCCTGGGCACATGCTCCCAAGAAAGTCTGTGGTGCTTATCGCCCTCGGAAACGCTCTCAATTGCCAACCCCATTAAAGATTCAAGATACTATTACACATGTAATGCAAACCAGATTCAGTACATGCGTGGCCCGGAACCTATCACAAAATGTTATCTGGTTGGTGGGAAGATGACGACACTGAATCGAAGACGGTCAGACACCGCACCAGGAGTGATGCTCGTGACATCTTCATCGATCGAATAAAGTTAATCACTCGAAGGTCGCTAATAAACCGGTGCTTTTCTAAACGCATCTGCTTTCCTGTCTCCAACACTTGTGAAGTGCTGAGCCATCCACGACGAATCCGAACGTAGGAAATTTCTCGGGAACGACTGAAGCGGTTAAACAGGAACCGGCGAGCAGGAGCTTGCGGCCGACGGCCTCACGCAGCAAAGCACCCATCGCAACAAGTGAGAGGACAGGGCTTTGTCGCATGGCTTGGGAAGATCGCACATTCGAAGCACGAGCGAGCGGAAAAAATGGAAAGCCCCCACACAGCTCAGCAGCAACTATCCGATTCCTGAAAAATCGCATTTATGGTAGTAGGGGAGGTGTTGAATGTTTTTCGTATTAGCATTAAAAATAGCTTGGTTGAATTTGTCTCAGGCAGCCGATTGGCGCTAAAGAAATTTTTGTTTGCTTGTTGGGAGTTCGAATGGAGCTTCGGAATGTGAAAACGCGGCCCCGAATCTCCATGCGAACTGGAAACGGAAAAACTGCAGTCTGCTTTCTAGCCTTCGCTGACTGCAAGCCGCTTTGTTAGACCCAATCTGTTTTCTTTGTTAGATTATGGCGAGCGATATCATGCCGGTTGGCGGCGGGGGATGCTGTCGCGGGAAATTGCCCAGATTGAGCTGCCCGTGATTCGACCCGTCGACCAGGCTTTGTCGAAGGCTATTGCGTAGCTGCAACGTGGTGCATCGCACGACCACTGCCGTTGCCACGGAAATTTAGAGTATTGAAATCGCACAGTCCCTCGTAACTGCTTCTTAGAAAAAACTTCATATTTAACGCGGAAAAGACAGTTAAAACCTTATAGTAATCTAAAAAGTTGCATGCATTAAACTCGGTTTAGAGTTGAAAAAAAAAAAAAGATTTCTATTGCATTAGCGGAAAGAAGAACACTGTGACTGAAAGTGGAACCTATCGTAAACTCTGTATTACGTTATGGCAATTTTTGATGTGCATAACTAAACGTAATAGCTAAATACGCAGAAAACAGAAATATTTTTGTTGTCTAAGCTGCAGTGAAGAGATCATGCACAAATTGCGTGGTAAGTCTTTGAGTCTGAGAAAAAAATCGTCCAATTGTTTCTATGCTCTCAACTTGCAACGTTCTCTTTTGTCGTGTGTGTTTCGGTTCTATGCTGTTTTGTCGAGTGCTGTTCTGCGTTGTGCTCTTTTGTAGCGGGGTATTTTGTGGCCGTGTTCTTGGTTGCGTTCTGATTTATCGCAGGCTGGTATTTTACGGGCCATTTTATCGCTCGCGCTCTTTTTCTCTCGGCACAGTACCGCTTGTGACACGCCATAGGGTAAGTTTATCGATGCATAGATTAACTCTGCAACGCAAGGTTAAGGGGTTGGGAGTGGTATTTGAAACGTGGAGCACTTAAAGGGCCCGCCTTGTCATCGTTTGGCGTCTGATGTCAGGGGTGTCAGCCACCGCCATCACGCCGCGTCGCCCACCAAAAGTTACGAAAAGATACCCGCTTCTCCCCCGATTCAGCCTCACGGCCAATATTAAAAGAATACTCGAATAGGATGTTTATAAAGGCAGGACCGTTGGAAACTACTGACCACACTGACACTAATCATTCATATCTCATTATTTAACCAAAGAAAACTGCACGTGCTATATGTTCTGCGCAGTTTAAAAGGAGATCCGGCAGTGGCGGGAAGCTTTAGGCCTGACAAGAGTATCCT
>CM023453.1:73841653-73944304 GCA_013339765.2 Haemaphysalis longicornis
CTTATTTTTTAGCGCTCTGTGTGAGTTTTCGATTCCAGACTATAATATATATATATATATATATATATATATATAATATATATATATATATATATATATATATCAAGGTTGCAGTCGTCATTTCCAGTGCTGTTCGGCCTTTTCGAAATATTTAATAGGGCCGAATGACGTGTGCTTGTCACGTTTCTTTGATTCATTGATAAATAAACGAAAATACAAGTCGAGAAAAAATCCGCCGTTTTTCCGGGAGCGGGACTCGAACCCACATCTCCGCATAACCGGTGCGGTGCGTTCGCCATTACGCTATCCCCACAGCGGCTTCTCTCTCGACTTTAATTAAAGCGGGGGTTTATATTTACAAGAGCTCTGAGGCCGGTCAACTAGCGCCGCCCCTCGACTACCGCGGGAGACGTAGAACGTCTTCTTTTCCCAGCGGCCGCCACGTAGAACGTGTTTGGAGGTCGGGGTTAGCAATTGGCATATCCGAACTGCTGGAGCCAGTGCCTCGTAATGCATGTAGCAGAACAGAGAGATACGGGACGAGGGACTCGGTAAAGATACATATCAAGGTTGCAGTCGTCATTGCCAGTGCTGTTCGGCTTTTTTCGAAATATTTAATAGGGCCGAATGACGTGTGCTTGTCACGTTTCTTTGATTCATTGATAAATAAACGAAAATACAAGTCGAGAAAAAATCCGCCGTTTTTCCGGGAGCGGGACTCGAACCCACATCTCCGCATAACCGGTGCGGTGCGTTCGGCATTACGCTATCCCCACAGCGGCTTCTCTCTCGACTTTAATTAAAGCGGGGGTTTATATTTACAAGAGCTCTGAGGCCGGTCAACTAGCGCCGCCCCTCGACTACCGCGGGAGACGTAGAACGTCTTCTTTTCCCAGCGGCCGCCACGTAGAACGTGGTCGGAGGTCGGGGTTAGCAATTGGCATATCCGAACTGCCGGAGCCAGTGCCTCGTAATGCATGTAGCAGACCAGAGAGATACGGGACGAGGGACTCGGTAAAGATACATATCAAGGTTGCAGTCTATATATATATATATATATATATATATATGTGACGTCCCGCAGGTGGATGGTGCAGGGCAGTTGGCCGGAATGGGAGATTAGCCACCAAGAGACGGTGCGGTGCGATAGTGGTGGACGAGGAAGAAGAAGTCGTTAATAAATGTGTTGGTTCGACGGACGCCATGTCTCCTGCGTTACACCTAGCCGACAGGATTTACCATGCATCCCCGCATCAGGACAACATCCAAGAAAGCCATCACCATCCCCAAGTACTCGGGAACAAGCGACGATGTTTTCTTTGACAAGTGGCTTCGACTCTTCGAGGTGAAGACTGCGGCCGCTGCATGGACCAAGCGAGACAAGTTGTTGAATTTCTCCGATTACCTTGAAGGTGAGGCCTTCCGCTGGTACCTTACCGAGGTGTTTGACACTGGCACAGCTTGGGAGGGCCTCGTTGCATGCATGACCGAACGGTTCGCAAGCGCCATCGCGGATCCATTCCGTCAGTTCATTCATTGCCGCCTGAAATCGGGCCAGAGCCTCAGGGAATATTACGATGAAAAAATGCGTCTGGGACGCCTTGCTGAACTAAAGTACGCGCACCTTATATCAGGGCTCATCGACGGCCTCCCTGCTGAAATGGAAATGGCTCTTGCTGGGCTTACTCCATCCACCCCAGCAGCGTGGCTTTTAGCTGCGCTTAGAGTAGAGGCTGCTATGAACCGAGCTAAGTCGCACCGCGTTCCACTAGGTCGACACGCACAGATCAATGCACTGAGCGGCAATTCCTATCAGCGTCCGCCTAATACGCCGGGCCGAGCACCCATGTCCGAATGCAGGCATTGCGCCATGGCTGGCTTGCCACAACAGATGCACTGGCACAATGAATGCCCACGACGCGCAAGCATTTCCGCCCTCGCTACCAACCAGGGAAACGAAGAGGGCGACCCAAAGCTATGCTAATTCACTTTGATGTACTCATTAACGGGCACCCAGTCAGCGCTACTCTTGATACCGGAGCCACAATTACCTGTATCAGCGAAGCAGTGCTGACAACCCTTCGCCTGCAAATAATGAGAGATTCATGCATCACTGTAGATCAAGTAACATCATCTATCAAAACTTTGGGTCGCGTCAATCTAAAAGTACAAATCGGAAAAATCACCAAGTAAATAGAAGCGCACGTTCTGCAAGGAATGAAGAGCAATCTACTTCTTGGCTTGGACAGCGCCTGCCTCTTCAACTTGTTTCTAGACCTCGACACCCTGACCCTACGCCAAGGAAATGATGTCCTCCACTCTCAACGCCCACAAGTGCGTTACGCGGCTGACAAAAACGCTTGTGTACAGGAACCTCAAGCTTCCGATTTGGCCCACCTAAATGAAACTCAGAGGTGTGCACTTAAGCAACTTCTCCACAAGTATGAGAACATTTTTTCCAAATCACAAACTGACATTGGGTGTATCAGTAGCGAGATGACGTGCCTCCTCAGCAAAGACGTTACGTGGAACTGGGACTCTGACTGCCAACTGGCTTTCACAAAGCTGAAGAAATGTGTCACGGAAGAGCCGGTTCTTGCCATCTACGATGCTTCCAAACCTTGTGTGCTCTACTGTGATGCGTCCAGCAAAGGTATCGGCGCCGTTTTGAAGCAGGCTGATGAAGAAGGCCGGGAGCACCCAGTTGCATACCACTCACGCAAGCTGCTCAAGCATGAAGTCAATTACGCCATCACAGAGCTTGAATGCTTGGCAATTATTGACGCTATCGACAAATGGCACTGCTATCTACATGGAAAACCTTTTACGGTGGTCACCGATCACGCTGCGCTACAGTGGCTTCAGAACATCAAGAATCCGCGAGGCCGTCTGTTTCGATGGTCCTTGAAACTCTCCATGTACGATGTAAACATCAAGCACCAAAAGGGCGCTGAAAACATTGAAGCTGATGCACTATCGCGAAACCCGATTATTCAGCTTCTATCAGCTGACCAACTGCAAGAGCATCCCAACGACAAACCGCCTTGCAAGCACGTCATTGAGAACGGAATGGCCATAGTGACGCGCAGAGGGATTCGAAAAGTCTACGTTCCTGCTGCTCTGCGATCTTCTCTTCTTCAGAAGGTCTCATGACGCTTTTGGTCACGTTGGAGTCAAGAAGACATTGCGACTTCTGTCTCCACAATATTATTGGCCTGACATCATCACCGACGTCTCAAAATAAATTCGCCACTGTGACACTTGCCAGCGCTGCAAGAAGACGAAGACCAAGCGTTTCGGATCTTTGGAGTCACTACCACCAGCTGAACAACCATTTGATCTTCTGGCCATGGACACCATCGGAGGTTTTGCGAACTACAGTTCTCCAAAAAGGTTCATTCACTTGGCCGTTGACCATGCCACTCGTTACGTGTGGGCTTTTGCGCACCGAAATGAGACCTGCGATGCGTACATTTCCTGCCTGGAGAGCATCTTCGTTGCTGGAAAGCCTCGGAAGTTCCTCTCCGACCGCGGAACAGGATTCACCGCAGGCAAATTCAAGCAGTTCCTCAAACACAACAACATTCATCAGCTTTTCACAAGTTCTCAACGCCCGCAGTGTAATGGCCTAAACGAGCGCACTAATAAATCCATTGTTACTCGCCTCCGCTGCAAAATCAACGACGAACCGCGAAAACCATGGACACGCCTTCTTCCAGAGGTTGTCGATGAGTACAACAAGACACCTCATGAAGTCACCGGCTACCCACCATGTTTTCTCATGTATGGCACACCATCATACCCCTGCCTCCTCTCCAACACTGCCGAAACCCTGCAAGAAGCTCGCGCAAATGCAGTCCGCAATTCCCTGGCGTATCCCGAGAAGAATAAGCTCATCTACGACAAGAAGTTTCTTCCGTCAGAGCTCCAGGTGGGAGACTGTGTGTTATATGAGACACCCTGGCATCCCAACCGCGGCAAACTCTGTGCGATAATGGAAGGGCCGTATACTGTCCTACGCAAGATCTATGCGGTAAACTACGAGATCGACCGCAGCGTGGCTCCACTCGGTCGTCAGACTGACATTGTCCATGTGGGGAGGCTAAGACGATATTATCCGCCCCTACACCGAACACACTCTCAGGGGGAGGGGGAAGCGTGTGACGTCCCGCAGGTGGATGGTGCAGGGCAGTTGGCCGGAATGGGAGATTAGCCACCAAGAGACGGTGCGGTGCGATAGTGGTGGACGAGGAAGAAGTCGTAAATAAATGTGTTGGTTCGACGGACGGCCATGTCTCCTGCGTTACATATATGTATATATATATATATAATATATATATATATATATATATATATATATATATATATATATATATATATATATATATATATCTGTGGCGGTGTGAAAACCCCTTTTTCCGGTTCATTTCTGCTTCGACAAAACTACACACCAAACCGGTTTGTAAACCGCTCACAAAGAATTTTCACAAGTGTGAAAAACCTCTGCTCATATTTCAAAGAGACCATCATCATCATCATCATTAGCCTATCTACACCCACTGAAGGGCGAAAGCTCTCCCATTAATCTCCAATTACCCCGGTCCTGTGCTAACTGCGACCAGTTTATTCCAGCAAACATCTTTATCTCCTCAGCCCTAAATAACTTTCTGCTGCCCTCTGCAACCCTTGCCTTCTCTAATAATCCACTCAGTTACCCTTAATGACCAACGGTTATCTTGCCATCGCATTACATGCCCTGTCCACGTACATTTCTTCTAAATTTCTACTATGTCCTCAACACGCGTTTCTTCCCTGACCCGCTCCGCTCTCTTCTGGTCCCTTAATGTTACACCTATCATGTTCCGTTCCATTGCGCGCTGAGTCATCCTCAATGTAAGTTGAACCCTCCTAGTGAGCCTCCTAGTTTCTTTCCCGCAGGTGACTACCGGTAAGGTGCAGCTGTCATGCACTTTTTTAATAAGGGACAATTGAAGGCTCCCATTAATTATCTGAGAATGCCTGCCGAAGCCCTTCACCCATTTTTATCCTTTGATTTCTCTCTGCCTCATGGTTGGGATGCGGGGTCAAAACTTGGCCTAAGTTTAATATATTCGCTTACTACTTCTACGGCCTGGCCAGCAACATCAAACCGCGGTGCTGTCCCGAGATTATGTATTATTACTTTAGTTTTCTGCATATTAATTTTCAGGCCCACGATTCTACTCTGTTTGTCCAGTGCGGAAAGCATGCTTTGCAGTTTGTCCCCGTGTTACTTAACAACACAACGTCATCAGCAAATCTAAGATTACTCAGGTATTCACCATTAACCTTTACTACCACCTATTCCCAATCCAATGTTCCGGATACTTCTTGGAAACATGCTGTGAATAACAATAAGGAGATTGTGTCTCCCTTTCTGACGCCCTTCCTTATAGATATTTTTACTGCTCTCCTTATGGAGGGTGATGGTAGCTATGGACCTATTGTAGATATCCTGTAGTATTCCTACATAATGATCATCTACCCCCTGGTTCCGTGATGCTGAATGACTGCTGAGGTTTCAACCGAGTGAAATGCTTTCTCATAATCTATGAACGCTGTATATAGGGGTACAGTATAATCAGCGCACATCTCTATCACCTGATTTGTCGTGTTAATATGGCCCATTGTTGAATAGCCTTTACGGAAACCTGCTTGTTCTTTAAGTTGACATAAATGTAAGGTTGCTGAAATTGTGTAGCGATTACCTTGGTAAGTACCTTGTACACGACTGACAGTAAGCTGATCGGCCTGTAATTTTTCAAGTCCTTCATGTCACCTTTCTTATAGATTAGGATGATGTTCGTGTTCTTCCAAGATTCCGGCACAGTTGCGGTCATTATGCATTGCATATATAGGTTTGCCAGTTTTTCAAGAACAATTTCTCCGCCACCCTTCAAGAGGTCTGCTGTTATCTGAACTTCACCAGGTGCTTCGCCCCCTTTGATTTCTTTCAAAGCCTTCCTTACTTCTTGTGTCGTTACTGGAGGGCTGTCTATCTCCTTTGAGCTACCTTCTCGTTCGGCATTATTCTGCATGCCCCGGTTACTGTACAGATCCCTATAGACCTCTTCGGCAACTGTGACAATTTTATCCTTATTTTCGATGACATTGCCTTGCTTGCCTTCAAGTGCATACATCTTATTTTTGCCCACGACAAGACGCGTCTTCACTGCTTTCAGGCTGCCTCCCTTCTTTATTGCGTATTCGCACCTCTCCATATTATACTTTCGTATGTCACCTGTTTTACGCTCATTGAATAACTTCGAAAGCTCCGCTAGCTATATTCTGTCTGTTGCGGTGGAGATTGTCATGGTTGGCCGTTCCCTAATTAGGTCTTTCGTCTCCTGGAAAAGTTTACCAGTATCCTGTCAAAAAGACCGCAACCAAAAAATACAAATGTGGTTCATTCGAGGAATGGCATTGTGTCAATAGCAATGAGGGTAATCTTACAACCAACTTTATACAATTAGTCTGGATAATATGAAAAATAAATGAAGGGTTTCATTACATCATGCACTCTCTTTCCCATTCCTTGGGAGGTCACAGGGCGATAATAATGCGACCCTCACCGCTGACCAAAGCCGCAGCTAAAAAGGAGGTTTTTAAAATTGAGTGGTTTATCCAGTGTTGTTTCACTGCCTATCTTGATTGCTAACATCAATCAATCAATCAAAGTTTTATTTCCACGAATGTTTTTACACAGGTGAAAAAAGCGGACGGCGAAAAAGCTGCAACAATACAGCTTGACAGGGCACCGTCCGCCGACGCGGCAATGACAGCAATGACGACACAGCAATTTAGGTCACTTACGACGTACATTGAAAAAACGATTATACAAAATAATTAAAACAGTGAAAATCTACAAGTAAAAACACCTACAAAAACATATCCAATATGCGGGCATCATTAACAGTCACAATGTCAACGTCCTGTCTGTGTAAGTGATTTAGTGTATTTGGTAGTGTATGCTTGAGCAGCTGCTGTTCATGATGAGTCCGTGATGATGGAAACTTCCAAGGTGGCTTATATCGGTGTGAATATACATTTACGGTTTCCTCTAAATGTGCTAGGTCCAGAAAAGTGTCTATTTTTCCTCGCTTAGCAGATCTATATGTGCGGATAAGTTTATATTGATATATGTATTCGGCCTTTACTATTTGGTGTTTTGAAAATAAGTCCTTAGTGTGTGCTAGAAAAGGAACATTTTCGATTGCCCGAATGGCTTTCTTTTGCAGTAATGTTACTCTATTTAGGTTTTTGAAGGTGGTATTTGCCCACACTAAAGCACAGTAGTTAAGATGCGAATGAAACAGCGCCTGGTATAAAAGTCGCTTGATGCCAGTGGGTAGGAAATGACGACACCTATTTATGATTCCGGCGGCCTTTTGCGCTTTCGAGCAGAGCAATTTCACATGCTCGTTCCACGACATGTTCTCGTTAAAAATGATCCCAAGGGTCTTTACACACTTTACAATACTAATTTTAAATGGGCCTAAAGGCATACTGTGGGGTACAACCACTGTCGTGCCTAAAGGGCGGAAAAGTACACCTTTAGTTTTTGATTCGTTAAGAGTTAAGTAGTTTTTGTGGGACCATTCTTGTATTTGTAACATATAGAACATGATATAGGAATTATATCTCTAAATTTTTCGCAGAACAAATACAGTGCAGTCGTCAGCATATATGATAAATTTACAATTTGTCTGTATGCGCGTAATACATTTATGTAGATAAAAAAAGAATAGTCCAAGAATGCTGCCTTGTGGCACACCAGTCTTAATGGCTTAATTTGTGATTTATGGTTATTTATTTCTACGTATGTAAACCTGTCCGCAAATAAGACTGCACGAGATTGAGGGATACACTGCGAAAACCGTAGTTTTCTAATTTAGTAAGAAGTACTTGCATGATTAACACGATCAAACGCTTTACTGAAATCTAGATAAATACCTAGTGTAAGTAGTCTTTTTTCAAAATTTCCTAGGGATAGTGTCCTTTTGCACTAATAGAGCACTTTCAGTAGAGCGTTTCTTTCTAAAGCCGAATTGGCAGTCAGTTATAAGGTTGTGTTTCTGGAGAAGACTTCTATTTGATTACAAATAATTTTCTCAAGGCATTTAGAAAAAATTGGTAGTACTGAGATTGGGCGATAATTATTAAGTTCATTCTTTTCCCCTCCCTTATGTATTACGCTTACTTTTGCTGTTTTGCATGCGTTCTGGAAAACACCGGTTGAGAGTGCAGCCTTATAAATGTGTGTCCAACACTTCCGCTATAGATCTAAAACATGCTTAACCGGTTTAATTTGTAGGACCGTCAGCATCGATGCTGCGCTGTTTTTAAATTTACTGGTGGTATCTATAACTTCACGCATACACGTGGGTTGAAGAAAAATAGTGTTAGGCAGGGATCCAATGTTTTCAATGGCTTGGTTTCTGTCACTATCATATCCGAGTTCTACGAAGAAATCATTAAATTTGTTCGCGAGATCATTTCCACCGAGTACGTTATCATCTACCTTGAGACTATCTATTGCAGTACAGCCAGATTTTTTGTTCAGTAGTTCATTTAGCTTTTTCCAAACAATATCACTTCGCCTCAGACAATCTTCATCAAAAATACGGTTGTAGTACTCGCGTTTTATGTTTTCTTTTCTTTATTAAGGTTGTTTCTAAACGACTTGTATTCCGCCCACTTGTTTAAGTCACGAGTTTTCACAAATGAATGGTATAGCTTGTTTTTCTTCGCGATTTGCT
This sequence comes from Haemaphysalis longicornis, assembly GCA_013339765.2. Taxonomy (NCBI): domain Eukaryota; kingdom Metazoa; phylum Arthropoda; class Arachnida; order Ixodida; family Ixodidae; genus Haemaphysalis; species Haemaphysalis longicornis. The sequence goes on from CM023453.1 coordinate 73,850,452, forward strand.
TTCTTAGGTACCCAGAAATCCACGGCTTGCGCGACTTTCTAGATGGTCGGTATGTTAGAATTGGAAAAGACGTGAAGTAATGGGATTTAAAAATCTCGATAAAGTGGTCGTAAGCGCTATTTGCGTCAGTTGACGTAAAGACATCGGTCCAGTTGGTTGCAGCAATGCGCTTTCTAAAATCTTCCAGTGTATTTGGGTTTATCAGGCGATAAGTAAATTCTTCGGCACTTTTGCGCGTGGGTCTGTCTTGTCGGTCAGTGAAAAAGAATATGGGCATGTGGTCACTGATGTCGGTGCTTAAGATTCCTGACGTAGTGTTTTCCGTGGCGTTGTTTGTGATAAATACGTCAAGTAATGATGCTGTTGTAGTTGTGACACGCGTTGGCGACGTGATGACATTACTAAAACCATGGCTTTGGATTATTGATAAAAGCTCTGTGGCAGGGGGTGTGTTTTTTAATAGATCAATGTTTAAATCACCGCCGACTGTAAGTCGGAAATTTTTTAAGTGCGAATGCACTTTATAAGCGACCCCAAACCATCCACCGCCGGCGGCGGCGGCGGCGGCGGCGTCGGCGTCCGCAGTGCTCCTCTATATTTAAAAAAGAAACAGCATCCGGCGCCAGGTTTCGATCCGAGGACTTTGCGGCCGCAGCGCGACGCTCTACCGACCAAGCCACGGACGCAATGCTGATATCAGTGTTAGTGACGCGCCTTATATCTTTAACGCATTCAAACTACGTCGTCAGCGGCGTGCGTTGGCGACTCAGCGGCGTTATAGCGGCTTGATAACTGCGTAGGTGTACACGTGATACTACAAACCGATGGAAGAGATGGAAGAGAAGGCGGCGAGGCGGTGGGCTGGGGGGGCCGAGCGCAAGCGCCGCAAGCGGGCCGACAACCGTGCATTCGCACTTTCACATTCTCCCCCTCGGGGAAATGCGGGGGGAATTTTTTTTTCATTTGCGTAGGGACAATAAGCAGTCAAAGAATTTGAGGAAAAACAGGAAGGCTACCACAGGGCGGGCGATATAAAACAGCAAATAGGTTTTTGTTGGCTTGTATACATAAAACTTCGTAATCTGCAGTGATAACCACTATATTCATTTACTATTTCACATACGGGAGCCTAGACTGAATTGAAACCCCACCTCCTCTACCTGCCTGGCGGTTCAGGCAGAAGTGAGAGTATTCAGGCAGCAAAAAATAATCTTCGTCGTTTTGTACCATGTTTCGGTGAACATTATTACATCAAACTTTGTGTTACATGAATCTAAAAGTTGTGTGACATCGTCCCGTTTTTGCCGCAGTGAACGTGCGCTCATGTGAAACAGTTTAAACATTTTTGTTGGGTTATGTTTCACAACGTTCGTTATCTTCAGGGGAAATACAACCCGTGAACATGATTGCGTGAAGTTCTGCGTTTGTTTGCTCGCGGTCTGGCGCATTACACGGAGATATCGGCGCAGATTTTATTCAGATCGTTTTCACAAGTGATAGCTAAGATACGCGACGTCTCAGTCCGGCGCGCGAAGACGCTTCCATCTCGCGTCCACACAAACTTCCAACCATGCTCACGTTTGCGTGCCACAGCCCTTCCCAATATTTTTTTTCATAGTGGGGCACAAGTGCTCGTTTATATAAACGGGGAAGTCATAAACATGAAGTTAAATGCCTCGTAAATTTGTTTTCCCGCAATACGTCACAGGTCACGTTCACTGAGTAAAACTTGAAGGTTATTGAAAAGTTATCTTGCTTTCTGGTGAAAACAAATTCCTGCAGGGCGCAGAATATCGTAAAGAGATTTAGCGCAGGCTATTACTTTTTCATAAAAAAGGTCACAGTTTATTCTGCTTCCGTGGTTGCATTGGAGTACCCTGACAATCGTGTTAGTAGACACAGCAGAGGAGTGGTTCCGACCGTGAACTTAGGCGACTGCGGTGTCCAGCTGTCTTTTACGTAAAGGCAAAGCAAATTCTACCGGCATTTTTATATTACTAACGATACACAAATATTTGTACAAACATTCTGACAGTTCTCTACTAATGCGTAAACATTCTATCCTATCACTCTTTTATGCAACGAGCATATATAGAGTCGACTTCACTTTTGTACAGCTGTAAATTGGTGCGGCGCCATTCTACTAAAAGTACCGCAAGCAGTTTTATATAATAGTCGGGTTCAGCTCTGTACTGAAATTATTTGGTGGGACGAAATTTCAAGAGTAATATAAGCAGTCTTGTGTCACAGTCGGCCCCACCGCTATACAGAAGTTTATTGATGTACAGTATGAAACAGTATAACAGCATGAAAGCACCTTTTATCCCTCTGCATCAGGGCGAATTTTGAAATAAAACAAGTTGGCACTTTCGGGTGTGGGTCGCTATTTTGCGGTGCAGCAATGTGGTGGCCTGCCTGCCCTTGCTCCTTATTAATTGCGCGGTCATTTTTTGGTAACGGAGCAGCGGGTGACATCTCCTTCAGATCGGCCAGAGAACGCATGAAAAAGTACCATGGGATACTGATGCACTGCTGCCTGGACATGCATATACATCCTACATCATATAAATCCTTCAGCAATATTCACAAAGGCATCTTGATGCAGCTTCAAACCAGTAAAATCTATAACACCTGTAAATTATCATTGATTTGTCCAGGAGCTTACCGACCCTTATTCTAGTTGTGAAGTCGGAAGGGCCTATTTTAGTTCATGTGGTCAGGATTAGAAAACGAAAAGCAAAGTGTCACGTAGCCCTATATATACAGTCATCTCACAATGGCGATGAGAAAGATTCGAGCAGTACGCAACCTGCCTACGGAAGCAATCATGGGCGACTTGTAAATAGCTTCATTGCTGACACCTTGTAAATGCAACGTTCACCATCAACGATCGTTCCTGTCATCTATCCTGCCCCCGCCGAACAATATATTGTAAATCTTCACCGAAAACCCCTCTTTGAGCCGTCACCAATTATTTAATTCAGTGCAGTGGGAGGGCGCAATTTTCAGCAGCGAGCCGTCGAACCTAGTTTACACGTTGAGACTAGCACAGGAGGTCGCCTCTCATGTCACAACCCCTCATACCAATAACCCATCACCCCTTGTCATTTTTTGACGAAATTAATTTTATTCTATTTATGGTGCGCCAATGCACAAGACAACATTGCCTTGCCAAAAAAGGGTAACAAGTCCGAAATAGTAGAACTTTAAAATCTTGCTTTTTGGGGTATAAAAAAGCAAAATATTGCGCCAGACTAAAAATATATTGTTGGTTGTAGAATTATTTTGTGCTGATATCAATGCTGGTACAGCGGCAGCGAGACCAGTATCTGGAAGCGCAAAGCGTATTCCCAAGGCGCCTGTACGCAGCCAAGAGGGGGATATTCTTCGCATGGCCATAGCCACTTACGATTTCAATATTAATACATATTTCATCTCTTCAAGTTGCGACCACTTATAGAGAGGGCTTCGATAATATTCTACTTTCTCTAATGCTTTGAAATCCGTGGATGATGACTTAGCCGGTGGTACTTAAAGATTAAGAATTCTCATCGATTCGCCTTAAACCGGTAACCTTTATGTATTTTTTTCGGTTAAATATCGCTGCGGGAGCAGCGTACTAAACAAATAATCGTTCGGGCCTCGGTTCCCATCCGAAAAAAATATCGGTTCGGCTCCAATTCGACCCAAAATGACCAAGAACACCTCGCCGCTATAACGCGTCAAAGAATTTCTTCGAAATATTTTTATGAGCTCTTACTTTTGAAGTACCTGGTCAAAAAAGTCGTACTTCATTCCTCCTTTAAACTGTAATATAAGACAATTGATCTGACCTTGTAATAAGTGTAGAGATAACCCACCTGCTAGGGAGCACGTGAAGATAAGGCAAACATTAAATGACGGCATATTTTTTGTTTTGGGTATTCGATGACAATGTGCCAGCTCTGTTTCGCTTTCTGCAGATATTACATCCGTAATAAATTTCAGCCGTTTTCTACGCTGTTTACACGCTTGCCCTCACTTTTGTACTAGGCATGGTTGGTGAACTCCCATGGGCGTGGTTTTCACATGCTTTATTTCTTTGCTAACACGTTCTCTGTGATATATGTCTCACAAGCCGCTTCTATGGGCTTAGCGTTTCGGCATTGTTTTCTTAGGCCTTGTTCATATGGATGTGAAGTTTGTTCGGCCATATCAGTAGATCAATTTAATTGCGTAATATAATTTCAGATGCGAGGCGTGCTTTTTTGCTGAGTTTTTGAACTCCTTGGAGCACATTTGCTCCATAAAAAACAACAAATCGCTGCGGCATACATTTTCCAACCAACGGCAATACCCAGAGATGTCTCGTAAGGCATTGCAACAAATGCCGCCGCACAGACTGACTGACACCTGTAAAAGCTTAAATGGCCCGAAATCCAGATACTCCCCAAGGGGTATTGACTGGAACAAATCTCGCAATTTCTTCCTCAGCATGGAAACAATTAGGTATATTAAAAACACGATCTTGTATACCGAACCAGCTACCCAGATAATTTAGCATTTCCGAAAGGATAGTAAGCTTTCTCCTTTAACCTGTGCATCGATATCCCCCCAACGGCCTAACAGGGTATGACATTCGTACGCATCAGAGCCGCTTAGCTCATTTGGCTTTGCCGCAAACCGCATTCTTTGTATTATTGTTCACAGAATTCAGTTTGCGGCTAAGCCAACTTTCTCGCGAATGCTGTGTAGGTTTCACAGTCAAACACACGTTTATTAAAAATAATACTGTAATTCTCACTTAAAGCAAGTTCATAATTAGGCGGAATTTTATTTGTTGCCATTAATTACGTGTTTTAGTGTGTAATTTAACCATGAAATTGACATCAGCAGTGATTTTTTTTCCATCTGAAATGGGTTGTCCGCTTGTTAAGGTGATATACCTGGGGAGTAGCAAGTAGCAGGAATTTGTGTCCGCTGTGAAATCATGGGTTCGTGTAGGTGGCATGCTCACAAGGAAGGGCTGTATTGTTTCTTCTCTTGGAACAATTCGAAATCTGTGCGCAGTTAAAATCCTGAAACGACCACACAACAAAAAGACGTTCAATTTCTTCAGACATAATTGATATGTATCGATTGCCGCTTTCTAAGAGTGTGAACCCGCAACTCCTAAATTATTTCAGCCGCGTCACAAAGCCGTTAAGGAAAGGAGAGAGTCCTGTATGCCCACTATGATGGCACTGTTTTCCCTCCAAATTTTATGAAGTAATAGGTCCCACGAATGCTAAATGCTGAATTACAAGTGTTCCTGGGGCTCGCATAGGCTCTTCCGCGGTTAAATTAGCTTGTTCTGAACCTCTATGATTTCGCTTACTTTTTTGAGCACTGCAGTTGTGCTGAATGCCGATACGGAATCTCCTTTGTGCCACCACGTACATAACGTCGGAGAAAGCTTTCCGCTATGCCCTCATCCAATTAACCGCGGCTGGAAATAATAAAAGCGGCGCGATAATGTCCTATGCCATCAGTCCTCTCAAATTTGTGACGCCTACAGAGGCCTTCAGCCTTTTGTTTCCCATGCTTGAAGAAATTCTACGTACTAGCCCACATTAGGAGAAGTGTCGGCTCCGGCAAGATACGTCTGCCACTTGAGCTATACAAACAAGCCTTGATTACACCCTGTGGCCGTACCATGGAATGGTATGCTACCGCAAGGGCAAAACGGTGTAGCAGAGCACATAGCAAGGAACCTTGTAAAGCCAAAATTGGGCCTGATGAACCAGCAGTAGAAGATGGGTGCGGAGTTTAATTTATATTGCCAAGTTAAAAGCGCGCTGGGTACCCAACCTGTTATGTCCAAGATATAGGGTCGCTAGAGCACACACAAGCTACAAACTCATGAAATAAAAACTACCATTATCGGATTCGTCCAGTCGTGATTAGGCGTGCTGGAACTCACGCAACGAGGCAGTCCAGATCAATGAATCCACACCCTTCACCTCAACGCAGCCACCGGTTGCTTCACTGGCTCTAAACTTTCACTCCGAATCGCAACCTAGAGATCCCTGGACTTTCCGGTCAACAAATGAGAACAGCGATACTTCTCACTCATGACGCCCTAAATCACGTAATCCAGTACCTACGGCCAGGTTACCACATCACCAAGTAAACGCTCCACTCTTTTTGAGGGAGAAAATGTTAAATGTTGCTTACGAGTCAGAAAAATCTCAATCATTGTGGCCGCATGTTCGCTGACACAGGGGCCCTATCGAAAAACACGCTTGCAAGAGCGTCCCCTCTATCTCACTGCAGAGCAGCGGATACGCCTGATCGGATACATTCCCAGCTCCCGTAGCAACTGCTAGGCGACCACGAGTCATTATGTTCAACATGGCATGAAACAACTTTCGCTGCTTACAGGTGAAGGCCAGCGCACTGCAAACCTTTCTTATTTCTTTTGAACACACAGTATCACGAGCCTGACACAAAACAATTGTTGACAACTGCTTAATATATGCATTCATTCTTAAAATTCTTAAAGGCCTAGAAACCACAGTGGGAGGTTATAGACTCCAAGTGTTTCGGCAAATATTTTCCTAATGGGTGAGCTACTGCGCAGTCGAACCAACAGCTACAAAACTGAGCGCTGTGAACAACTGGCCGAAGAAGCGCTGTTCTAAAGCAAAGGTAATTTCTCCTGGTCATGGAAGGCGTCACCAAACCGCAAAACGTGGCATTTGCTCCACCATGTCATTCCTCTATCGGGAACTATGTGGAACCAAAACAAAATAATTATAGCATTTGCTCCGCCATATCATTCTTCCATCGAGAACTAAGTGGAATCAAAACAAAAACACGAATTTTACCGTCCCGCTTATCTCAGCACATAGGAACAATTCCTACCAAACGTACAAAAGAAGCGTGCCCGAAGCCGTCCTATCTCCTGCCTTCACAGGAAATCCGATAAGGGCCTCGACCATAATAATCAGTCATACAAACTCCGAGATACTCTCGTCTAATGTCGAAAACACAGTTTTCCTGGCCTGAGCCACGTACCTTATTTGACCTCAGCCAACAAAAGTCCTGCACTACGAACTTTTGTCGTACATCTAAACGGGCTTTCTCCAACCAGCGGGATAAGTTCCAAAGTGAAGAATGGCGGACATCTGCGTCTTTCCAACACCACGTGAATTCCCACATGTCGACCTCTCACGAGCACTTTCACTCAATGCAACTATAGTTATTTTACAATTATTCATACTCAAAGGATTGCAGTATGTATAAAATAACCACCAAATGCAGTACACGATAATAGCACTCTGCTGAAGCGACAGCACCCAAGTCCTTCGCGTTTAAATGAAGAATAGGGTTATTAAACTTTATCCTGTAACTCCGTTGGCACATCTTCGCGATTGACCTGAAGCAAGCTCGTAAATACGTAACGCGCGCAGTGACTCTCCCCAGCTGCAACCACGTTGGCTGTTGTAAACAGGCATACCACAACGTCACTGAAGTCCTAACGAGCCGACAGGCGATTGCTAAAATCAGTGACTTCAGCACAAAGCTGAAGTTGGCAGCAGGGGGGAGTGTGCTTCAAGTTTTGGCGTTATCTCTTTTTCGCCTTTGTGAGTTCGTTAGTGAAAACTGTTCCACATGTTGCGACTTTACCTGCTATATTGGTGCAGCAGGTGCCGATCGCGCAGCAAAATGATCTACTGCCACCCCTACAAAAACACACTTTTTGCCGCACGAGCGGCGCCGCAGATGCGATTCCTAGGCGCATTCGCACCATTTAAACCGGCGTTCCACGATATGTGCTGTGTATAAAACACTTGCTCGCCTGTCACTGAGTATGTGCGACCTGTGTGGAACCACTGCGATCGATTAACTCGAGTCCGCACAGGAAAAGCGATTGCATTCATCTTCCGGCTATACCACTGCGTTTTGTAACGGACGTTATCCGCAGAATGTCCCAACCTCCAAACGTTTTTATGACGGCAAAGCATCAAATAGCCCAAGCTGTTCCTCTTTGTGATTTATTTGTCCTGCATGTTTCCTCAACATGACTACCTAGTGTGTTACAGGTTTACTCTGACATGCCACTATCGTTGTTTGATTATTATGACGCTTTGTGCGGTCGTACTAATACCTTCATATTCGGTTTGTTTACACACGCTGCCCCTAGGGGCTCAACCTGTCGGCGTTTCCAGTCATCGTCGTCTCATGTTGTCACGATAATAAAACACCCGGACAATTGTGTTTTAACACCTCGCGCTGGAACATCACGCGTACAAACATGAATCCTGGACTTTTCCCAACGCGTCGCGCTAGAACGTTTCATCTCGGTGGGAAAGAATGCGTACAAAAAGAACACAAAGGGATACCCTTTTCGGACTTGTCGCGCTAGAACGCTTCATACTATAAAAACAGCAGACTTTACAGGAAAGGTGTATAACTCTTCCCCCTAACTGTTTCATCCCCGTGGCCAAAAATACCGCGACGCGAAGAATACAATTATCGACTGCTTGCCTCACCCCTTCCCGCGTTTCCCGTTGGGGGACATCTCTCGCGATTTTTTGCATTCTTGATCGCTTCCTGCAGCATAGGTTCTTGTTCTTTCCTACATATTTTCGGCATCTGAACTCAATACCGTGTCTTCAGTTTGTTCGTTATGTTCTCCAGCGATTACTTACTGACACAATCCTAATTTCAGGTGCCAGAATCTAATTATATGTAAATAAAAATTGCATTTCTCGGTCGCTCCGGGCTTCTAGCAGAAATACATAACCTACAGCAGACCCAATACACACTTCAAAGTAAAAGAAATAACGTTATCATCCGCAAACTCAGCAAAGCGAAAGACCAAGCAACACGTGATTGGTCCTATGGCCAGCTCCGGGTCGCGGCTTAACCTCCCGAATGACGAACAGGATGTGGTAAGTCCAATGCGCACATCATAATACGCTGCCACAAATGTTGACGGGCAAGCACAGAAGGAAAATTGTCGTTGCTCAAAAGGTTTTGTGGTTGTTTGGTTCATTCTTGAAGGGGACCCCAGTCAGAAGGCTTGAAGTTAGATTTTAGAGCGTCTTTTTAATACGTATATATATACATATATATATATATATATATATATATATATTAAAAAAAGACGCCCTAAAATCTAAAACCCACTCTGGGCGCGTGTTCTTCTTTCTTTCTTTCTTCCGTATATTAAAAAATGTCAACTTCATTAAACGTAGTAAAAAAAGAGCCTAACCACACCCCTATACCTCCTTTGGCGTTGTAGACTGCCGACCTAACTTTCTATATATATATATATATATATATATGCATATATATATATATATATATATATATATATAACAGTGCAGGGCTTGGCAGCTGAATAGTATATTAAATTAGAGTCACCGCGAAAAACATAACAATATTTAATACGACGTTTCGGCTGCGAACCAGCCTTTTTCAAGTGAAGTACATAGGTCGAATACAGGGTATATATAGACTCGCAGGAAACGCTGTGAGCACGTGGACACATTATTTCAAAAGTGCACAAGAAGGAAGTACAGCAAGAAACAAGTAGAAAGAAACGTACTGCATGACTGGGGGCGCAGGTAATCCATCTCAATATACAACGCGGCGAAAAGCAAAAGCGAGGCACTTAGGAAGCGTGTTTCCTTCAGCCACCGCCCACCCACGCACAGCAATATTAAGAAAAGTAAACAAATAAGGAAGGGCTACTGGGCAACTCACTCCAAAGGAGCGGAAACAACCTGCCGCATAAGGCGAAAGCGTAGAATCGACAATTAGTCATCCAGACACTGGGGAACGCAAAATGGCAGAAGGCGACGTTGAAGTTCAAGAATGCAGGCGGGAGGATTAGCGAGGGGGCCGCGTCCTCAAAGGAAATGCCGCCGCTTTCAGAGGAGACCAGATAATAGCCACAAATGGCTTATCCGCGGCCCGCGTCCCGGACACAAGGCGAACAATGACGACCCCTCGAAGGGCGCCGACGCCGACAGAGGTGTGCGTGAGCCACCCAAGAAGAGCGCAGGTTGTCGAGGATTTTGATAAATGACACACAAGGCAGGAAATAAACAAAGAAACAGCACGCAGAAAAAAGCAGTTGAACGAGCCCCCGGCTCATGACATGAAATGGATAGATACAACAAATTGTTAGCTTACATTTGATATTTTTGCAAGTAACAAGGGTTTGCACATTATGAAAAAAAGTAAAATAAAGATGTGACGCACGTACGAGATGAAACCTCCAGTGATCTAGGGAAAAAAAGACACTTCGTAGCTAGTCATCAATGGCAGTAGAAATTCGCACACAGCATTCTTTAAACAAACTGACAAACGAAAGAATACAAATACACGTGTACAAATCGTAGAACATGGGGAACCATAGCACTGAACAAAAATAGCTTACAAAGTGACATTTCCGGCAAAAGAGCAATGAAGCATACGGAGAAAATAAGTTATTCACAACACTAGACCGAATAGTGCTTGGAAAGTGTAATGATGGGATACAGCAAGATTTCGTGCAGGAGAAGCAGTAAAGCATACGGAAAAGTAACCTGCTGACAACGATGAACCATCCAACGGTTGAGAAGTGGTAACGTGCGATACGTGCCGCTACAAGGTCTAGGTTTGAAGGCACGACAGCCTTCGCTGAGACTCATTGATACCTCTTGTGAGAGTGTTATATTTGTGGATCAGATAAGATTCGCAGGCTTCCCTGTCGGAATGGGTTTTAAATCCTGATTGGAGCACTATGGCCTTCAATTAGTCGAACGGGTGTTTCAAAGAGATGATATGTTTTGAAAGGGGGAGATAAGGTTTTGTTTTTGCATCGGATCTGTGATTATTGATGCGAGTTCTAAAAAAATTTTCTGTCTGTCCAATATATTGCGCACCACAATCACCACATTCTAGGAGGTAAACTATATTTGCAGTGTCACAATTAAAGTTGCCCCTGATTTGCATGGAAAAGTCAGATTCCCTGCTCTGAGCGCTTGTTACCTGCGCGCCCAGTCGTGCAGTACGTTTCTTTCCACTTGTTTCTTGCTGTACTTCCTTCTTGTACACTTTTGAAATACTGTGTCCACCTGCTCACAGCGCTCCCTGCGAGCCTACATATACCGTGTATTCGACCTATGTACTTCACTTGAAAAAGGCTGGTTCCCAGCCGAAACGTCGTATTAAATATTTTTATGTTTTTCGTGGTGACTGTATTTAATATATATATATATATATATATATATATATATATATATAATATATATATATATATATATATATATATATATATATATATAGTCAGGTAAAAGATAAGAACAACTCTGCGGTTAACTTGTTTATTATAAATTAGTCCGAGAGTTTCGGAAGTGGAACTTCCTTCCTCAGGGACAATCCCACATTGTGGGATTGTCCCTGAGGAAGGAAGTTTCTTTGTGGGATTGTCCCCCCTGAGGAAGGAAGTTCCACTTCCGAAACTGTCGGACTAATTTATAATAAACAAGTTAACCGCAAAGTTGTTCTTATCTTTTACCTGACCGTTTCTTCTGGCCCGTTGCAAAACTCATATATATATATATATATATATATATATATAGAGAAGAAAAACTTCGAACAAGGTACAAGCACGATTGTGGCCTACGTTTCAGCAAAGAGAACTTGCTTTCCTCAGGGCGGAGATCGGAGATCAGCAAGTTCTCTTTGCTGAAACGTAGGCCACAATCGTGCTTTTTACCTTGTTCGAAGTTTTTCTTCTTTTGTGTTCTCTACCATCTTCAAAGTTATAATATATATATATATATATATATAATATATATATATATATATATATTGATATATATATGTGGTTGTGTGTGGTGTTGTGTGTGTGTGTGTTGTGTGTGTGTGTGTGTGTGTGTGTGTATATAACTGCCATGCTGGCGATACGGGCCGAAGGCGTGGTGAACACAAAGTAAGAACCCTCGGTAACAGCAACAGCGGAGGGTTTATTTCGACGTTTCGACTTCGAGACACGACTTCATTCCGTAGAAGACTTGTCTTGAAGTCGAAACGTCGAAATAAACCCTCCGCTGTTGCTGTTACCGAGGTTTTTTACTTGTATATATATATATATATATAATATATAATATATATATATATATATATATATACAAGGTAGAAGTACGCTCTTCGGAGACTTTATTTCCAACGTTTCGACCTGAGACAGGTCGCCCTGAGGAAGACCTGTCTCAGGTCGAAACGTTGGAAATAAAGTCTCTGAAGAGCGTACTTCTACATTGTGCGTTTTCCTGCAGCAACTAAGGACTCCACTTCACGACTATATATATATAGTAAAAAATAGCTTCTAATAGCTTCTAATAAATTCGTCGACGTTTCGATCGGATGCCGACCTTTATCAAGACAACATTTCGTATTTCTCTGCACGTGTTTATAAGCTCGTCGTCCAACGACGCCGAAAAAAGAGAGAGGGGGAATGTTTGGAGAAAAGCAAAAACAAACACACACTCTAGGCGAGGTGAGGTAAAGGTTTACAAAAAGGAAGAAAGAGAAAAAAAGAAAACAAAAAGAAAGAAAGCAAACCTAAACATGCACAGGGTAGAGAAGAGTACACAACTCTTTCAAAACGCGGTCCTCTATCATTCGTCAGCTTGTAGAAAGAGTAACAGGGACCGCCGGCCGCAAAATGGCTCCGCTCTGCTCAAGAAAGGACAGCGCAAACAGTAACAGGGAGGCTCTCACACAATCACTGGGGGGCACAGAATTGCAATGGTCACTGACATTACAGGAAGAGTTTACAGAAAGCGGTTGCAGCCGGTCACATGTTTCAGCGATTCCAACCCTACAAATAAATTCGAAGGCTCGTTAAGAGTGTAGGTACGATCTCCGCAGTGTGGCGCAAAACATGCGCAATTCCGCCGACCTGCAGGACGGGTGGGTGGCATTCATCATTCTTTGGTCTATTTTTTCACATTCTCCGGGCAGCCGACGGGGTCGTCCCTGATCGGGGGAAAGGTGCTTATTTAATCCTCTACCCGCTCGCGGGAGTCGCGGAAGTCCTTTGTTGGAGTAAACGACAGCGGGTGCCCCGATGTTGTTTATGGTATATGCCGCCTGTGCGGACACCCCAGAAAGAAAATGAATAAAATAAGATTAGCTTGATAACTTGTTTAAACAAGAAATACTTACAATTTAGATAGGGGATTTTTCCGCTGGAAGATTTTCATCAGCATGTATAGACGACATAATGCCCGGGCTTACATTCATTATAGCCTCTACGGTATTGAACTTGTGGTTCATGTAAGAATCACGTTGTTCGCGTTCTCTTGTAGAAGAAAATCCACTCTGTAAAAGCATAACATTGATGGATTCCAATGGGTGCTTTCTGAGTTAATATTGCCGCGAACCATGTACGGGTTTGTTTATTTATTGTTTGTTTTTAATGCCCGGCCGCGCCCGGATCTGTTATCTGTGTCCCATGCGAAGCGCGTGTCCCATTCTTTATTTTTATGCCGCACAGGCTATCTCATTCAGATAAGCGGAGTGTTTCGCCCTAACGCCGCTAGCCCACAATAATCTTCTGTGATCTACAATGTTCTGGATGTGAATCGACGGTTCCAGAAACTCTCGCGCCGAAAGATAAAAGCCTGCTCAAAAGACGCGGCGGCTTTCGATTCTGCGACGCTCGCCGACGCAAGTCACTTTGTTGACCGCTGCTTCGCCGCCTCTGTATTCTTTTGAGTTGTTAGGGGAGCACGAGTTCGCTCCAATAAACTTGTTTCTCCTTCAAGACAACTGTGTCGTCCTTGGCTTCGTGACATCTGGTAGGGTGCGGGGTACGCACCCTTTATGACGACCTCTGCAAGCCGCCAGCCCAGTCCAACTAGAGCCAGCCTCCGACTGCAGGGATTGCCACCCGATCTCGGTCTTCTGCCAGAAGCGCGCAAGAAAAGGCACGCTGCAACCAACACCATGGTGCAAGAACGAGCGTCGCCAATCGTCCTGCAGCAGCCACGCGAACCACCATCGTTCCGCGGATCCCCCGGAGAAGATCCTGAGGACTGGTTGGAGAAAGTGGAGTGCATCCGCATCTTTAACAGGTGGGATGACGAAGAAACCTTCCGCCATGTTTTTTTCTATCTAGAAGATACGGCCCGAACGTGGTTTGAGAACCATGAAAGCTCCCTAACCAACTGGACTCTCTTTAAGAGCGAATTTCTCAAAACATTCGCTACCATCGTGCGAAAAGAACGAGCCGCCCTCTTGTTGGAAACGCGCACGCAACACCCCAACGAAGGGGTTGTGATCTTCGTTGAGGAGATGAAGCAACTATTTCGCCGCGCGGACCCCGATATGACGGAAGAAGCTACGCCTCTTAATGCGTCGTGTAAAGGAGGAACTGTTTGCTGGACTTGTCCGAAACACGCCCAAAACTGTCGCCGAATTCGTGACCGAAGCCACTACAATTGAGAAGGCCCTCGAAATGCGTGTTAAGCAGTACGAGCGGAACTTTGTTGGCGCGGCTAATGCGAACTACATCGACAACATGCGGATTCCGGCTGAAAGCCTACGCGAGACCATCCGCGCAGTAGTGAGAGAGGAGCTGCGGAAATTTCTCCCCACCCCGCCACAGCCCAATTCGCTACCCTTACCGACGCGATTAGAGAAGAAGTGCAACAAGCGTTGCGAACTTCTACGCCATCCGAAGTACCCCGAAAGCCACAACCTATGACATACTCCGCGGCAGTTCGTCGGCCCCGCCCTGCTCCAACACGCCGTCAAGAGGCCCCGCCGTACCGCCGCCCACTGTCACCCGCCCGACCCCCGGTAGCCCGAGACCAGACGCCGAGGAAGACGAACGTATGGCGAACTCCCAATAATCGTCCTCTGTTCTACCACTGCGGAGAGGCCGACCATATTTACCGTCACTGCCCATACAAGAGACTCGGACTGCGTAGTTTCTCCGTCGACGCACCTCTCCCTCTCCCTGGCCAACGACCACTTGAGATCGACGAGTATCTATCTGAAACCAGCCGTGGCCCAGCGCGTTTCAACCGTTCGCCGTCGCCCTACCCATACCAATTGCCGAACCGCCGTAGCAACGCCTTAGCAACGCCGAACCGCCGTAGCAATTGCCGAACCGCCGGAGCCCACGCGGGGAAAATAAAAGCAGCAACTTCTGAAGGTTAAGTTGCTCTACGGCGAAAACCGGAAACCCTCCAACGACGCAAGGATGCGCCAAAGATAGTGATTCACGACATGCCCTCCTCCCGACGACCCGCCCTAACCCTGACGAGACTCCCGAACACGACGAAAGCTATACGGCGCGACGCGTACCCGACCTGACCGAGACGTCCGCTGAGAAGACGACGACAACGATGACGCACAGTGCCCGACCGTCAACACGCACAAGCCGAGATGCGACGCCCCGACGCACCCGGAACTCGAGGAAGGTGGCATCCGACGTCAAGGTGTCCATCGACGGCTTTGATGTAGTCGCCCTCGTAGACACGGGAGCCGACTACTCCGTAATGAGCGGACCATTTGCGTCTAAGCTGAAGAAAGTTATGACCAGATGGGACGGTCCCGCACATACGCAAAGCAGGAGGCCACCTCGTGACGGCCAAGTGGAACGTGCACATCGCGCGTCACCATAGACGGCACGACGCACCCTGCAGTGTTCGTCGTTTTTCCCAACAGCTCCCGCGACGTAATTCTCGGAATGGACTTTTTGACAGACAACGGCGCAATATTTGATCGGCAGACGAAGTCGATAACGTTTTCCTCCGATCAATCTATGACGCCGGAACCGAACCCGGAACACCGTGCAGCTGTAAGGATCGCCGATGATCATGTCACCCTGCCACCCCGCGCAAGCTTGATGATCACCGTCTACTGTGAATGTGCTGCTCCTGATGCCAACGCTATCGCGCAGAGTGACCAAAGGTTGCTTCTCGACTGCGGTGTGTCTGTCGCAAAAGGCATTGTGCGGTTTAAGCAACGCAAATCCCACGTTTTGGTCAACAATTTCACCGAGGAGTACCAGGATTTAAACAAGGGCGCTGCAATTGCATTCCTAGAAATAACGCAACAAGCAAGTGACGTCATCGCAGTCGCCGACATTGAACGCGCACCCGAAGATACCTTCAAGTTTCCGCATTCCTTCGCCGTGAATCCGGCGCTACCGCAAGAACAACGGAACAAACTATTGGCTTTGCTGAGTCGCTACAGCGAGTGTTTTTCGTCGAACTCAAAGCTACGTCAGACACCTCTAGCGAAGCACCGAATAATAACCGAAGATGGAGCCCGACCTACTCGACAGTCACCGTACCGCGTCTCTTCCCACGAGCGGGAAGCCATTCGGACTCAAGTCGATGACATGCTCACCGACGACATAATACAGCCATCGAAAAGTCCGTGGGCTGCGCCGGTCGTACTCGTGAAGAAAGAGGACGGCACTTTAAGGTTCTGCGTTGACTACCGGAGACTGAAGAAAATCACCAAAAAGGACGTGTACCCCCTGCCACGAATCGACCACGCCCTCGTCCACCTCTGCCATGCGAAGTACTTCTCATCGATGGATCTGAAGACCGGCTACTGGCAAATTGAAGTGGACGAGAGAGACCGAGAGAAGACTGCATTTATAACCCCTAACGGTCTGTACGAGTTCAAGGTGATGCCGTTTGGGCAGTGCACGGCACCAGCAACGTTTCAAAGAGTCATGGACACTGTGCTAGCTGGCCTGAAGGGGCACACCTGCCTCGTCTACCTCGACGACATTGTGGTATTCGCCCGCACTTTCGATGAACACCTTGCAAAGTTAGAGTCTGTACTGGAGGCTATTCGCTCGTCGGGGTTAACGCTGAATTCCGAAAAGTGCCGCTTCGCTTACGAGGAACTCAAGTTTTTGGGACACGTCGTCAACGCCGCGGGAGTCCTGCCTGACCCAGCGAAAACATCAGCTATAGCGAACTTCCCAAGACCGAAAGACAAAAAACACCCACCTCCCCTCGCGGGAACCCCTGTGTAGATGCGACGCATAGGCGGAGCTGCGAAGGGACCGCGTTTTATAGCCCGCATAACGTTGAGGGAACTGCGTATGCCGGTCCCAGTCCATGACGACGTTTGCGTACTTGTAAAGCGGCGTGGACTCTAGGTGTTTGAGTCAAGCGTGGATGTTGCTTCGCCGGAGAACGGCACACCGGTTATATGCGCAGCGCGCCCTAAGGAGAGGAAACCGCGGAAGAGAGAGTACTGCACATGCGCCCGCCCCAGCGCGTCTGCCGCGGCTATGACGCAACGTGCGGCGGCTATGACGCAACACAAACCAACACAATCCACTTTAATCTGATCCAATCCAAATCCAATCCAATCCAAGCTAATCCAAGCCAAGCCAAGCCAAGCCAATCCAATCCAATCTAATCCAATCCAATGCCCCTCGCGAGAGAGTTCGCTATAGGAGAGGAAAGAGGGATGAGCGGCGGAGAGCGCAGCTGGCGCAGCGAGGGGAATGGGGGAGGGGTGAACAACGCCGACGACGACGACAACGACGACGACGCCGGAGGGACAAGGCGAGTGAATCAGATGCTCTGCAACTAGGAAGAACGTGCGAAGATTTCTCGGACTGTGCGCATACTACCGGCGCTTTGTCGCAAGCTTCGCACGCATCGCAGAGCCACTCACGCGCCTGAAAAAAAAGATAGCACCCCTTTCGCCTGGGAAAACGCTCAAGAAAAAGCATTCTGCGAGCTGAAACAACGCCTGCAAAACCCGCCCGTGCTCGCTCATTTCGACGAAAACGCACAAAACGGAAATGCACACGGACGCCAGCTATATAGGTTTGGGGGCCGTCCTAGTCCAAAAGCAAAGCGGGTGCGAAAAGGTAATCGCTTATGCAAGCCGTGGTCTGTCGAAGGAGGAGAAAAACTACTCTGCCTCCGAAAAAGAGTGCCTGGTAATCATATGGGCCATTTTAAAATTTCGCCCATACGTGTATGGTAGACCGTTCAAGGTTGTGACAGACCACCATGCGCTGTCTTGGCTCGCCAATTTGAAGGACCCCTCTGGCCGTCTTGGGCGGTGGAGTTTGCGCCTGCAAGAGTTCGACGTTACAATCGTCTACAAATCCGGCAAGAAACACTCCGACGCCGACTGCCTGTCCCGCGCCCCTGTCGACCCACTACCACAAGACTCCAATGAAGACAGCGCGTTCTTCGGCGTTGTTACGGAGAGCGACCTAGCCGCCCAGCAGCGTGCCGACCCCGACTTGCGCGTAATGATCGACTACCTCGAAGGACGAAACGTCGCCTTGCCTAGAGCGTTCAACGGAACTTACCAGCATTCAGCCTCAAAAACTCCGTCCTGGAGAAGAAGAATTTCAGCCCCGGAACGCGGAACGAATTATCTACTTGTCATCCCCGCAGACCTTCGTGACGAAATTTTGGAAGCGTCCCACGACAACCCGTCTTCCGTACATCTCGGAACAGCTCGCACTATTGCAAAAATTAGGGCGAAGTACTTCTGGCCCCGCCTTACATCCGGCGTCACCCACTACGTTCGGAGTTGCCATGACTGCCAGCGACGAAACACGCCGCCGACAAGACCCGCCGGATTTCTACAACCGATCGCCGTCCCGTCGAGGCGCTTTCAAAATATTGGAATGGATCTTCTAGGCCCGTCTCTACGGTCACGATCAGAGAACAAGTGGATTGTCGTAGCGACAGACTACATGACGCGCTACGCAGAGACCGCCGCTCTTCCGAGGGGGACTGCACAAGAAGTCGCCAAGTTCTTTTTTAAAACCAAGTTGTGCTGCGACATGGAGCCCCTGAAGTCCTAATCACGGACCGCGGAACGGTCTTTACCGCGGAGCTGATGCAAGCAATCTTACGCTACAGCAACACGGTCACCGAAGAACGACGGCGTACCACCCCCAAACGAACGGACTATCGGAACGTCTGAACAAGACGATTGCGGATATGCTGTCCATGTACGTTGACGTTGAACATAAGACTTGGGACGAAGTCCCGTATGTCACGTTTGCGTACAATACAGCGACGCAGGAAACTACGCAGATGACACCGTTGGAGCTTGTCTACGAAGACGGCCGACTACGATGCTCGACACCATGCTTCCGCATGTAGAAGACGACGACCTCAACGCCGACGTCCAATGATACCTTCAACGTGCGGAGGAGACCCGCCAGCTCGCTCGAGTTCGTATAACGGACCAGCAGCTGGTGGATGCCGGCCGCTACAACCTCCGACGCCGAGACGCCGAGTACCAACCAGGGGATCATGTCTGGGTTTGGACTCCCATTCAACGACCCCGACTCAGTGAAAAGCTTCTGCGACGGTATCTCGGACCCTACCAGATTATACGACGTGTTGGCCAATTAACCTACGAAGTGATCCCCAGTGGTGATTCCGGCACATGACGACGACGCACGCGACCCTAAGTCGTCCACGCGGTTCGCCTCAAACTGTACTTCGCAAGATGACGAACTTTTTTGTTGTTGTTTTGTTGTTGCTGTTTGTCGTTTTATTTTAGCATCGGGTCGATGCACTCTTAGAGGGGGTAATGCCGCGAACCATGTACGGGATTGTTTATTTATTGATTGTTTTCAATGCCCGGCCGCGCCCGGCTCTGTTATCTGTGTCCCATACGAAACGCGTGTTCCATTCTTAATTTTTATGCCGCACGGGCTATGTCATTCAGATAAGCAGAGTGTTTCGCCCTAACGCCGCTAGCCCAGAATAATTTTCTGTGATCTACAATGCTCTGGATGTGAATCGACGGTTCCAGAAACTCTCGCGCCGAAAGATAAAAGCCTGCACAGCAGACGCGGCCGCTTTCGATTCTGCGACGCTCGCTGACGCAAGTCACTTTGTTGACCGCTGCTTCGCCGCCTCTGTATTCTTTTGAGTTGTTAGGGGAGCACAAGTTCGCTCCAATAAACCTGTTTCTCCTTCAAGACAACTGCGTCGTCCTTGGCTTCGTGACAATAGGTCAGGATAAGGGTATACCCGGGAGTAAAAGAACATGTGCGCGGTGGTTGGTGAAGCGCATGCGGAATGCTGTTTCGGTCTGGCCAATGTATTGAATGCCACAAACACCGCACTCCATAAGGTACACCACATTGGAAGAGTCGAAGTCGAGTGTCGCATGAATTAGGTGTTTCAAATGGCAGTTGGTGCTTTCCGCCACTGTGGTTGTCCGCATGTGTTTACATACGCGGACAACCTTGCCTTTCCGCATGGTGGACACCCACCTTTGGGTGCCCTTTAAGTTGTGGCGTGCACAAGGTAGTCTAATATTTTTGGGGCGCCTGTATACGACACGAGGAGGTGGTGGGGAAGATTTTCGAAAGCCGTTCACTCTGTTGTAGCATGTTGAAGTGCTTTTTTCAAAATTTTGTTTATGTTTTGCGATTGCCCACGAACGTCAGAACCAGGTTGCATCTACCTTTCTGGTTTAGTTCTTTTTCATGGTGCAGCAACTCTTGGCGATTAAGATTGGCCGCTTTGCCAATAGCGTCGTTGACTATGGGTGGTGGGTATCGTTGCTTCGCGAGTACATTGCGCAAGTTTTCTGCGTTTGCCTGGAAGTCCTCGGTGCGGGAACAGATTCTCCTAAATCGGTGGGCCTGTGACTACAGGATACTCGTTTTGCAGTGGTGCGGATGACAAACTGTCAAAGTTTTACGGAAAACTAAGACAGCCTTTCTCGCTGTATATACATATATATATATATATATATATAAGACAGAAACAAGAATTGGCAAGAATATTTCTGTCAATAAGACTTGACAGAAATAAGAATTGGAAAGCAAAGGGGAAGATGTAGTAGCTCAATATAAAGAATTTGAAAAATTAGAAAGTGGAGACAAAATGCCCGCAAGGTGTGATCCCAACCCACGACCTCCAGAATACCGGTCTGGAGCGATAACCACTACGCTACCGGCGGGGCTAGTTTAGCCTCCACTTTCTTGGGTATTTATGTTCAGGTGTTTTTTTTTCCTGCGCTTGGGGGTGGTAGCCAGCGCCACTCGGACTACTCGGGGTGAAGGGGACCTTCTTTTTAACCCCCGGGCCGTGACTCGAGTGTCTACGACATGTCGAGAGTGGTCGACCAGCGTTGAACCCTCTTAAAGGGGTCCTGAAATACCTTCCGCCGATGCATGGATGTACATGTAACCAAATAAGAGAATGTATTAGCAATCTCCTCCCGCAAGAATTTTGTTAAAGCGATGAGCATTAGCTGAGAAATCATAAATCAAAAACCGCGCATTATCGTCGCGCCGCGTTTCCTCCTCTTCTCAACTGTGACCGCGCGCGAGCACTCCCTCCATGATGCTGCGCTAGTCAGCGGTGACGTACTTCCGCATTACGCTCCTCCGACTGCCGTCTGCTACGGGCAAGTTTTGTTGACACCATGAATTCCACACTCCGCTCAAGGATGGATAAGCGAACGAAAAATCTAGCCGCGTGTGTGCGGTGGCCTGGCCTTGCCCTTTCGCGGTGTGCGTTGCTGCAGCGCAGCACGTGACTTTTAATCGGCGGCGAACTCGCAGCTGCTGGGGAGGATCTTGCGCTCGGTCCCTTTCATGCACCACGCACTGTTTATCCAAAAAGCGCCGTATCCGATGTGGCCCCGCTGGTGCCGGGTGTTATTTTGCGGTGGTGGTAATTCCTGCCGGCGGCATGTGAAAAAGACATTTTATACCGATACAGAACCCGTGCACAAAACGCTTCAATCATGTGACCAGTTAAGCTTGGGGCGACGCGTCGTGGAGAGTGGCAACGTTGGCAAAACATGCTCCGGCGCGGCTCTGAGCTTTCTAGTGCTGGAGCGAGCACCATTTTTTTGACAATCTCAAACATCGGTTGCCTTGGCAACAAGGCACAAACCGCCCCAGAGGTCAGTTACGGTTGCGTGATCCCGGTTCAGCTCGGGGCCCCACCTCGCGACATGTGGGCACTGCAGACGTACCACTCACTCTCATTAGGAAGTGTGAGATGCGTTTGGCATTACAGGAGGCGATGGTGTGTGTGTTGTGGACGCCTTTGTTTCGCGATGAAATGCGACGTTGTGCTTCTGCGGGTGGGTAGTGCTTCCCATGGTCTGGATTATCTTTCTCGAGCGACGTACGACTCAACCTCGCATGGGGTATGTGCAGTGTGCGTGGCTAAAAGCCATCTCGGCTTGCGCGCCAGAGTTAAGTGACTTACTGTTCGTCCCCGCAAACCGCGCGCGAGGTGAGTTCCGAATTTACGACGGCCAGGAGGAGGCAACCCATCGTCTGTCAATCGCGGTTCAGACTTGCAGCGCATGTTGTGACGTTGTGTTCGTTCGAAACGCATCTCTGGATTGTTTTGAAGTGGAAAAAAATGTATCCGTCAAACCCGGGCATTCGGCTCAGGGCGTTCTCTGCGATTGCACGAAAAAAGTGCCACGGGGCTTCAACGATTTCTTTATGGAACGTTCTCCGGTAAGAGAATATCCATGTCGTGTTATGGCCGTGTTGCATTCAATACGAACGGTTAAGCGTTTGTTTACACTTGTTTCGTTTGTCGTAAAATGTCCAAGCACTCCGGCACTACGCTGGCAGATCAGCCGGCGAGTCGACGCTTAGCAGACGACTCATCTTTTTGCCGGAAGTGCGTGAAAAAGCCGCCCAATAGCAGGATGTCTAGCTCATGACGAACATCTGGGAATCGATGATGTAGACATGTGAAGATGGCGGCGTCCAAAAACACGAAGGAAAGGGTGAGAAAAAAGCGACAAACTTTGCAACAAAAGTGTGAGCTTTCCGCTGTGCGTAAAAGAGTAATACTTGGCCCAGATGACCTTGACGACCCAATCTTACGATTGTGCTACTTCATTTAGTGTGCTCAAAATGCCTTTCAGGGCCCCTTTAAGCTCCCTATGCCACCAAGCCTGCCAGAACAGAGGCCCTCGCTAGGCATGTAGCGAATCAGAATAGGAAATGAGGGGCTCGTTGAAAATAGGACAGAAATAAGAATTGGCAGTCAAGAAGACCTCGGAAAGCAAATGGGAGAATGTGGTAGCTTATAGAAACAGTTGAAGAATTTTTTGAGACTGACAGAAAGTGGTGAAAAAATGCCCGCCGGGTGGGATCCGAACCCACGACGTCCAGAATACTTGTATGTTGCGATGACCACTACGCTACCGGCGGGGCTGTTTCCCCACCACTTTCTGGGAAATTTATGTTCAGGTATTTTTGTTTCCTGCACTTAGGGGTGGTAGACAGCATCACTCTGATTATCGGGGTGAAGGGGACCTTCTTTTTACCCCCCGGGCCGTGAATCAAGGGTCTACGGCATGTCGGGAGTGGTCGACCAGCATTGAAACCTCTTAAGTTCCTTATGGCAGCAAGACTGCCAATACAGAGGCCCTCGCTATGCATGTAGCGAATCAGAATACAAATGAGGGTGTCGTTGAATTAAGATAGAAATAAGGATTGGCACTCAAGAAAACCCCTGAAAGCAAAGGGTATAGTAGCTTATAGAAACAGTTGAAGAATTTTTTGAGACAGAAAGAAAGTGGAGAAAATTTCCCGCCGCGTCGGATCCGTACCCACAACCTCCAGAATGCGCATCTTGTACCATGACCACTACGGTACCAGTGGGGCTGTTTCCCCACCACTTTCTCGAGTATTTATGTTATATATATATATATATATATATATATATATATATATATATATATATATATATAGTACAGAACACAAGAGAAGAAAAACCTCGAACAAGGTAAAAGCACGATTGTGGCCTACGTTTCAGCAAAGAGCACAGAAAGATAGGTCGGCAGTCTACAGCGCCAAAGAAGGCATAGGGATGTGGTTAGGCTCTTTTTTTTTACTACGGTTAATGAAAATAATTTTTTTTAATATACGGAAGAAAGAAAGACAGAAAAACACGCGCCCAGAATGGGGACCAAACCCACGCCTTTCGATTAGATCTCGAATGCCTTACCAATTCAGCTATCTGGGCGACTGTGTTCTCCTTCACTTTCTGGGCTATTTATATTTACTAGAAGTGTATCTGACACTTGACGGTGGTAGCCAGCGCCACTCTGACTACACGGGGAGAAGGGGACCTTTTTTTCAACCCCCGGGGTGTGACTCGAACGTCTATAGCTTGTCATGAGCGGATAATTTCGGGGTACACAAATGGAAGTATTTTAGTCAGAGAAGTCAACACGAATCCCACATCCTAATTTGCTGTGCCGCATTATTCTACCCCGCAGTGATACCCGAGGCATTTTTCGTGAGCATGCCATTTTTATTGCGAAGCAGGATATGTATAACCCGCACACATTTCCTTCCGGTGAAGCCGATTCACTCGGAACCGCTCCGGGGATCCTCCCCCCCACCACCGACCACTCTATCCCAACTGATACTCCCCTGGACACCGCCGATGCCCCTTTCACAAGTTGCGGAGGCGGCTGACAACGGTTGTAGCGCCGTTATACTATGATTTCGGTGATCACGCACAAGCGCTATTGGTCTTATAAATTACCTAAAGCCGCCTTGAGTATGGTCGCCTCAAATTCCACCTTGCCAAGTAGGTATGAATTGAAAAGCACTTGTCCGGTTGGAACGACGGCATGAGCCCATTACTCTACTTCTTTTCGCCGGTATATTTCAGGCCTGAGTATGCACCCGTCACCGCTTGTCGATTTATGCCAGTACGGGTTGCACGCACAGCGGGGCTCCGTTCCGTATTGGTAATGCCCATTGTGCTGGTTTGAGATTTACACGTGCAATTGTCATGGGTAAATGCGTCCTGTCAGCTGTCCTCCGTAGTCGATGGGATTCGGCCTGGGTTGCTGTGTTGCAAGGATAGTAAAATGCTTACGACGAGGGAGGGAAATGGACAATTACATGTTTGTCCCCTACAATAAAGCTTGAGACTTCCAGCTTTAACTCACGATGGGACGGACGCATGTCACTCGCTTGGAGGAACAGCGAAAATTGCAGAAGCGTGGGACCGAAGAGAAGTGCGAATAGGTCTGAAAACAATAGAAAGCCGCTACCGCCGCCACTGCGTCCTCGGGAGGCTCCCGTTTGAACCCATTCCCCCTGCACCCTTCCCGCTTGTTCCCTCCCATTTCGACCCGGCGCAAAATGCCCTTCCCGTTTCGCCCTTTCCCACTTCACCTGTTCCCGATTGAACCCATTCCCATTTCAACCTTCCCGTTTGTTCCTTCCCATTTCAACCCAGCGCGAAAGAACCTTCACCTTTCGTATTTTCCTATTTAGCCCGTTCCCAGGATTAACGTACCCAGTTTATGAAGTGCTATAAAAACATTTTCATGTTGCTCTTAATTTATTTCCGTTTGTTCACAGCCGCTGCGATAGCATGCTCAGTACAGCCAGAGTCCTTGACTGCTTTTCAAACCTGGGGTTCACTTTTTGAATCTACAGACGACGACAATTTGGTTACAATTCAAGTCATACCAAACAAATCTGCACAATTTACTCGAAAACAGCTAAATACCTAAACTAAGCATATTTAGGTCGCGAGGGTTTCCCGGCGTCTGCCCTCCTTTGCTCTTGTTCGGTCGACTGACCCTCGTCTCTAGCTTCTTTAGATCCACCCCAAAAGTCCCGGACACTTAAGTTTTATTACATTAAAACGACGCCATCATGGCTGTGTCCCGAAAGAGTGTGAGGCGGGACTACTAACACACACGACCACGGCAACCAGAGGTTTAGACACAAACAATTATTTTATCCACACTCTAGAGCTAACTTTAACTCAAGCTTCAAGGTAATCGGCAAAGGACGACTAAATAATTGATAAAAACCAACCGTCCCATACCAACTTCGAGCGCTGGCCATCGACCCTAAGGCGGCCTCTATGAGTATTGTTCCTGCGTACGCTCGCCGAAAATATGCTCAGCGCAGAAGACATTCCCGGCTTTGTCAACCACGCGCGTCCATTACAAAAGGAGCTGTCAGTCCCTCGTCACATATATCCGTTGTAGCAGTGACACTGTAAACCTATTACGAATTCGAACCTCACTGCGTACCTTGGCCGGTGCAACATTTAGAAGCGCCGCGGCGGGCCTTTCTCTATTCATCTATAGCCCCACGAATGACGGCGCATCGAGGATGACCCCACCGACCAGAACGCACCCGTTCTTTGCATGCCGTAATGCGGTAATTACCCCCGGCAACTAGAGAGACCTTCCGCCGGTGTCACAAGGTACCCTTGGCGCCGTATAGACGTGAAACAACAAAGGTGCGGCTCCCCCCAAAATGACATTAACCACCCTTCCCTGGCTGGGATTATTTTTATCGGCTAGACGCGCTACCCGGCTTCTGCCAAAAAACGATGAAAAGCGGAAAGCGCTTCCGCGGTTGCTCCTAGCACCCCTTAAATACTTCAGCGGTGCCTGCACAAAGAAGCAGCGCAGGCTTTTATGCAACAAAAACGCAGGACAGAAAGCCCACTGCGTTCTCGCAAAATGTGCAATTGGCTGAATAAACATTCAATCGTTATTTTTGCTTTTTTAAGTCCCTCCTATGGACATATTTGATCTATAGATCTCTCGAACCCGAAGACAAAGCTACGCTCCAAAAATGAGCACAAGAACAGCTGTTAAAACAATTTCACCCACGCGTATGGACACCAACTGCATAAATATTCAATACGTGCATTGCCTAAGATATTGGGTATCTTTCTAGTACACCTTCGCAGCTACAAATATTGTGTCAAGAGGGCAGTATCGGCCCAAGGCATTCGGAAACTTTTATCGGCCGGAAATATCGGTCGATTCCGGATAAACTGCTGCATACAAGTTTTTAGTGCATGACCCGTTGCAGCACATTTTGGGGGACAATTTCGAAGACAGTAACGCAGATTTTCAGATATTCAAACAGGTTGGAACGATGCGGGTTCAAATGAGAAGGGCGCTTTGGGAGTGGGTTGAAACGGGAAGGGCGTTTTGGGAACGGGCTGAAACAGGAAGGGCCCAAACGGGAAGGTCGTTACGGGAGCGCGCGCACACGGGACGGGTCAAGCGGGAAGGGCGTTTCGGGAATGGGTTCAAACGGGACAGGGTCAAACGGGAATGGGTTCTTTCGGGCTACACCCGCGTCCTCTGGTTCGAGTTGCCGAGTAGCTGCGAATCCCTTTCGAATGAGCGGCAACTTGCCCGCTTTAAACGCCGACGTGGGCGATCCTATTTTTTCGGCTTAAATGGCTTTTACAGCAGTACTTTCCACAGTTTGTTTCACCTGTAAGCCCGCACGTATAACCGGTTGCCACCGTGCATGGACTTGGAGCCCGGGGTACACACAAAAGCATTGAAGGACTCTGTTATAGCTTCCAGGCCTTACTGATGATACGTCCGTTGTGCTTGGGGGTGATTCAAACGTGGACGTCAAACAGCTCAATGCAACCTCTCCGATGTCCTCTCAGTGGTAGAGCGGATTGGGTTGGCGGGTTACACGAACAGCGAGATGCCTATGACGCCGGAGCAAAACACACCGCTGCATGTCTGTCCGCGATACTGAAGCTCGGGTACTTAAAAGTTTCGTGTAGCGAAATCGCTAGGAACTATGCTCAATAGCAAATTACGAACAAACGTGTTTTTTTTTGTGCACTCCTTAGACTGCGTCCAGCTTTCGCAGGTCATCCTTCTTCCGATTGGTGGAAGGCACTAAGGTTGTATACCTATATTCTGCCTTATTGGTTTTGTTTTGCCGAATAATTCGCTTTTGTATTGTTATCTCAAAACGTAAAAAATGAAAATCCGGGTGCCTGAAATTTCATTAATTTCAACCTGTCCCGAAGAGGAAACACGCACAAAGATCCTCACTGTTTTAGAATATATAAAACAATTTTCACGCCCCTACCTTAGTGAAACATGGTTTGATATGAAGTATCTTTTTATGGTACTCCAAGTACACGTTATTTTAAAAAAACGCTGTGGATAATTTGTGTGTGGGCTACGTCTTCAAGGCCATAATAGTTTCAATTTTGGTAGTAGAAATATCTGTAATTCCTAAAATATTCCAGGTAGCGTAAATGTAAGCCCGCTCTTAAAACGAAATACGCTGGCAGAGAAGTGTTACAAAACAGCCCTTTAAAATGCATCTACTAGTCGATAAACTTAAAAACCTAAAGGCTTGCAAAACACGTCACGCAACGATGGCGTAAATTGTCTTTTTATTCGCACATACGTTCCTTGCAGCAACTGGTGCCAATATTTTGGTAATTAGCAACCACTCACGTAAAGCCGATGAAACGTAAGGTCAATGAAGCAAAGATCATGAGCTGAAAAAAATAGAAGTCATATTAGAGCATTATAAAGGACCAGGTGCTATCGCAAGTAACAGACAGCGTATGACATGCTAAGGGCGCAGATCTGCTCAGACAAGGTAACCAAAAATACCTCACATGGTATAATTATCAGGACATAATCACAAGCCTACTCCAACTCATCTTGCTTAAAAACCTGCAGTGGGTCCCGGAGCTATGTATGACAAAGCTACTTGTAGCCCTCACCAAAACTAAAAACAACCTCCGCAGAACAGACTGTTTGGCAAGTTTCTGCATACTTGGTAAAACTTAGCGCTCGATTTAACAAGGACGATAGAAAGAAGCCAAACACAAGCGCTTGCTCCAACTAGTTTTATTGAAGGCATCATCTCGCATATATACACAAAAATTCCCCGGAGGATTCGCACAATAACACCACGAAAAACGCTGGTGAGATAGCTGCAATCAGAGAGCACCTTCCAAAAACTGAAATTCACTCGCACGCAGTAATACCGATGTCTCACTGATGGACTGGTCCCCTTTCTTTCTGATATGAAAGGATTCTAAAAGCTTCTGGCCATTGGGTTTTCCCTTCTTCCTAGAATACTAATCTGCTCTAAGAAAGGTCTGCATTTGAACTGCGAAGGGCTGAAGTGCCTGAATTGATGACAATGCTCTGGTAAATGCGCGCCAGTATTTGTGCCTAGTGAAGAATTGTGCTCGCGCGCCCTATCATTGATACATCTGCCCGTCTAGCCGATATATTCCTCTCCGCATGAAAGGGGTATCTCGTACACCACTCCTACAGCACAAGACGGAATTCGCTTAGCGTGCTTCTTTACGCATTGTTTGCTATTTTGTTTTCCAGAAATTTGGACACACAGGCGACCTAGTGTGTGTCGACCGGAGAACAGCACACGGAATTTCTTTCTTTGTATCACATTTTTGAGGTTATGCGTGACCCTATGCACATAGCGTAGGACAACTGGCCTTGCCTCAGGCTGTTTTGACAGCTTTTGACGAGCTTGACCTTTGGATTTTTTTAGAAAATCCTCGGAAACAGCAACCAAAATAGAGGCCAGGTAGCCAGCCTACAGAAGTCTATGTAGCTGAGAGTCAAAGCTCTCAGACACTGTATGAACGCACGACATCTTCAGTGCGTATTCGAGAACCGATGGCGCTGGGGCACTTTTTACTGTCTTTGAATGGGTATATGCGTACAATAGAAGCTGTTCGCGGCCACATGGGCAATATATCCAACAAACGTGGTCCGATGACAACCTAAAATCGATATCTAAAAACTGCAGGGCGTTATGGCAAGGTAATTCACCTGTAAATGCAAGACCCTCCCCGAGACTACGAAAATTCTCTAAAATTACTTTGGTGTACTCAGTGTGGTTAGGCGAACAATATTTCTATAAATAATTGAAAAAAGAGTCCACATATCTACAAACACGCAGAACACACTCATTGTCAAATTTTAAAAGCAAGTCAGGATCAACACTGGCAAGAAAAATATTGCACAAAACTGTTGGGCACAGCAACCGATACAGATGCCTGGTTTCAGGATATACATGCGCCCTTCAAAAGAAACGTAATTTGCATCCAAGTAAAACTCTAACAAACTCATAACGTTATTCACAGGCATACCACATTTATTTTGGAAGTTTATCACAATATTCGCGTCAATACAGTGTCTGAGAGAGGCGAAAAGCTGCGAATGAGGTACTGAATAAAACAAATCTTCAACATCAACCGAAGAAGCATGCCCTACCGAGCTGTCGTTTTTAATAAAATCAATTACCTCTTGCCAGGTCTTGGTGAGAAATGGGTCATCGACGATAGGGTGATCTAGATGATTTTGTGAAAATCTGCTAATATGTGACTGCCTGGAACCCCTACTCGCTAACATAACACCAAAAAGGCATCGTCCGCATTGTTTTTTGCCGCACTCAAACCACACTCAAGAAATTGCTTGTACTTGTAGACACAGCGTCAGCTAACTTGGGCAATTCAAGTGGAACAAATCCGCAGCTCTAGCTTTAGATATTTGGGCACTTGCCTTCACAAGTTTGAAGTTCTTTTGCCCGACTTGCATTGCCTTTTCATTGTAAACTCCAGAAGGCATCGCGCCAAAACCACCCTCCTTGTCGCCCAGAAGAAGGCGCAGTCTGTTGTCGTTGAAGTATTGTACCACGGATTCTACCGCGAAGATTGTACCGCGACAGGTCGTTGCGCTTGGGGTTGCGTATTTGCGGTTGCAGGGTTGCAGACGCAGCATAAGGCGTGATGGTCAGTAGCGATCAATACATGTTTGAAGTGCAAACACTGTCGAAATGTGCTCACGTCCCATACATGTGCAAGGAATTCGTAGAAAAGTACCTCCAGCAAACAAAAAAAGTGCTGCCTTTGGCTATTTTTTACGACCCCTTCCACCTAGGCATTACCCCACGAAGTTGGGTAACTTCCCAAGCACCAGGTCTCCTCTACAAAAGAGTGGTTGTACCAAGTTTTACGTGTTGGTGGTCAGCGGTACCGAAGTACCTACCACTTTCTCGTACCCCATGGTAGAAACCGACCCGATGTTACGATTAGCAGTACACTACATCCCCGCACGGGGGCCGCCTGTACCCATTTTTATTCTGGTGGGTGATCAGCCCCTCTAGAGTTTTATACCACGTTAGCCGCATTGGTGCTGACTGTCCAAGCCCTTTATCCCCTACCAAGACAGGGGGCGCTTGTACCTTTGATCTGGTCGGCGCCCAGCAATCCTAGAACCCCCTCCCCCCCACGAAAGGATTCGAGGGACCTACCACATGACCTCCCATGGCTGCTTGCAGTCAAGCGTCAAGTGTTTGCTACACCGTCGAGACGACCTACACTGCGGCGACGCTTCTAACCCTTAACGAAACCGTTGGGTGTCTAGCGGGCCAGGATTCGAAACTGGTACTGCCACTTACGGTAGGATGTTCTACTGCTCAACCTTCGTCGTCGGCGTGCAAGTTAGGACCCCTTCTACAGGGGCATTTACCCGCAATGTCGGGTAACTTCACGAACCCGAAACGCCCAGTTATTAAAGTACTAGTACCAAAATCACTGGTTGGTGCCCATAGGCAGCAAACTACCTACCACTTTCTCGTACACCATGGTACAAAACGACGTCGTGTGTCGGTTGGGAGGGAATTGGATCAACTGTACCCATTTTTATTCTTGTGGTTACCGTGTGCCTCCACTGGAGCCTATCACGTCCTCCGCCACAGTGGTAGTGCGTGCCCAACCCCTTTATCCCTTGCCGAGACAGGCATTGCTTGAACCTATTTATCTGGTGTTTGTCTAGTGGTCCCAGATCCACCCGAAGGGGTTTAAGAAACCTACCACATGGCCTCCCACAGCTTCTTGTGGTCAAGATGCTGGCATTTGTTCCACCATCGAGACGAAGCTCCGCTGTGCTACGCTCGTGCTGTGCTCTTTAAAGAATCCGGTGGGTATATGGCGGCTCAGAATTCGAACCGGGTACTTTGCGCTTACGAGACCAGCGTTTTAGCTCTCGACCATCGCCATTGGACGAGAGTTTCGGAGAGTCGATTTAAAAGTTTATGGACAATACAAACCTTGTCGAAATTGTAGTTTTTCTATGACTGACGTACACTTTCGTTTGTTGTAACACTTCAGCACGGTATCAGCCATGGGATAGCGACGTATGAGTGACCACCCCTCGTTCCGTTAAGACCATGCTTTAGGCAGCTCTTTCCGCCATTGTATGGGTTGTGGAAAACATTTGAAAATATTCTCGTTGTACCTTTTCCTGCACGGCCAAGTTTGACGAATGTAATGAAGGACCCTGACCTTCAACATCTAAATTCTCTCATTATGTATCGGGTCTACTCGAACATATTTTGTAAGTTTTCGAGATAGTTACGCTTGCATTACCCATCTCCGGAGGTGTGATCATATTCCATAGGCTGAGCGGGCCCGATTTGTCTCTCCCAGATAATATTTTTGTGCTAGGAGAGTGGCCTGTTTGATCTCTTCGACGTAACTATCAGACACACTTTAAAGACCCTTGCGGCGATCAGTTAAATAGGGAAGTTGAGAGACGCCCTATATGTTGCCCTGATGATTATGGCTTTTTCTGTACACGTATATACCAAATAAATGCTATCTTACCTTAGTTTTAAAACAATTAGACTTCTTCAGCGCGCGTAAGTCTCGGGTACAGAGAGATTTACCATGTCCGGCTTATGATTGCTGACTGCGTAAAATCTGTTCTTCGTATTTTCATTCCTGCTCTATCCATGTACGGGCGTTATACCAGATGGACCAAATAGACAATGATTTCCCCCTATTTTAGCAATTTCAGGCTGATCCCAAGGACGCGGGTTCGACTCCCGACCACACCGGCTGCGTTTCGGATGGAGGCAAAAAGCCAAAGCATCCATGTATTCGAGATTTCGGCGCACGTTAAGGAACCCCAGGGGGTAAAAATTAAACCGGAGCCCTCCACTATGGCGCGCCTCATCGCCTGAGTAGCGTAACCACACAGGCACCGGCAGGATTCGAGCCTCTGTCTGGTAGACTAGGCAGAGTTTGTGTCAGTTGTCTTACCCATTGGGCTACGACCGCGAGTTAGTAGCCGAGAGTCAAACGGTTTACTCCCACGCCTGCAACTGTGCGGAGTGGGTTAGGACATCCCAATGTCCGTCCGCGTCCATCCGCGCGCACACCACCATCAAGCCAAAATAAAGCGAAATTAAATTTGAGCCATGAGTTGCAGTTTCATTTAGGGAATAATAAAGGTGCAACTCACGGCTTAAATCTAATGACGGTCGGGGCACAAATCGGATGTTGCTCGGGGCGCAAGTTGGATGTAATTTCGAGTCCCGGTACTCCGCACCTTCGCCATCATCCACGGAGTGGAGGTGCTGACATTTTTAACTAGGTGACACAATGGTGTCGTCGGCAACAATTTTGTTTATCGAAGACGCGATTTGGTGGCGGCCTAAGTTAAAGGCACGGATGGCGACTGCGTCGGCTGAGCATGCGACTACAAACGGCGCGTGGAGCGAACTGCCCTGCGCTGGAGAGGAACCTGTCCTAATCGCGTATCTTTTATTTTGTCTTCGCCGTAGCGCCATTGTTCTCCGTGCAGTAATCAAATTGCCGTGCCTCTGTTGCCCTGATGCCAGCGAGCGCTGGTATCTGACAGCTTATGTTGTAGTTTCCTGTTAGCACCGATGACGCACTTCCGTGTACGCTTGAGAAGCACGGCTGATAGCAGACGGCTGGCAGCCGCAGCGAAGTTGTAAAATGAACGAAATAACGCTACCGCGTTGAAAACTTTGCCGTTCGCCTTTAAAAAATTTGGGGAAACGGAAGATTTCTTACATCAAAACCGCATCAAAAGTGCTTCATAATTGCTAAAACTGCGTCAAGCCTACATCCAATGGATCGGCAAGCTTAAAAGACCGAAATTGCAAACTGAGAACGCAGCCAATTAAACGCATCTACGAACCGTTTAAATGGACACCGATACGTGGTTTATGAGAGAAAGGTACACTATTGTACTTCTTCATCATCGATGTGTGTATTGCCTTATCTAGAGCCATTCATTTTTGCGATTTTTAAAGTAATCGTATTGACATTACGAAAATCCGGTTCCCGCACACGCCGTTTGTCCAGAGAGGTCATCAGATCTTTTCGGTCGACCAACGAATTTATAGGGAAGTGTATTGTTTTGTGACAGGAAGCCATGGGCCCACTAAGGAAGCTTTTTCTTTAAAAATATTACATTTCCCCACAGATCGCTTGGTAAGTCACAAAGGTCTGACAAGACCTATGGACACACGGTGCATGCACGAAGCTGTACTTCTACGATGTCAAAACGATTACATAAAAATCGTCAAAAAATCGGTTCTATAAAGCAATAATCACGTCGACCATAAAGGAATAGCCAATGTTACACCTGCTTCTCATCAACAGCGTATAGGTATACAGTTAAATCGTTCATAAATGCGTTTATATAGTGCGAGAAAAACTGTCACCTGGTTTCTTCTTGGACGATTTTGGACTTCGAAGGATTAACGATCGTTGGAACGCACGTTCAGCAAAGGTTCACCGCAGTTCTAGCAAAGGTTTTGACGCAGTTTGGAAGCAGATTTTATGTTAGCAAACTTAAGCGCTTCTCTCAACTTTCTGTATGAAGGAATGTAAATCTGCTTATAACATGGCACCTCTGAAATGATATATAAAGCTTTTATTTAAAGGGGCCATGAAGACAAAATGCAAGTTTCGTTCATTCAAAAGATTGCCTCGTTAGAATCATGCTCACACCACTTTTAACGTAAACTTCGCTCAAATAAGCTGTATAATTAGGGAAAAAGAGGACCCACTAGCTCATTTCCCACAACGGAACTTATATGTCATACCAGCCAGCTATGCGATTGGCGGAGGCCTAAAAAAGTAAACAAAAATTAGGCAGAACTTTTAGCTGGCCGAACGAGCTATTTGCGTTTAAATTTAGGGAACATTCTTTTTATATCAGTAAGAATGCTGGGACAAACAGTCGAAGTTATGAAAGCACACGTAAACAAAGAAGTACCGATGCGTACTGCTGTTGGTACTGCATGCACTATGCTTCGTTTAGATGCACAGCACTGCAGGACTTTGCGGTTGTCTCAGACGGCAGGGGCTTATTGACGCAAGCGACAATGTCTTACTTGACTGTATTTGTTGAGTGGGCACAATGTTTCACGATACGATTATTTTCTCCATGAACAAAAACAAGCCAGGTTTACGGTCACAAACAAACCAAAAGCACAAAACGGTATGCCGCGGTGTGGTGGCGCCGTCAAGATTGTCTAAGAGTAAGGAAATCTCCGCTCCATAGCAACATCACCTGAAAGACCTGTTCTTCTGATGTCATTCAAAACGTTGTTGAAACACACGTTTGGCGCTATAATCAAACTTCTAGCCTAAATTAATTGATTAATTTCGCGGTCAATAAACCATCGTCTGCTTCCGGAGAAGCGCTGGAGGCAATATTGAAAACAAAATTTTTCTAATAAATAGAACTTCTATGTTGCTTCATGGCTCCATTACTGTAACGCCTTTCCACCCCGTTGTCTAAGCTTATAAGTAAAGAAAGAATGCGTCATTATGTGTAAAAGAGCAATGGAATTATCTAGGAACGCGAAACAACTATGGCCGCGGGAAGTGTTTTTATTGGTCGCCTCTTTTACTGAACCCTTTCATAATTTCTTAGTGCCCAAATGATATGGTACGTCTTTACTGCTTGCAGTGTTGCCCTGATATTTTTGTAGTACCTAAACATTAGGCACGTACTGCTTCGAGTGTCGCCTTGATATTTTACACAAAGGTGTATTCACTGCACTGCATATTTTTTGGAAAAGAAATGAATTTTCTGGGCAGTGTTCCGACGTATTTTTGCACGTGTCACGATTGTGTTTTCATTCTTCAAATTTTACGGCCTTCAGATTTATGTTTCTTGTTTAGTAAATGTTTTATTGTTGGTGCCCATAAAAAACTTAGACTGTTAAAAATATTTTGCTGCACAATTTACATTTTTAGCCCTTCGTGCTATATTGGTATTCACTGAACCGTTTAGAGGGTGATTTCTTCGCTTGGCAACATTGTTAACGGCCATTACCCTGCGCTCTGTGCCTTCGAATGCGCATTTCGCCCGCATATAGTGTAACCGGTGTGCGTCACTACAACCAGTTTCTCAGCGGTGGCGTCAGCAGATATATTATTAATTCTGCTCACATTATGTGGGGGTGCTCTCCTTGCCTTCGAGAACTTCGCACCCCAAGAGAATGAAACCGCAGCTGTGAACGAAAGCGACACGGCGCGCGCGAAAGGTCAACGCTGCAGTCGCCGTAGACCACAAATATTGACACGAGCGCCCTTGGAAGCGGGGTTAAGGATAAAAAAATTACGCCCTCTTCCCACGTGGAAACCCTGGGGGAATGCAAAGCCGTGGAATAGTAGCGTGTTAATTGGTTTTTAAAGACAAGTGTAGTAGCGTATTAAATGTCTTCTTTATTTATCGAGTAGTGGGAAACGTTTTACGGCTTCTCGTTCTCGAAACGAGGAATCCGCTGTTCGACGCTGGCGTTTCGAAGCGTTGTGACGTTGCCGAATGCGATCTGGATCAGCTACTCACCGCTGGCGTTTCAAAGCGGCTTGACGTTCTCTAAGCAAGAAATCCTCTGCTCGATGCTGCCGTTTACCTTCGGAGTCGCGAGCTCGGCTCTGTGCAGCCTTGTCTTGGGAGGTGCTCGCGGTTCTGACAGTGTGCTGGCTGGCGCTAGTTGAAGGTGTGCCAGCCAGTTCGCTGACGGAATCGTTGGCGTCCATTTCCAGTCATCGGACGGCGCAGTACCGAAGAAGCAACTGAGCGGAGCACGGACCGGGTTTATTTGCAGAGCAGAGGGAGTAGAGAGGAGGAGCAGCGCGCGTAGCTCACAGGTGGTGTGAAGAGGAGGAGGGGAGAGAGAGCGGCGTTATCACAGCTGTTGTGGAGAGGAGGAGAGGTGCGGATGCCGGAACCCGGACGACGGAGGGTCGACTAAGGGATGCTTTGCATCTAAAAATTTTGCACAAGTCCAGAGAATTACCTACTAGTGCGTAGCATTCTCCAGCCGCTTGTCTTGAGTCCGAGTTTTTTCTTGCCAAATTTCTTGGTTTCTCTAAATCCTGCCCGACCAATTATCTACATTTACGCCAATACTACGATTGCAAGTGGAGCTTTCACGAAATCTTCATTACTGCGCAAAATGCAGGGCGTCACACGGCTTGCAATTTCCCGTCGTTTTTTTCCTTATTTTTCTCGTGTTTCAAAATTTCTTTCGACAAATTATCTCATTTACGCTAATATAGTGACTATAGATGTAACTGCGACAAAATCTGCTATATTGTGGAAATATATGTCGCTCTACGATCTGCTGTTTTCTATATTTCTCGAATATTATTATGTTATGATTTCTTCAAAATTTCGTTACATCAGTTTTCTCCATTCACGCTATTATAACTACTGCAGGCGTAACTTCCACGAAATCTCTATTATTGTGGACATTCAGGGTGTTACACGGTTCGCCATTTTCAATAATATTCTACATTTTTCTTATTTTGTTTTTCAAAATTTCGCTGACGAATTATCTCCATTTACGCAATTATTACACTATTATT
This sequence comes from Haemaphysalis longicornis, assembly GCA_013339765.2. Taxonomy (NCBI): domain Eukaryota; kingdom Metazoa; phylum Arthropoda; class Arachnida; order Ixodida; family Ixodidae; genus Haemaphysalis; species Haemaphysalis longicornis. The sequence goes on from CM023453.1 coordinate 73,887,954, forward strand.
AGTTATTACACCCATTCAGTCATTGCACGGATTCACCGATTCATCGATTCAGCGATTCAGCAATTCATAGATTCACAAATACACGGATTACCACAGATGAGGTCGCAGTGGCGCTCCAACGAATGAAGAAAGGCACAGCTGCAGGAGGCGATGGCATTACGGCTGATATATTATGTTTCGCAGGGGATGTCGTGCTAGCAAAACTGGCAGCCCTATTCTTGCAGTGCTTGAGGTCTCACATGGCGCCAAAGGCGTGGAAAAATGCGAACTTAGTTCTCCTACATATGAAAGGTGATACCAAAGATGTTAAAAATTACACGCACGTCAGTCTGCTATCTCTTACCTACAAACTATTTACAAAGCTAATTCTCAGTTGCATAAGTGGCACTTTGGAATTTCAACAGCCACGAGAACAGGCCGGTTTTAGGAAAGGTTTCTGAAAATTAGACCCCATCCACGCTATTAACAAGCTAATCGAAAACTGTTCGGTGTATATTGCTCCTCTCTATGAAGCATTCTTACATTATAAAAAGGCATTCCACTCAGTGCCCACAATAGCAGCACTAACAGGGTTACGTGAACACGGAGTAGACGAGCCACACATTGGCCTCTTCAAAGAACTTGTAAATTTCCTAAACAAAAGGGTGTCCGGCAAGGGGATACAATATCCCAGGAGTTATTCACAGCCTGTCCGGAGAATGTGTTCAGAAACCTTAGCTGGAGAAAAACAAGATGATAATTAATGGGGAATATCTCAGCCCCCTAACGAATGCAGACGACATCGTCCTGTTGATTCGAAACAGCACGGATTTGCAGCGCATGCTCTGCAAATTGTGCTCGGAAAGTTTTCAGCAGGCTTAAAAATCAGCAGAAAAAAATCGAGGGTAATGTTGAATCAGCCTGCAACTACACGAGACTTTAAGGTAGGTAACGAGGTCTTGGAAACAGTACGGCAGTACGTGTATCTCGGACAAATCATATCTGCTCATCGAAACCATGAAACGGAAGTTACCCGCAGAATTAGCATTGGATGGGCTGCTTTCGGCAAGAATTCAGATATCCTAATAAGGAAGCTTCCGCTTTCCATAAAAAATCTGGTCTATAATCAGTGCGTTCTTCCGGTAATGACGTACGGGGCAGAAACTTGAGGTCTCACTAAACGACTTGAAAATAAACTTAGATCACCACAGCCGGCTATCGAAAGGGGAATGGTAGGGGTCACACTAAGGGACACGAAACCATACGCGTGGATTAGGGAACAGGCTAGGACGTAGGGCATTCTAGTTCAATTTAGGAGGAGGAAATGGGCATGGGTGGCTCATATAATGACTATGACGGGCAATAGGTGGACCATCAGTTTAACAGAGTGACTTCCAATAAACCGCAAACGCAATAGGGGTTGGCACAGGACGAGATGGCGAGACGAGTTGCGAAAATTAGGGGAGGAAACATGGACTCAACTCGCACCCGATAGGCATATATGGAGATCTTTGGGAGAGGCTTTCTTAATGCAGTCGACACAACCAGGCTAATGATTATGATAATGATGAGGAGGAATCATTAGGTGGGAAACTTTTTCAAAATCTGCATTATTGTGGAAATGCTATGCGGGATACCTTTTGCCATTTTCCGCATTTTTGAAATATTTTTTCAGTTTTTCAAAATTTCCTTGGGCCAATTATCTCCATTTACTTTATTATCACGACTGCGTTTGAAACCTTTGCGAAATCTCTAGTATTATGAAAATGCAGGGCATTACACGGTCCTCCATCTTATTTTTCAAGTTTCTCAAAATTTTGTTCGACCAATTATGTTCATTTACGTTATTGAACGATTACATTTGGAATGTTCGCGAAATCTGCATAATTGTGGAAATGCAGAGCATTAAACCACTCGCCTTTTTTCGTAGTTTTTTTATATTTTGCCTATTTTTTTGGTTTTCCAAAATTTCGTGCGCTAGTTATCTACATTTCCGCAATTATAGCGATTACAGGTGGAACATTCGCAATATCTGCATTTTTCTGGAAATGCAAGGCGTTACGTGGTCCTGGCCGGAGGACGGGGGTAGTCGCCGCAGAACGCTGCGCATTAAAACGAAATAATGATTTTGAAGAAACGTTTCCCTCGTGTGCCAATTTAGATACGACGGTAGCACAGCAGCTAGTGCATTCAAGGCCATCTCCCGAGCCGTGGCGTTGTCGCACTCCCTAGTTTACAGACGCGCTGATGAATCGCAAGAGCCCGTGAGTTTGGCTTCCCCACGGCGAACGCTTCGGCGAAAATATTGCTGCGGTTGTCCTAGAACGTGTTACACACCTTGAACAGGATATCGCCTTTCACTTGCATACGCTCGCGACTTGGTTCGTAATGACGCAGTTGCACGCGTACATACGCCAAGACGTTTCAACTGCTCTACCTAGTCGTGCGACGAATTCAACCGTGCCTGATGACGGGAAGATCAGTGGTTGCTATGTGTTTTTGACGCATTTCACTTCGGTGCCGCAAAGCTTGGAACATTAAACCACATTTGCTCTGGTCATGTGTTTTGCTTTATCGGGTGCCAGCACTAACGACTACGGCGATCCCGTGGAGTCCGACCAGAGTTGCGAGTTCCGCTGAATATAAGCGGATTTCGGCATCTATTTTCGCCGATTCGCTTGTAAGTTCTTACAGTCGCTTGTCGCGCTCTTTGAGTTTACTTGCGTTTTTTCGTTTTTGGAAAATTTCATTACAGTGCCGGGCAGACGTATTTGTCATCACAAACATGGCCAGAACAGCCACAATTTGTCGACATCATCATCATCATCATCGGTTCATTTGTGGATTGTGGCTACGTTTGCGCCTCGTTGTTGTTGCGTTGCTTCTCCGTGACTTGCACCCAGTCGTCGCCCCCGTAGCGCCTTGCCATGGCGTCAATGTGGTCAAAATATGGGAAATAGCATCGCAAAGAGCGGGAAAAGAAAAAGCAGCTCAAAACCGGTTACGTCCCGTCACAGAAGATGACAAAAAAGCTGCATGCAAGTATTGCAAGTGTGAGATCCACGCTCATCATGCCAAGCTCCTTCAGTACGTGGCTACAGAAAAACACGTGAGAAACTCTCGGTCACTTCCTAGCGCACGTTTGCCTACCATGGGTTTCACCAAGTCGTCGCCTCCAAAGACGACACCAGAATAGGTGTTATTCAGGGTGTCATGCCACATTAAACTCCTTTGATCATCTCGGTGAACTCGTAAAGTCGTACAGAGCGTCCTACATGGTAGTAAAACTTCGAACAAAATTCTGAGCACGGATAACAAACGTTGATGCCCCCTGTCTGCTTGAGGACCTTGTGAAGGATATAGGTGCTTCCCAGTACTAATTACTGATTTGTGAGAGCACTGACAGAGCAAACGAGAAGCAGTTGGCTGTCGTGGTTCGTGATTTCAGCACATAATTAAATAAATTGGTGACCCCATGCCTGGGACTGTTCACAATCGGGGGTTCAAGCGCCCACCAGATTGCACAAAGCATTGTCAATTTCTTGACCAAGGTCGGTCTGGATTTCCCAAGATGTCTTGGAATTGCAACCGACGGTTGCAACGTTATGGTTGGGAAGAAAATTCGCTGTACACACACTTGCGCCAAAAGAACGATAAACGTGTTCTGGTCAAATGCGCATGTCACTGCATCCAACTATGCGCAAGCAAGGCATTACAGGAGCTTTCAGGGAGTCTAGAATTTCTCTTTGGCTGCTCGTACAGTTGGTTTTACACAGTACATTCCGAATTCACGCGTACAGCTAGATATATCAACTGATAAACAACGGCAAAGAAGCATTAAAATTGATTCAGATGTCACAAATGCGGTGGCTCTCCATCTCGAGCTGCTGTAAACGTATTCTAGAACAATCGGATGAACTCAAGCTTCACTTCACCATGTGCAAGGACAAGTACTATTGCTATGGCGCTGAGATCCTATCAGAACTATACACGATCCTGTCAACAAGTTGTACATGGTGTTTCCGAACCCAGTGCTGTAAGAGTTCTCAAGGGTCAACAAGCTGTTCCAACTTAAAAGTGGAAACCAAATGCAACTGCTTGATTGCTTTCGATCACTGATTTCCAGAGGGCTCATACCCACGCGCATACCAGATGCCGGAGAAAGGCTCCTATTGGGAAGTCTACTTGGAAGGCAATGCAACCCACCTTCCACTTTCTGCAGCGGTCTTCGGGCTGCTTTTCAACGTGGAATTCGAGGCATCAAACCAAACGCTGCCGTATTTTTTCAACGCTTTTTTGTTACCGTTAAAAGAACCAGCAATTAATTACATTTGTGAAATTTTAACACTAACAATTTTGTCCTTGAAAATACAGGTGGTTTTGATTGCTTCACGTTGGCGGTGTGCCTCAGCGGGCCTGGCACAGAAGCGGCTTCATGTTGTTTCTTTCAAAACTGACTGGTAGTCATCTATGGCAACTGTCGAGATAACACTTCCTATATGTATGCAGTCGTTGGAGGAGAGCAGCCTACTACAAAGTGTTTCGGCGTACTTTTTAGTATTGCACAAGTTAAAGCCGTTTCATGTGAATACGTGGCTCTCGTAGGCGCTTATTTACCGACAGAAGGCGGAAATTATTAATTGTGTACAGGTACGCTGTGTAATAGCAAATTATGACATGTAATGATTAACTTATTATTTGTATGCCCATTGGTATACTGGCACACCAGGTCGGGCCCGTTGACTAGCACTAGTTTGTCATATAACCGAAGTGAGAGTTATTCCATACACTTGACGAGGTAAAATTTCCCGTCGGTATGTAGTAGCTTGCGCAAGCCCGCAGCACACAATTACAATTTCTTTTCGAGTATGTTCAGCCAGGGGGTTGAACTGGGATGTTTTTTGTGTTTGGTTTGGGCTCGGTTTCAAACTTTTCGGCTTCTATTCCGGATTGGCTCCCGAGCAGCGTTCCGTTCCGGTTCGAACCGGTTTTACCCGGTTCAAATGGGTTCGCAGAAAAATACAACAGTGTTTTTTATTCGTCTTTCTCATTTAGCGAGGCGATTTTGTTTCGCTCTGATGTTGGAATAAAAACAAACTCATAAAGTAGGATTCTTTTTGTAAATGGGCTGACTTCACCACATTCACTTAAATCCAACAAAATGTTTCCCGTGGTAGGCCAACGTTTACAGCACTATCTGAATTGAAATCAAAGGTAACCAAGGACACTTGGGCCCGCATCTCGAGCACTACTTTCTATGAAACCAAGTTTATTTTGATTGTCTTGATTTTACCTAATTATATAAAACAATTGGCTCTATTTTTTGGCTCATAAACCCGGAGATTCATGCCCAGAATTCATTTTCCTTGGGAAGTCAACAAGAATGACTCTAGATAGCCGCCGCGCTGCAGCCGCGCTGCCGCCGCGGTCTTTGACCCCAACACCGACTGCTAACGTGCCTCACCACGCCTCGAAATCATGCATCCTCGCCTTAAAAGTTTTGCAAGGAAGGCATGTAGCCACTTGCCAAGCAGGCAGTTCGCCGGTGCCGCCGACACTAACTCCGTTCGGGCCATCCGGTGTCGGGTCGTACTACAACTCATGGATGAATATGGCGGCTAGGCGGCAGCCTCCCTGGAAGCCGCCCAGTTTTTCTGGCATGCAGACGGCTGTTTCGTCCACCGCATTTTTGGCAACAGCTAGTCGCACCGTAATGTGGCCCTCCTCCTCCTCGTCCACTAGAGGGCTGAGAAGAACGGGCCGCGCTGCGTTTCCAAAACATTCATACACGCAGGAATCGTCTGGCTGACAGGCAGGCATTCATACAGCCCACTCTCAAGTGGGCAGTGTTTTTGGTGGGCAGGCAACTTCTTTTGTGACCCAAACATTGACCATAAGTGGATGATCACTTGATAAAAATGATGGTACTATCAGAACCTCTATATCGTGGGCGGACGATGCTGCAGACATATCTCCGTGCCGCGTCTCACGTTTCTCTCAACAATGCTTGGAACAAATAAAGTTCTGCCTTTAGAAGACTGGTCTACTAGAAATATTGTGCGAAGAACTATTCCCTGAACCACTGCGCAACTGTTTCTTTTATTTGCTCGGGTAAATGTTTTGTTCAGACAGAGAGGGAAAAAGCGAATTTGGTTCGGTTCTTCTTTCGATGAAAAGTCTGGTTCGGTAGCGGTTTTCCGTCCGTTTATGGTTACAATTTAACATCGTGATTTTAATGAATCTTGCGTTTCAACTGTTATCAGTCAACAAACGTTTTCCGTATGAGTTCATGTATTGACCGAGACGGGAACACTTAAGTGCGTACAACTCCGCTATGTAATAATAATGGGAAGTGGCTCGAAAACCGAAATCGGTTATACCATCGACAAATTTACACATCCGACGAGCGCAGAGTCCTGCCACTGGCAAGCCCTGGTAGTAGACACCACAGCTTCCGCAACCTATTAAATTATGAAGCGTTCCTTGTCGTCCTCATACTTTTTTTGCTTCCTTGCTTCCTTCCTCAGTACGTTTAGTGCGCATTTGATGTTCAATATACCTATCCAACAGAAAGGCGAAGTGTAGCTATGCAACTGAAGGCGACTCACGAAGAGGAAGCTTTTTCAAGCATCTGGTTTAAAAAAAAAAACACTCCCTGGAACATTGTGCCCAACTCACCAATAAATAAATTTCCCCGAAGTTCCTATGATTTTCTCTGTAAGCATTGCGTACCATTTCCAGGATAACTGCCAAACATTGCTTAATATATCGGTACATGTTGTATAAAAATTCACATGAAAGGAGGAATTAAACACTCGCGTTGGCACGGATGCTATGGCGTTGCTGTGCTGAATACACCAGCCAAAGTCCGATCGAGGCCGCTGTGACTGCTTTTCGCGTTGAGGCGAAAAGCAAGAACACCCGCCGTGTCGATATATAGGCGCACGTTAGAGATCCCCAGGTAGCAAAAATGATTCGGAATCCGTTCACTAAGACGGCTCTCAACTACAAAATCATTATATTCAATCAATCAAATGATGACGCGTTCAACCGCATAAAACAATAAATCAAAACATTATTCCAACGCGAGTGCTGAGTTAATAATAGCTAGCATGTGAAGGCAAGAGCTGCAGGTAGAATGATGAAGTTTGCTCCAAAGGAGGGTACCCACCTGCAGCACCAGGTGCAAGACCATTTAGAGTCGTAGCCTTCATTTTCGCACTGTGCTTTGGCAGCTACAAACTTACACTCTCCACTGGTTTTTTCGCGGTACCACCTTATAGGGCCAGGTTTTTCGTAATCCTTCTGGCAATCCGGAGTCATTCGGTTACACCCGCAGCCAAAGGAGAGGGCCACAAAACCTTTTCATGTACAACAAAGACAATGGCAGTTAAATGCTAATTACGGCTAAGTAATTCTCGTTGCACTAACATGCGCTAAAATTTACATCACGTTCCAGATATTTATCATGTAATGTTAAAATAATCGAGTAGATAACATCACAGTAGTCACGATGACGACTACTTTGAACACCATGGGGACCCCCTACATCACAGTAAAAACTATGTCAGGGCGGTCATTCTCAACGCCCCGCCTCGTCGCATCACGGGACGTGCGCGGAAAATTTGAAGTCGCTTTGAGGTGGGCGGGGGCTGCTGCCCACCATCATCATCAGTACATCAGTACTGAGTGGCGCCATCTGGAACAAGCAGGGGGAAGTCGCTGTCTGGGGCACCCCTCGAAGTAAATTTGTCTTTTGAATCTGTGGCGGCACGAACCGCCGCGAAAAAAGCGCTCGCGAAAAAAAGACAGGACATACCAACACGCTGTCAAAGGAACGCGACAAAACGGACAAGGGCACAGCGGCAGAACGGCCCGAAAAAAGGGCAAAGCGTGAAAATACCACTGGGAGAAGAGAGCACACGTTCTTTTGGCGCTATATTTCATTTCATTTTATTTTTTTCCCCTTTAAAGGCCCGAAGGAAATACATGGGGGGGGGGGGGGGGGGGTTACAAGGTATGATTTCCGCTTAACCATGAACACAAAAGCAGAAAAAAGAAAAAGAAAGGAAAAAGAGTGGCACAAAAATGTTGCAATAAACATGAAGGCAAAAAACAGGGTCCAAAAAGTATTACAAGGGCATAGGTTTGCTGCATTCACTCAGATTGTGACATGTGACTGTTCAGTTTATTTGGGAAAGGTTTGGCGGTTGCGGCACGTGACTATGTATCAGGCAGGTTTGCCATAGTGTTATTCCTTTGGGGAAAAAAAAGTGGTTCATGGCTGAGGTGCGGCGTTATTGGTGCTATAGGGTGGCTGTGGTTAATGGGGGATGAAGTTCTGTGTGATGGTTGTAAGGGGACGTGCCGTGATTGTGGGCGTAGAAAAAAGCGTGGATGAGGCAACCGACAAACTATTCGACGAGATTCAAGTGGCGGAGGTGCAATGATTTTTTTATGCCGTGCGCTGATATCGTTAGAGTACTGGGAGCAAAAAAAACGGGCGGCGCGGTTTTGGTTTCCCTTCTAGATCTTTAAGATATGATTGCCAGGGGTGCCAAATTGAACAGGATACTGGGGTTTCGGTCTCACAAAAGTTTGGTAAGCTAACATTTTAATATCTGGGAGGCTAATTTCAGGTTACGGCGCAAATATCCTAGTGTGCGTGAGGCTTCGGAACAGGTAGTTTGAATGAGTTGCCCATGAAAATGTCATGACATATGCAATCCGAGGTATTTGTATGAAGATTAGAGCTAATCGAAACTGAATCAATGCTGAGGCGTAATGGCTGTGCTGCGTTTGCGGGCGAACGACATTGCTTTACATTTTGTTAGGTTTAACGGCATGAGGATTTGTTAACAGGTTGCAATTATTTGTAGATCTTTTTGAAGAGCAGTGCTGTCGTCTGGATTCGGATCGGGGAGTATAAAACGCAGTCATCTGCAAAAAGTCTTAACCCGGTTGATATGTTAGTAGGGAAGTCACTAATGTAAATTAGAAACAGGAGACGGGAGAGCGGCACCCTGGGGGACGTCCGACGTTACATCAGAGAGAGGAGAGTCGTAGTTATTTGCGCTAGTGTATTGCTTTCGGTTTTTTAAGAAGTTTTCGATCCAAAAATAAAGTTGAGAGGGATTCCAAGGTTATACAACTAAAATTAAGGTTATGGGGGACACGGTCGAATGCTTTTGAAAAAACTAAAAAAATGGCATCTTGAATTTTTTTCGTCCATGAAGTTTGTATATCGTGCGTGAATTCTGCCAGCTGCGTTTCCCACGACAGAAGTTTTCGGTCGCCGTGTTCGGTGATGATAGCAAAAAATGATGGATTGCACATGGATCATTAAATTTGACCCAATGATGTGTTCGAGCAGTTTGGATGCGATGCTGGTTATGGAAATAGGGCGATAGTTTGCTGGCGTAGCGCGATTGCCTGATTTGAAAATTGGTATAATCTGAGCTTTCTTCCAGTCGTCAGGGACGTCTCCTGTTTATAGTGAGTGGGTAAAAATCAAGTGCCATATTTGGCTTGAGACTGATGCGGTGTTCTTTAGCAATTTACTATTTATTTTGTCGCAGCCGGCTGAGGATGAAAATTTGAGGTCATTGATCAATTTATATATCCCTTTTGGGCTCATTTCAATTTCTGGCATTGCTACAGAGGCATGATTGGGCAATGATTCGGTGTCGCTGTTGTTAGCAGCAAAAAATACGGACGAAAAGTGGTTATTTAAAGCAGAAGCACAGTGGGAGGGGTCGATTGGGTCTCCATAAGTGTTTACAAAATCTATTTGATTAGATCCATGTGTAGGGGAGAGCATGCTCCAGAATTTGTTAGGTTTGTTTGAAGAACTGATTGCCGGTCATTGGAAAAAATTTTTGGTTTTTGCAGCTTCAAGTTCATTTAGGTATTGTTTAGCGCAAGAGCGGTAGCGTTCCCACGCGGCGCGGCATTAGCTTAGGTGAGCCTTTCTGTAGAGGCGTTTTTTTTTCTATTACGGAGTAAGTTTAGTTGTTTGTTAAACCATTTAGTTAGTATCTGATATAATAAGAATAGTAGGGATGTATCTGTTTTGAAGGTTTAGGATCATGTTTTAAAGGAGCCATGAAGACAAAATGCAAGTTTGTTTTATTCGAAAGATTTTGTTTTATAGTGCCCCCAAAGCTTGTCCGGATACAAACGATGCTTTATTCACTCAGAAATTAATCAATGTAGTTAAGACTTTGATTTTCCCGCTAAATCGCGTGTTTTTCGTGGTCTGCAATGACATAACAAGAACCCACCATTCTGCAGCCTAGAATGCCTTGATACAAGCGTCCGCCGTAGAGAGTGGAGACACGTATACGCTGGCGCCGCCATTTGGGTCACTCGCACGCCGCCGAAGCAAGTCATTGTATCAAAAGTGCGCTAAAATTATCGCCGCGACGCGGTTTACTGGCGAAGTTTGAATCATCTTATTGTTTCACGTTGATTGGTCTCGTGGGAAACGAAAAGAGCAAGGTGTTGAGCAAGTTGACCCAATTGCGGCCGCACCGGACCGTTCAAAGGGAGTCTCCACCCTGTACGGCGGTCTGGTTTTGAGGTACCCTACGCCCGCGTTTGTTTACGTCACTGAACCTAGATGGCGCCACCATACCGTGGCAAGCCGTATCGTCCTGGCTTGTTTTGTTCTGGGATAAAATATTCCGTTTGTGAAACATAGTGCTCGCTCGACAAACATGCTCACGTAAGACACCGTTGCTTGCGTCAATCGGCCAGTGTCGTCTGAGACAACCCCAAAGCCCCGCAGTGCTGTGCAGCTAAACCAAGCATAGTGCGCGCAGTACCAACAGCAGTACGCATCAGTACTTCTATTTTTACATGTGCTTTCGGAACTTCCACTGTTTCTCCCACCATTCTTATTGCTTTAAAAAGAATTTGCCCTAAATTTAGGCAAAAATAGCTCGTTCTGCTGCTTATAAGCTCAGCCTAATTTCCGTTTGCTTTTGCCGGCCTCCGCCAATCGCAGAGCAGGCTGGTATGACATTATAGGTTCTGTTGCGGGAAATGAGCGAGTGGGTCGCATGGTCATTCCCTTTTTTCCTAATTATATAGCTTATTTGAGCGAAGTTTGCGTTAAAACTGGTGTCAGTATGATTCTAACGAGGCCGTCTTTTGAATGAACCAAACGTGTTGTCTTCATGGCTCCTTTCAAGAGTTCCCAGCTAGCGTTGACACTGCGATGTAGGTACGTGTTCCTACAGTTATCTAAGAAATTGGTTAGGTCGGCATTAAGGGTATCAAAATTTCATCTCTTGTAGTCAGTTATTATCTTCTGTGTAGGTGATTTCTTTTTCAGTGGTTTGGCTATGCAAATATACATTAGGTTGTGGCCACTAATACCAAGGAGGGTATTAATGTTTTTTATGATTCTCCGGGCACAAGGTTAGTCGAAGGTCAGGGGTATTGTTGCCTCTGGTAGGGAACATTATGGTCTGGTGAAGACCAAAGTCGAATACAGTGTTCAAAATGATAGTGTTCAAACAGTGTCCAAAACCGATGGGCAATAATTTATATTTTTAACATGTGTAGAAACATTATAAAGTGGGCAAAATGCTGTAGAAAAATTTCTTCCCATGTTCTGTTACTCTTTCTCGGGAAAAAAATCTTAGCAATTTCTTAACCATGGATGAATGCAGCTTATTCATGCATCACGAACACATGGAGAACATCACAATCATCGCTAAGCAACAACTGCTTCAAAGAAATCTTTCGTGATTCTTCCAAAAAAAAACTGCTCGATTCGCCGTGTCAGTGTATCGGCACTCAATACCCAAAAGGGCAAAACACCTTGCGAGTTCTTAGAAGTACATAAAATACAAAAATTCAAAAGTAATATGTCACGAAGGCAAATACGACGCAGTTGTCTTCAATGAAAGCAAGTTTTTTGGAACAAACTTGTGCTCCCTAACGACTCAAAGAAGCAGGCGGCGAAGCAGCAGTCAACAAAGTTACGTGTGAAGGCGAGCGCGACGATTTCAATGCCGCGGCATATGCTCTGCGGGAATTTATAATTCGGCGCGAGGGTTTCGCGAATATCTAAGTGTATCCAGAACACTGTTGATCAACGAAGAATATTCTAGCCTGTTCACGTTAGTTCAGAACGCTCTCCCTATCAGAAGAGATAACACATGCGGCTCAGAAAGAAAGAACGGAACACGCGCCTCCCTTGGCACACAGACAACACCGATAACACAGACCGGCGCAGCCTGGCGGCAAAAGCAAAACACAAATAAACAAACCTAATGCAGGGTTCGCGGCATTACCCCCCCCCTCTAAGTATGCCTCGACCCGATGCTAATATAAGCGACAGTCCGAACAAAAAAAATAAGAGTCCGTCATCGTGCGTAGAAGGTTTTAAGCGAACCACGTGGACGACTTCGGGCCACGTGCGTCTTCGTGATGTTCTGGAATCACCATCTGGATCACCTCGTAGGTAAGGTTGGGAACACGTTGTAGAATCCGGTAGGGTCCGAAATACCATCGTAGAAGCTTCTCACTGAGTCCACGTCGTCGGATGGGAGTCCAACCCACACACGCTCCTCTGGTTGGTACTCGGCGTCTCGGCGTCGGAGGTTGTAGCGTCTGGGCATCCACCAGCTGCTGCTCGTTGTGCGAACTCGAGCGAGCTGGCGGGCCTCCTCTGCACGCTGAAGGTATCCTTGGACGTCGGCGTTGAGGTCGTCGTATTCACGTTGGAAAACATGGCGTCAAGCATCGTAGTCGGCCGTCTTCCGTAGACATGCTCGAACGGTGTCATCGGCGTAGTTTCCTGGACAGCCGTCTTCTACGCAAACGTGACATAGGGTAGGACTTCATCCCAAGTCTTTATGTTCAACGTCGACAGCATATCCGCGATTGTCTTGTTCAGGCGTTGGTTAGTCCGTTCGTTTGGGGGTGGTACGCCATATTCTTCGGTGATCCGTGTTGCTGTAGCGTAAGATTCCTTGCATGAGCTCTGCAGTGAAGGCCGTTCCGCGGTCCGTGATTAGGACTTCAGGGGCTCCATGTCGCAGCACAACTTAGTTTATGAAAAACTTGGCGACTTCTTGTGCAGTCCCCCTCGGAAGAGCGGCGGTCTCTGCGTAGCGCGTCATGTAGTCTGTTGCTACGACAATCCACTTGTTCTCAGATCGTGACGTAGGGAACGGGCCCAGAAGGTCCATTCCAATCTTTTAGACGGACCTCGATGGGACGGCGATCGGCTGCAGAAGTCCGGCGGGTCTCGTCGGTGGCGTTTTTAGTCACTGGCAGTCACGGCAGCTCCGCACGTTGTGGGTGACGTCCAAAAGCAAAGCGGGAGCGAAAACGTTCATCGCCTAGGCCAGCCGTGGTCTGTCCAAGGAAGAAAAAAACTACTCAGCCTCTGAGAAAGAGTGTCTCGCGATTATATGGGCGATTTCGAAATTTCGCCCATGCGTGTGGGAAGACCGTTCAAGGTTGTGACAGACCACCATGCGCTGTGTTGGCTCGCGAATTTGAAGGACCCCTCTGGCCGGCTTGGAAGTTGGAGCTTGCGCCTGCAAGAATTCGACGTTACAGTAGTCTATAAATCCGGGAGGAAACACTCCGACGCCGACTGCCTATCTCGCGCCCCCATCAAACCCGCCACCGCAAGACTCTGACAAAGACAGCGCATTCTTCGGAGTCGTGACGGAGAGCGACCTAGCTACCCAGCACCTCAACTAGATGTCACGAAGCCAAAGGACGACGCAGTTGTCTTAAAGGGGAAACAAGTTTATTGGAGCGAAATTGTACTCTCCTAACTCAAAGAATACAGGCGGCGAAGCAGCAGTCAACAAAGTGACGTGTGAAGGCGAGCGCGACGATTCGAATCCCGCGGCATATGCTCTGCGGGAATTTATCACTCGGCGCGAGGGTTTCGCGAATAGTCGTATTGTATCCAGAACACTGTAGATCAACGAAGATTATTCTAGGCTGTTCACGTTAGTTCGGAACGCTCTCCCTATCAGAAGAGATAACACATGCGGCTCAGAAAGAAAGAACGGAACACGCGCCTCCCTTGGCACACAGACAACACCGATAACACAGACCGGCGCAGCCTGGCGGCAAAAGCAAAACACAAATAAAACAACCCAATGCATGGTTCGCGGCATTACCCTCCTCGAAGAGTGCATCGACCCGATGCTAACATAAGTGACAGTCCGAACAAATAAAGAATAAGAGTCCGTCATCGTGCGTAGAAATTGTTTAAGCGAACCACGTGGGCGACCTCGGGCCACGTGCGTCGTCGTGATGTTCGGAATCACCATCTGGGATCACCTCGTAGGTAAGGAGGCCAACACGTTGTAGAATCTGGTAGGGGCGGTAGTACCCTCTAGAAGCTTCTCGCTGAGTCCACGTCATCGGATGGAGTCCAAACCCACACACGATCCCTGGGCGGTACTCGGCGTCTCGGCGTCGGAGGTTTGTAGCGTCTCGCATCCACCAGCTGCTGCTCCGTTGTGCGAATTCGAGCGAGCTGGCGCGCCTCCTCTGCACGCTGAAGGTATCCTTGGACGTCGGCGTTGAGGTCGTCGTCTTGCAAACGCCGACATCTTGCCACGTTGGGAAGCCGGCGTCAAGCATCGTAGTCGGCCGTCTTCCGTAGACATGCTCGAACGGTGTCATCTGCGTAGTTTCCTGGGTAGCTGTGTGTACGCAAACGTGACATACGGTAGGACTTCGTCCCAAGTCTTACGTTCAACGTCGACGTACATAGACAGCATATCCGCGATCGTCTTGTTCAGACCATTCCGTTAGTCCGTTCGTTTGGTGGGTGGTACGCCATCGTTCTTCGGTGATCCGTGAAGCTTAGCGTAAGATTCCTTGCAAGAGCTCCGCAGTGAAGGCCGTTCCGCGGTCCGTGATTAGGACTTCAGGGGCTCCATGTCGCAGCACAGCTTGGTTTATGAAAAACTTGGCGACTTCTTGTGCAGTCCCCCTCGGAAGAGCGGCGGTCTCTGCGTAGCGCGTCATGTAGTCTGTTGCTACGGACAATCCACTTGTTCTCAGATCGTGACGTAGGGAACGTGCCCAGAAGGTCCATTCCAATCTTTTGGAAGGGCCTAGATGGGACGGCGATTGGCCGCAGAAGTCCGGCGGGTCTCGTCGGTGGCGTTTTTCGTAGCTGGCAGTCACGGCAGCTCCGGATGTTGTGGGTGACGTCCAGAAGCAAAGCGGGGGCGAAAAGTAATCGCCTATGCCAGCCGTGGTCTGTCCAAGGAAGAAAAAAACTACTCAGCCTCTGAGAAAGAATGTCTCACGATTATATGGGCGGTTTCGAAATTTCGCCCGTGCGTGTATGGAAGACCGTTCAAGGTTGTAACAGACCACCATGCACTGTGTTGGCTCGCGAATTTGAAGGACCCCTCTGGCCGTTTGGAAGGTGGAGCTTGCGCCTGCAAGAATTCGACGTTACAGTAGTCTATAAATCCGGGAGGAAACACTCCGACGCCGACTGCCTGTCTCGCGCCCCATCAACCCACCACCCCCAAGACTCTCCGAAGACAGCGCTTCTTCGGAGTCGTGACGGACAGCGACCTAGCTACCCAGCACCTCAACCAGATGTCACGAAGCCAAAGACGACGCAGTTGTCTTCAAGGAAACAAGTTTATTGGAGGGAACTTGTGCTCCTCCTAACTCAAAGAATACAGGCGGCGAAGCAGCAGTCAACAAAGTGACGTGTGAAGGCGAGCGCGACGATTCGAATGCCGCGGCATATGCTCTGCGGGAATTTATCATTCGACTGAGGGTTTCGCGAATATTCGAAGTGTATCCAGAACGCTGTAGATCAACGAAGATTATTCTAGGCTGTTCACGTTATTTCGGAACGCTCTCCCCCCCCCCCCCCTGAAATGTTCCGTACATACGGAAATATGGGAACACGGAGTACTTTTCTAGAACGACACAATTCCGTCGACAAAACAGGGAATAATGTTCAGAAACACATGTGGACAAATAGTGCATACTTAACCAAAAACTTTGACACCGGATATTATGTCTGTAAGTTTACTAAAACTGCCAAATCATTGTCCGTATAAATTTCGTATATACAGAGTTTACGGAAAATATACGGAGCGTCATTTTGCTTATTATTGAAGATAAAAACACGAAACTGTGCCAAACGTTTTTATTGCACGAAATAATGTTATTCCCTATTTTTAAACTAACATGTCCTTTCGGTGTGCTTGGGGGCGTCATACTCCGTATGAACTCCGTATTCCAATAATTCCGTATATACGGAACGTTCCAATAGGGCCCTATCAGAAGAGATAACACATGTGGCTCAGAAAGAAAGAACGGAACACGCGCCTCCCTTGGCACACAGGAAACACCGATAACACAGACCAGCGCAGCCGGGAGGCAAAAGCAAAACACCAATAAGCAAACCCCCTGCATGGTTCGCGGCAATATCCAGTGTGTAAACAAATATGGCGAGTACACAATGTTACTCATAGATGGGCAAAATTCCTAGTCCCGTGGGCTGCGACAATGACTGGACAGACGGATTATTTTAGCTCCTAATGCTGAAACCTGCATGACTGCAGCAACACACGGCTTGTGTTTTTGCCTATGGACAGTAGGACTGCTTTTGTCAGACTTCGTCGACTCTGATAAAAGAACATTGATGACATTGGCAACTACTTGTCTAAAGGGGGTATCGATGGGGTGTGTGCGTCCAAAGGGTTCCTTGGTATTATTGTTCTCCTTACCACTATGTGGTTGCCACTACTCTGTATTCTCGATTCTGCATTTCCTTCGTGTCTGTATGCCCCCAGTTGTAGTTTCCTGTTAGCATCGATGACGTACTTCCGTGGACGCTTGATGATACTGCTGATAGCGGACGTCTAACAGGTACGGAGGTACCGAGAAAGGAGCCTAATAACGATATATCATTAGAAACATGTATTCCTGCGCAGAACCGATGGCAGCAACATGCTCAGATTAAATACTGAATTCTAAACAAGAGCCAATAACAAATCAAAGTTAAACGAACAAGGTTTTATCCTCGTGGAATTTCGAGCCTGCCCACTGACAGACATGCAGCTGACGTCTCTTTTGTTCACGCAGGCTTTTGCATGTTTGGGAATTACCTTCTCGCTTGGTAGGATTGTCGGCAGCATGGGATTTGGAAATGGCCAAAACCAAGCTTCTGCGATGGTTTCATTTTTGGCGGTTATCACATCCCACGCCTTTTCAAGCCACATCAGGAACTCCAGGCCTATTATCTTCGACCCAGCCATCGGCCTGCGGCGCAACTTGAGGTATTGCCCATAAACCGATCGCCGCTGGAAATCGATTTCCACGCAACCGAACTGGATCTCATAGATGAGCAACGCTTTTGGCTCGTCGGATTTGGAGCCAGCGCGCTGGCGGGCATGCAGTTGGTTTCGCTGTTCACGCAGGTTGGTTTGCATGATCGTATTTGAGTGGCTCGGCTATTGCGTGCGTTGCCGGATCTTCCAAATGCGGGGTTGCTGATGCTCATTTTTGTTCACGAGCACGTGTCCCTCGAACTATGTCTGTTGAGTTTGCTAAGAGTTTGTTTCACGGCTTCTTACTTTTTAAGGGTTGAAGCCCCTTACGGGCTTGTGCTGTTGGTGTCTCATGTCGTCGTCGTAACCCTCTTCTCATGTAGTCATGGCACTAAAACACCGGGACACTCGCTTACGCCTCGCGCTGGAACGCTTCGTAACGCGTACTACGCCTCGCGCTAGAACGCTTCGTGCTTCAAAGACACGAGATTTTTACAGCAATGCTGTATACGTCTATTCCCAACAGTTTCCTCTCCGCTGGCAAAAAGCGCCAAGGCGCCAAGATTGCGCTTATACACAGCATGCTTCGCCCCTCCCCAGGTTTTACGTTAGTGGGGACGTACGGGATTTTTATTTCTCGGCTATTTCCACTAACGCGTACCCTGTTGAAAAATATTACAAATCCTGTGAAAAGGGCAGACTGAATGCTTCAATAAGCTCGATTCTGTAAACAACAGCGTCGCAAAACATGAAGGAATGATCGCTGGCATAACAGACAGCCTCAGAGCAACTACTAAACACACCAAAGACGTAGGTAGAGTAGTTGCAAAGCGTAAGTATGATATTCAGATTCTGCAGACACAATTGAAGGATTTGCAGGCTAAGAACGTTGACCTAGAATGCAGAAGTTGGAGACAAAACCTTTTGTTTTACGAAGTAGATGACAACAAAGCCGAAACATGGGACCAATCTCGAGAACTCATTAAAATATTCATTGGCGACAAGCTTTCCATTGAAGTTACAAGGTCACAAATGGCACATCGTATTGTTTTATACCGAGACCAAATATGACCTATTATCCCAAATTCCCTGTGTATAAACAAAAGCAAGAAACTTTCCCCAACGCAAAAAATTTAAGAGGTCACAGCTCAGCGTTGATCACGATTACGCGCCAACTACTCGAGATGTGCGAAAGCGACTGTAGAATACGTAAAGATCACAAAGCGAGGAAAAGCAAAGTTTTTGAACGTTGATAAACCTAATCATGATCACAAAACTTTCGTATGGGGCGAAGGAACGAAGGTAAATGCTCCATTACGAAAATAATGACGCATGCCTGAAAAAAAAAACTAGCACGACACAACCTGGGCGGCGCTTCAATAAACTGTAGATTTGTAACAAAAATTCCCTCGCACTTCCCGAGGGGGAGATGTGTAAGTGCGAATGCACGGTTGTTGATTGCGCGATTACGGTGGATATAGTGATCTTGGAGTGGAGAGGAGGCGCCCAACACCCGCAGTCACTGAGCGGAGAGAGGAGGAGGAGAGTAGCGCCCGCCGTTACGGCGAGGGCTACACGAGCGCCCTCACACGTCGGAATGCGGAGCGCCCGCTACGCGAGCGAGAGCTCTCCCGCCCGAAGTGGAGAGGAGGCGCCCAACACCGCAGTCACTGAGCGGAGAGAGGAGGAGGAGAGTAGCGCCCGCCGTTACGGCGAGGGCTACACGAGCGCCCTCACGCGTCGGAATGCGGAGCGCCCGCTACGCGAGCGAGAGCTCTCCCGCCCGAAGTGGAGAGGAGGCGCCCAACACCCGCAGTCACTGAGCGGAGAGAGGAGGAGGAGAGTAGCGCCCGCCGTTACGGCGAGGGCTACACGAGCGCCCTCACGCGTCGGAATGCGGAGCGCCCGCTACGCGAGCGAGAGCTCTCCTGCCCGAAGTGAGAGGAGGCGCCCAACACCCGCAGTCACTGAGCGGAGAGAGGAGGAGGAGAGTAGCGCGCGCCCATCTCCCCCCGTTGCTAGGGAAGACGAGGAGGAAGACGAGGAGCGCGCGCACCCGCAGCTGTTGCTATGCGGACGACGGCGGCGGACGATTCAGGCTCGCTTAAGAAGTGCATTCGCACCTAAAAAAATGGGCAGGTGGCATCTACCTTTAGGTCTTAAGACGCATGGCGGAATAGAGTTACTCCAGCGTCGTGGAGAGGGAGCGTTTTGAAACGCAGTTGTCGCATTTAGCATTTACGCTTTCCACGAACTGAAGTTCCGTGACGGGAGCGAGGCTGGGCGCAACTTTTTGTAATCACCGTGGCACAAGAGAGGCACGGGCAATCTGCGCTTGTGTGGCTTAGATGTGTTGGTTGCATCCTGAGCAGAGTTCGCGATTCATCGGCGTTAAGATACCTGTGTGGCACGAGGAAGGATGGTGTTCTTATATGCGTGGTACGAGGAGCCATTTTTATTTTTTTTTTCGGAGGGGACTGTGATAGTCGGGGTCATCACCGAGCAGAGTATGCCAGTTGGCGCATATCTTGGTCAGCTGCGGTGTTCTTTTGAGGCCCTTGTGTGCGAGTGGGATATGACATTAAGTTTCATTTTTGTTGTTAGGAGAACCGTTGTCAAGCATTTAGGTCCTCTGCCTGCCTGAAGCCAAAACTGTAATGGCTGTTCGAGCGTTTGTAATGATGATTAAGCACCAATTTCTGCTAAGCCACAAGGATGGGCCACAAGGCCACAAGGATGGGTAGGCCACAAGGATGCGTAAAATTTCCGCTCTTTGCCGTTCCTGTGTGCAGGAGGGTAATGACTTCATAGTGATGTCGCGGTAGTCTACAACGACAGTTGTGGCCTTCCAACTTTCCAACGTGTCGGCTCGGGCGTATACTGTTTTCATGGTTTGGCACGCAGTACAACCAGGTATACGGGAGTGCCAACAAACTCCATACCTACCCCCTTTCCCCATCCCATCTTTTGAGCAGTGGTTGGCTCGACTCATCCACCCGGACCTTGAATCGCAGCAAGAAGTTTAAAGAAAGCCTGGACGGCAAGTCGCAGACTGGGTATCCCGGAATAAGATGTCCTCCAAGGGCGAGTGCTCTGCCATCAGCACTTACGTTCAATAAATGTTCATCCTCCACGCCCTCCTACTCAAAGGAATTTAAAATGGCTTGTCCCCTGCCTTTGCGGGAGCTTGGACTTACGTTTTTCGGTAGGGGGAGGCCTAATAGGAACGCCATAGATCGCGACATATTCACCACGATTTCTGATATTTTTTTCTTTGAAGTTGAGCCGGTATTCCTTTATAATGACCCCCAATAATTTTTTCTTTGTCAGGCGTTCCTTTTGAGCTAGGGGAGGAACTATGATTTCATAAAAGGGGTTATAATGACAAAATTTTAAAGATCCTTGCTAATAGTGACAATTTAGGACGGTGAGACCTGCCTTATATTCTGATCTGATATGCTTTTTTCAGTGCGGGTGGGTTTCGGGTTTACTGGGGATACGATATCTGGCTAATGGTCAGCGCCTGCATAGGTTTTTCCCCGGTTTTTCACCCCCTGTCTTTGCCTGTTTCCCAAATGCAGTCCGAATGGTCAAAGATTTGCGGTACTTTAGCCAGATTGAGATCGGCCCTGCGTTTCCCCTGTAGGGCCATGCCGGGCATTCTTACGGAACTGTTCTTTATGAACCCCGGGTTGGCCTCTTCACGCTTGATGAGCACGGCTGATAGCGGACGGCTAGCGGGCAATGGAAAAATAAAAAAATGAGCCTAATAGCGCTTATCGTGTCGTTTCGTTTAAATTTGAATTGGCAGAAGTATTCCATCGGCGGGAAGCTACGTAGTTGTTGGAAGGGAAATTGTGGCTGCACCTTCATATCGGGCGACTGTGAATTTTTTCCCAAAGGGTGAAATTGTTTTTTACCGCAAAGACAGACCCAGCCATGGGGGGGGGGGGTTGTTTTTACTTGTGCAAAGGTCTTTGAAATCTGCCCCCAACTTTCCCTTGTGATATTGAATCAGTTTGGGGCAGGTATACACTAGATGGTAATTCCAATTCGCTGTAGCTGTTTTTTATCGAACCCAAAATCGGACTGCCACACCATTCAATCGTTGAATGAGATTATCTCAGTCGGGCCCGAACTTTATTCTTCCTGGTGATTTATGCGCCAGACTTACAATGGGTGACGGAATATGTGTAAGAGCAATGGGCTCACCGTAAACATCAATATGAAAAATATGATTGAAAAATTTTGGGCTTACTTTGTTTGTTACTTGCCAAATGGAAAAATAACGCTCTAGATCTTGTGTTTTCAAATTTTCCCTTTTTTGTGAATAGTAGCAATTTTAAATTTCTGGCAGCAGTGACCGCATGGCCATTGTTTCAGAAATCGAAACAGAAGGTAGAAAACTTCATCTCGTGC
Source organism: Haemaphysalis longicornis (assembly GCA_013339765.2). Taxonomy (NCBI): domain Eukaryota; kingdom Metazoa; phylum Arthropoda; class Arachnida; order Ixodida; family Ixodidae; genus Haemaphysalis; species Haemaphysalis longicornis. The sequence goes on from CM023453.1 coordinate 73,909,649, forward strand.
AACAAGAAAGGTTTTCCTATTCAGCAAGGGTGACTACTCACGCATAGCCAAGGCTAGATGATTATTTCTCTGTGTTTGAATGCCTAGCAGGAAACGATAGGGGGAGCAATTTATGGTAAGTTTGAGAATCAGTTAGCCCTTAGGTAAGGCCATCCCTGCGATCAGGGCAGATCCCTTTTTTTTTTTCAACGGGGCACAGCTTTTAACAGTGTGATGATGATGGTGATGAGGGAAGAGGAGGAGAGAAAGGAGGAGGATAGTTGATTTTCTTTTCCCAAAAAATTCAAAAAGGGAAAAGTACAAAAAAGATAAAAAATCATCAACTACACTTTTTCTACTACCTGAGGGTCACCTTCTTGGGGTGTAAGTTCAAAAATTGGGAGGGGGGTTACGACATTAAAAACCCCCCCCCCCCCCCCCCCCCCCACTCCCGATCCGCCAATGGTGCCCCAAAAGCAGACAAGCTTAATAAACGCAAAAAACCTTAAATGAAAATCCAGTATTTTCAGAATTTTCAGGAAGGCTGTGGATTCTTGCCAATTAAGGAAACCGGAGGTGGTGACGACTCGAAAGAATGACAAGCTTAACGGAGTATTATAAATCAAGTGTGGAAAGCGAAAAAAAAATGTTTAAAGGCTCGGCAATAAATAGAAAACTAATCCCAAATTTTTCCCGGCCTTACATTAAGGTGTGCCGATCTGATCATGTTAGATTTAGCGTACGAATTTTCATAATACAGTTGTAGTTTATGAGGAAGCTAAAGCCACATGTTAAACCACGCCCCCACTTTATGGGTAGCGCCCTGCCCATCGAAAGCCGTAGCAACTGGGGGGTTAGCGGGCCAAAATTTTGCCTGTAGGGAAGGCGCGCTCCGTCAAGGGGGCTAAATTTAACCCCCAAAAATCCCAGCTTCGCTTCGCTCCACCGCGGCCAGCGACTGTTCCCATAAAATGTACCCGTCCGACCAATGGTCCCGATTGAAACCGATCATCCCCTAAATACCCCTGGCAACGGGAGTTCACGATTAAATCTAAAACGCTTTCTGTGCTATACAAAGTAAAAGTGCAAGAGTAAATCACACGGCTACCGTATGCTCCTCCTCAACTAGCATCTTTTTTTTTCGACCCTTTTTCTTTAAAACATGGGGAAATTTCTTGACTTTCGCTTTCCGTGAGGAGTTTTCTGTGACATGACGCTCCTAGCACGGGGAAAAGTTACAGGGAAGGCTCAAAATTTGTGGAGGCCCCGTGGAGGCGCCTCATTCTTGGGGGGAAACAATGTTTTTCCAGCGAAGGGAGCACTAACCCAACGGCAACCTTTTCAGCGGCTACGGCGTTTTCGCCATAACTGTAGCGCCATGTTTGTAGGAGCTCCGTCGGGGTGGCTTACAAGCCAAACAAATAGAAAAGTTTGGGTATGGAAGCCGTCCCGGGCTATTTTTGGGGAAACCCCGCAGGATTTTTTGAGCCACTGACCCCTTTCCCAAAAGGTTTTCCCCTGGAAAAAACAAATTGTCTTTCCCGTGCGCCCCCGGGTTTCTCAGCTTAGAAACCCAAATACCATCGCGTACGATGTGTTCATTTAATGTACGATGCAATAAAGTATCCAGGATCTTTCAGCGTATTTTTTCGTGAGCGCGGTTTTTTGGCTACATTTTTTCGCCTAGCCTCCTGCCTAAGTCGACTATAACTAAACCCTTTGGGATAAGACCCGAAGTTTTCAGCTAACGGGGCCCCAAGAATCACTATTTAAAGGGGGTTTTGGAACCCCAACCCTTTAGAAAGCGTTTAAGGCCCCCAAACCCAAGGGCGCGCGGGAAAATTTTTGGGCTCTTCCCGGGGGTTTTTTTTATCATTTTAAATTTATTTATTGATTGAAATTTATGATTTATTGGGTTTATTGATTTATTGATTGATTGGGTTTTTATTGATTGGTGGGTTTTGGGGGTTGATTGGGTTGATGGGGTTTATTGATTTTATTTATTATTGATTTATTGATTGATTGATGATTGATGATTTATTGATTTTATGATTGATTTATTGATTGATTGATTTAATTTATTGATTGATTGAGAGGTTTAACCGGCGACGCTACACAGGCGATGGTTTTGCCGTAGTTTAGGGCTCCCGGGGTACCTTCGACCACCGGGGATCTTAAAGTGCATTTAAATCTTGAACACACGGGCGTTGTCGCTTTTCGCCTCAACCAGAAAAGAGGCCCCCGCGGGCGGGAGCAAACCCGGGGTTCTTGGGCTCAGCAGAACAATGCCTTAGCCACTACCACCGCGGAGCGTGGTAATGCTTTCTTGCAAAGGGGGGTGTACTAAAAAAAGGAAGTTTGAGGAAGCTTCTGCTTTGATTCATTCTAAGTTATAAATCCTTGCTTCAAGCTTGTTGGAAAAATTTCCCTTTCACCCCAATCTCATTGGAATATCTGCGATTTTGGGCGCCAATCTTGGGGACGAATAAATATGGGGGCGACACCTGTTTGCAATGTTTTGGATTTTTTGTGTAGTGAGCAATCATTTCTTTAGCGACAGGTATACTCATATTTTGGGCACTCTATACAAGGGGTCTTGCTCAACTTGCTTCTACAGTTCGAATTAGCTTCAGCGATTATCTAAAATGATACTATCCCATGGGTTTACCCTAAAGTGATGCGTATCTGGTACTAGCCGCACCACGAAATAATTGTTGAATTAATGTTTTGGGTTTTAACCGTGGGGGGTCAATGCATGTCTCGTGAAACTGTGGGGGGAATCTGTTTTTCTTCTTAGACTAGTTATGTAAGGTTCACGATGTTTGCATTAGAAAAAAAAAAAACCCGTGCTTCGCCTTTACCTTATTGCCCAAAAAGGTCATTCCTGTTGTTTCTTTAGCGAATGAAAGCCAAGCACACTTTAGGGTACAGGTGCCGTCAGAAGTAATTGGAGCACGGGAGCTGTGGCCGAACCGCATAGGGCGCCGTGTAGCTGCACCGGTGGGAAAATAAAGGAGCAGAAAACCCCATGCGTGCCCGCCGAGCCGATAGCCTCCTATATTTTCAACCCACGTCTTTTTAAAGCGGCCGAGCATTGTTCGCAGCATAGTGGTCTCGGCGATGGCGCTCCCAGTGGCCATTTGGCTTCCTTTTTTAAATTTAAAAGGAAGCACCCTTTTTTGGTCGAGGCTTTCGGGGCACAGTCCGATAAATTTGAAGGTGATTGCGGAAACATCAATCAGCGAGTCTTCCCCGCTGCATAGCAGCCGTTTTCAGAAGTTGGGAGATAAAGATAGCGGGGCCTCCTTTCCCCCGACTCTCTTGCACGATACAACCAAAATGCAACCCCTAACGAAGCCTGTTTCTTGTTTTTTCGGACTCGAGCGATCACCCCCAAATTGACCCGGACTTTCAAAATCGTGGGAATGCGGGCGCAGCCATGTAGAGAAGGCACAACCTTTTAAGGGAGAGAAAAAATTTCAAGAAAAAAAACGCGAAACGCCGTGGGGGGGGGAAGAGCCCAAACACCAATTACACATGCAACGTAGTGAAGAGAGGGGAAAAGGGCACCAAGTGCAAGTGGGCGGAGTCAAAAAGAATCCAGAGGAGTAGCCAATTGGGGACCACGCTCCCAACAATGATTCGGAGGATCACGTATGTTTTAGAGAATAGTGCCTTGGGGGTTGCTTTTGGGAAAGTTTGGAAAATTTCTAAAGGGCCTGTCACGAGCCCAGTGAGTTTTTGGGGGGCTAATGGCACGAAGGGAAGCGATCTGCTAACTTTTAAAATTTTATGAAGCTCAACCTCAAGATTAGGGAAAACCCCGGCAGCTTTGCGGCTAACATCAGTGTTCGCGACAGCGAAACTGGGCTATTTTTTTTTTTTGCTAAACCAGGCTTTCCGCGACCAACAATACTTGCGAACGGTGGTACTCAACGTTACTGAGCCCGTACAAATGTGTACAGAAACTTTTGCGCGTCACATGTTCGCAATTTCTGCCGTTAATTTGGGAAACAACGGTTGGCTATGCTACTCTTAAAGTTTTGAGAGGGCATACCTACTTGGTGACGGGGGCTTCCTGGCTTGAGGCTAACACAATTACGACCCAAGGACACGGGTTCAATCCTGGCCGCGGTGGCTCCTTTTTTGATGGAGGCGAAACGCGAAGACAACCGTTTGCGGAGATTTCGGCGCACCGTTAAACGCTTTGATGCCCAAAACTTCATTATTTTGCTCAATGACGTAGAAGTATTTATGACCTAAAAAACTTCTGATATCACAAATATGAAGCCACAAAAAAGTTTGGTAGTGGTGGTGGTGGTTGTGTTTGCGGGAAAGGAAAAGAAAAGAAAAGGAAATGCACTGGGATATTTGAGCTCGGCAGGGAGCTCACCCCATAAAACCGGGGCACGGGGATGGCAGTAGACGGGGAGTGACAGGATAAACTGGAGAGAGACGAGAGAGGGAGAGAGAGGAAGGTATAACGAGAGCTGTCAGTCCTAGAAACACAAAAAAGTTTGGTTTATTATGACATACACTAGGAAGAGTGGGCACTGGGACACACTGGGTACTGGCTCGCCATATATCACTTGCACAGGAAGCTACCTTGATCAGCATGATTTGTGGTTCAAGAAAGACAATACGTAAATTTATATTGCTATCATTTTCAATTTCAATGGTATTAAACATTTTCGGTTACCTGTCACTAGCCCATTGAGCCAGGTGGCTCAATGCGAGTTGACACGGTAAAGCAATCTTTTTTAAGCGCACAGAAGTGCGTGCTGCCTCTCTTCTTTAATTTTTGAAGGTCCAGGATCTCTTGTCTGTCGATAGATGGGGTTTTTATTTTAAACGTCGAAAAAAACACAAAGTGCGAGAGAAAAAAAATATTTTTGCAGTTGTGCTGCTGAGCAACAGTTGGCATCAAAGGGTTTAAGATCCTAAAGCGGTTATATTACTCTAGAGCCTTCCACTACGACGCGCCATATAGTTCAAGTGTGGCTCTACCGTTGTAAACCCCACAATCATACAGCCACAACTCGTTGATTGTGTGAAAATGAATTGCAAATAAAAAAAAAAATACAGCTATCCTTCCGCTTTTAATGGGTAAGATTTCGAACGCTAGAGAAAATATTACTTCTTTAAAAAGCACGTTACATTCTTGCTCTTAAGTGGTGTCGCACACAATTGAAATATCAAACAATTCTAAAAATCTAAACAATATTCGTGTCTTGTTAGCGACCATGTATAAACTTGTCGCGAATTCCAAGAAAGAAATCGTCAACAAATCTAGATATCTTAAGAATTCTTGTGCCTTGTTAGCAGTGTACAAAAAATTGTCTCGAGTTCTAACTAGCAATTTGCTGTGGATGGGAGAAATACGCTAGCAAATTGGTGCAATAGTGTGCCTACATTGGCTTTATTGTACAAGAGAAATTGATGCTATGAAAAGAGGAAAGACAAAAGGCTGCTTCGCGTACACAACTAATCTTAGCACAATTTAGGAAATCGAGTTGAAAAGTATTTGTATTCTGCTTTAATTTCAAGAGATAAGCCGTAGAGCAGCGATGTGGAGAAATGAGTGTTGGCTTCTACGAAGATTTGCTGCTTGTGCTTGAATAGTTTTCAATAAGAAAAAGTACGGACTTCCTAAGGGAGCCGAAATCATTTGTTTCTGCACCTGCATGGGACGAATTGCCAGAGCCGTTTTAGCGGCTTGATAACAAAGGCCATAGACTTGCCCTTAGCATAGCTCTTCCGTCTTTCTACTGACGTGATGATAACACAGTAGGCGAACAGCTGTCAAGCCATGTTGTCCGACTTTGAGATATGCCTACAGCCTGGGAAGCTGTGTGCTTATTGAGCGGACCGGCAAATCAATAAAGAATGAATAAAATGTTCCCTTAGCGAATAGATTGTTTTCTACCTCGTTCTCCTTTAATCTGACGACTAAGGGCAGCCCGGTTTCTGGATACAGGTAAATAAATTTTGTATTCCTCTCTCGCGAGTTATTTTTCTGGTGTTCAGTTGGATATAAAAAAATCACCTAAAAGGCGGAGCCATTTCTTTATATTTTAATGGCACCTGGCAGCACGCTTCAGGCAGTTCGAATAAACCAGCACGACTTTTACATTGCTCTTCCCCGAATACCTTAGCCAAATACTCCACGTATACGTAAAAGATAAGCTCTGAAAGATGCTGGAAAACTTAGCAGGCTGTTTTAATTTCCGTGAATATGGAGTGTTTTAATTACGCCATTACAATGGTGACTGTGCTATTGTCTATTGCTAGTAAACGTCATAGTTGATTCTTCGCATTTCCAGTGACGATCCCCTAGCGCCGGGGAAGTGCACCAACCTTTCTGTGCCTGAATCTGTGCGGACGATTCTGTGGTTCTTTTTTTTTTTGTTTCGGTTGTGCGCATAGTTGTAGTGTTGAACTCCAGACCACTTTCAAGCAGACCACTCAAAACATGCGTCCATTGCTTCTAAAACGCACTACCAACCTTACCACGGGTTTGCGAGTTGGCACCGATGCCTGCCCTGTTCTGCACCACACCAGAAATACACAACTCCACCTTGGGTACAAAAACAAACTTGCATCCCGTCATATATGGCAGGATGCAGTAGACAACGTTACGAGTCGCCCTCTACGGGGGGAAGGTCTCAGCCGGGTATCGGTGGATGCTGCAGATGGACGGTGCAGTGGCCCTCCAAACAGTTTCTCGCGTTCACCGCTAGGTCTTCGCGCATGCGCCATGGCGTCTTAAAAAAGGCGGATTGAATTATATCGGATTGGATTGGATTGGATTGAATTGGATTGGATTGGAATTGTATATTGCTGTACGCACACGCGTTGTCACTCATTTACATGCGCGAGTGGGCAATACCACGGGTGATTTACGGTAGGAAAGATCCCCAGTGTTTCGCCCAATCGTCATGATTCACTTCGCGGAGATGCGTGATTTTTAGATGCGACGCATCTCTAGCTCTAGGCTATGTTCCTCCAGCGTCGTTGTCGCGGCGTTGTCCGCACGCTCACTGCACATGCGCAACTCTCCTCCGCTCTTCTCCGACAGCTGTGCGAACACTCTCACTCCATCTCATTATCATAACAACAGCTGCGCGTGTGCGCTTCGCTGCTCTGGGTGCGCGCATGTGTGCGCATACGCGCGACTCTCTCCCTCGGCTCCTCTCCTTCCAAAAGCGGGAATATAAGCGGGGGAGCGCACGGCGCCGGATCAGTCCAGCGCTCGCTCTCGCACTTGACTTGACTTTGCTTGACGATACCTCCGTGCAAGATCTTCCGATGAAGACGTGATGGAAGCGACAGTCCATTCAGTGAGTGGACTGACGCAATCCAATACCAGCGTCAGTCAAACGCTCCCCCCTGATGGGTCGCATCACATCAGGGGTCCCTCGTGGGAAGATGGGCGTAATTTTTTTTTTACGCGAAATCGATACTTTGCTAGTGTGTCTGAAGGACGCGACCGTCCGGCGCCATGGGCGTAGGCAGCCTTCTCATCTTAAGAGGCTGAATCTTAATTTATTGTGGAATGAAGAGGGCGAGGACCGAGAAGGGGCGATTTTTCTGAGGTGGCCGGGGGGAATGGAGGACCTTTTTTGCACCCCTCTTCTGACGCACATAGCTGGCGTGTGCACCGAACGGGCACACACCCGGATATCGTTTTAAAAAAAAGATGATTGATTGATTGATTGATTGATTGATGATTGATTGATGATTGGTTGTGATTGGTTGATTGATTGATGATTGATGATTGATTGATTGATTGATTATTGATGAATGTGATGATTGATTGATCTTATTGATTGATTGATGATGATTGATTGATTGATTGATTGATTGTAGGGTTTAACACGCCGATGCAACGCAGGCGATGAGGCGCGCCGTAGTGGAGGGCTCCGATTAATTTTGACCACCTGGGGATCTTTAACGTGCGCCGAACGAAATCTCGTACACACGGGCGTGTTTGCTTTTCGCCTCTAAAAAAACTGCCCACAGCTGTTAATCCTTTGCTAAACAATTTCACACCATTCCACGCGTTTCACAGCGCGCGTACACATGGAAGAACAAAACAAAAAAATTCAAGCAATTTTGTTTGATCGCATGAAAAAAAAAATGAGAAAGAAAAAGCACTTGCGTGCACTGTTTTATACACTCTCAACCAAATGGACTAAAAGTTCGTCTTGTGGGGGCTAACGGCCTTTGTCAGAATCATTACTCCGTTTGGGGACTAAATGTGAGCGGACAAATGATTAGTCCGCCACGCGGTTGGTCCGATTCGATACTTTCCAAGGATGAACTGCTGAAATGCAGTGACAGAAAATGAAAAAAAAAACAGCACCAGCAGGGTTCGAACCACCAGCTACCGTATTGAAGTATACAGCGTGCAGCGCTGTTCACAACGCGATAGATACATTCCAACTGGTGTCCGAATGTTCTTCCCTGTAAACGAGCGTGACCGAGGTTTGCGCTGAGAGACTTTGCACTTTGCTAATGGTAGCAATATTGCTCAGTTCGATTCTAAGTAGACCCTGACAACCATAGTTCTTTCTCGTAAAGAACAATCAACTCGCCACCTAGTTGAGACAGCTGGCTGGGTGATCGGTAGAATCCTTTGTTTTCGCTTAACTTACGGCAAACTAAGTATATTCTTAGTGTGGTCGCTACATATGTGAAGTGCTCCAGGTATGGTATGTGAAAGTGGTCGTCTGTGGGAGTGGACAGGTTAGGGAAAAACGCATGTTTTCCTGCATAGGCGAAAGCAAATTCGGTGTGGCTTAGCTATGTATGAATTGTTCAAGTTAGCGTTGCTAGAAGATCATGACTGAGAAATGCAGCCGTATATGCACCACTGTAGCAGCTTTGGTGCACAAGGTAATTATGTACCGAGTGCAAAACATAACTTCGAGACACATAGCTGTAGCTAGCATTTTTCGTTTACAGTTTTCACCACCAATAATGCGTTTTTTTTCGTCTCTTAAACACATATTCATTACGCTTAGGCATACACGTTTGCTATTGTCACTAATATCTGCTTTATTGTTGAAGCGCTTGAAATCATCTAGTGGCCGTTATTACCTCGCCCAATCGTATGCGACACAGCGTATCAAGATAACCGCGCCGAGAAGCGTTTGGCCATCGCGCTTCGCCGCTTCTTGCCATTACCCACCGCTCGATTAACCATAGGCGTTTTTCATATAACTAGCATCGATATTTTTGATCGTGGCACTATGTAAAATACAAACTGTCGGCAATGATTGTGTTTTGGAAATCTAAAACTGTCCACAGACAAATGTGCGTAATGGCAACAACGACACCATCACAGGGGATTAACGAGGCAGCAAAGAGACTAAATGCATGCGTTTCGGCTTTCCGTTACTCCTTTCAGATCGGCGGGGACAAACATATATTCTGCATTTGTGCACACACCCCCCGCTCTGCCACAGTTACTCCAGTTGAAGGTGAATGGTTGCCGGCAAAGACTAACGGCCGTATTTGAGTCCCTATTTGGTCCTTTTGCCTAAGAGTGTATAGTGCATCGATAAAAATACGACAAACAAACAAAATGAAACACTCGGTTCGCAATTAATTCCCTTTGGCCTACGACTAATAGCGCACGTGTAACAAAAAAAGAAAAAAAAACAATAGAGTGCGCCAGAAATTTTGCACGCAGTCTTTGTTGGCCTTCATCTTACGGGTAGGCAGTATAGCACACTATAAAATAGTCGCTATTGAAAAAGTAGCTGAAGTGAGTCTGCATGTACCAAAGTTGTAGATTATAGTGGACTTAGGCAGGGGGCTCGGCGACGAAACCTAGCAAAATGAAAAGTATTGGCGGCAGAATATACTGAAAAATCATGACAATAATTTTGATTCGTACTTTACGTGAACATATTTACGTGGTAGTTTTTGTTGTGTTCAGACAACAAGCCCGGAAGGCGTCACGGTACAGGCAATTCTTCTTAGATGCGACTGCATATGATTCACTCCCCTTGTCCCTCCATCCGGCGTTGTTGTTGTCCGTCCACCAACCATCCCCCATTCTCCTCGCCGCGCGAGCTGCGCTCTCCGCCACTCGCCCCCTCTCTCTCCGATAGCGAATCCTCTCTCGCGAGGGGCATTTGGTTGGATTCGATTGGCTTGGCTTGGCTTGGCTTGGCTGGGATGAATTGGATTGGATTGATTGGATTGGATTAAAGTGGATTGTTGTTGATTTGTGTTGCGTCATAGCCCTGGCACGTTGCGTCATAGCCGCGTGGCAGGGGGTTCACGGCACCTTTCACGCGATGAGACAATCAACCTAACGGAAACAAACAACGGAACCCCCTATTTGCGTCGCATCTACACAGGGGTTCCCGCCGAGGGGAGGTGGCAGAGTAATATTTTCTTTTCATCAGGTTCCGGTCGCTTCGGTACGGGGTCAGTGGCTCAAAAACATATCCCCAAGATAACTGTGGTTCTAAACGCAAGAAGTTACTTGGGACGTCTGCCTTCCACAAGTTTGCCGTTTGTTAGTCTTGCAAGCCACCCCTACGGAGCTCCTACGACAGAATCTCTGCGCGCTACCCGCAAGCAGGCAGTGTTTCCCGGTCCCCCACCTCGCCCTCTCCCGTGAAGCCGCATCTGTGGTCCGGAAAGCAAAAACCTCATCTCTTATCACTGCATCCCGTATCCACTACATGCAGCATGGCATCCTCTCGCGTCGCACTTGCCATCAGTACGACACCTTTACTGGGAGTGCCATCCGCCAGACCTACCAACACGCCTGCGTTCCCGCATCGCTTCCTGGGAGGACTGGTTGAACCGGGTCCTGGCGTAGATGTCAAATCGACGCAAGAACTTCTGGCGGCCCACTGCCTTCGTGTTAGTGCGGACCTCTGGGAGTTCTACGGACCAGCCGTCTCCTAATGAAGAGACTGTGGCGCGACGGCCCGGACTAGGGCTGTTTAAAGAATAAAGTAAGTTCTCTCTCTCTCTCTCTCTCTCTTCTCTCCATCACGATAAGGGAATTTCAATCCACTGCCTATACACAAAGATAAAGACAACATCCGGACGGTTATATAGAGGCGGCTATTATCCTGAGGAGTGTGTCTTAATCACGATATACTTCTTAATTTCATGCTTTCAATTTTTTGTTTGGTATTATTTGTTTTATTTTTTGTCTACCCCCCCCCCCTCTTCCCGAACCGAAATTCTGCGTACGCCACTGCCAAGGGACATCGCCAGTAGCCCTAACGCTACCGAGGGGAGAATGGTGAGCGAAAAAGACGATTAAAGTTTACAATCGCGCTCAAATGCAAGTAGATTCACAACGTTCATATGGTTCTCAAATAACGTGAAAACTAGCAGTACAGTCCGAAGAAATGAAATTCAAACGTGTAAATATGAACTAGGGAACACAAATAGCGCAATTCCTTTCGAGGCAAGCCAGAATGTCGCGCCGCTTCATAAACAAACAAATCCTGAAAATGTGACTTTCAAAATGTCCCCAACTTTGGAATTTTTCTATAACACTATTCTTCGATTCTGCATGGTCTGGTTTATTTTTTAGGGTTCACGTTTCATTTTTCCATGACTGTATATGTAACCAGTGTGACATATATCTGTTTATAATATACCGCAACAATATTGGGGTTTTTGTGATGCTGACTCGACTCTGTATGCCTCCGACGTTCGATGGTGTTGAGGTTGTCGGGTCATGTTACTTGTGTCAATGTATTCCGCTTAGTGGCGGGTTCTCGGCCCGAAAGGAATTATCGTGATGATTCTCGACTACTAGTGTTCCACCTTCTTAAAACAAACATTCTAAAGTGGCGAACGATCTGCATAATATTTTAACTATTCCGCCCGAGCAGCTTCATTTTTTATGTCTTGCTGTCGCTGATTTGTTGTGTTCTTTAAAATTAAGGCATATCTGAAAAAAAAAGCACACTCTCTTCAACGGGTTTTATTCAAACAGGCAGTGTCCAACAAAACATTTCCAAGCAATGGCAGTGCTTAGGACAGTTTCGGGCAGGCAGGCAACGCTTGGGTAAGGCAGTCGGAAATGCCCTATGAAAGTGATGCTTCCTGCTTCCTTCACTTGGATAAATTGTAACAAATCAATCGCGGAGTTTGCCTTTGTGGTTTGTGCAAAACCCATTTTGACGCTTCGTTCTCACTGACAGATAAAATACCTGCTCCTGCTCAATTCACTTGCTTACATTTACCCATCCACCTGAGTTTCGAATATTATACCTGCGATTTACTGACTGTCATACCATGCATACGAACACCAAAAATGTTGTTGGTGATGCGATTCTTTTTGAACTATATGGGGTTCCGTCCTTATCTTGGTTTTGATGCTAACGTATTGCCACTCATTTAGTATAAGTGTGTAGTTTAGTTTAAGTGCTTAGTATAAGCTTTTCGGTGCCCTGAGTTCCAGCCCATTTGTCTGTGATATCTTTTCTGTGTATGTTAATGAAAAAACTGAAAACCGCTGGTAACCGGGGTACCAAAGTGGTTTTCAAAATGCGGACCTATTAACACATGACCGGTTACTCGATGCAGGATTACCCTAACATTTGGTGGCGAGAAATGGATTCCGACAGCGCATGATATTAAATATTAGGCATACAATGATGTAGGCCGTGATCCCACATTAAAGATAAAACACGCGGATTATGATCATAATGACAGCGACAACGACGGCGACAACAAGACGACAAAAACAACCCAAACGAGATGAGCTAGAAGTTTAGAAGGAGCATGAGGAGAAAAAGGAATGAGTTTTTTTACCATTACAGGAATTGTCACGTAGGCGAGAGTTAGTTACATGTTTGTTTGTTTGTTTTATCACGGATTTATTTAATAATAAACAGTTGCTGCTCTATTTATAAGTGAGGCGTAGCTGGAGTCGGTACACCAAAACCGTACATTAAGCATAAAAACATCTCATAAAAAACACAGTTGTAGTGATGTACAAACTATGGTAAGACAATTTTAGCGCAGATTGTTCATTTTATTTGTTCCGATGACAAACTATCTAGGCTACTTTAAATATCGACAACACTAAGAAAAATAACAAATTATATCTGTGAAATGTGGTTGAAGGGATATAAATATCTGTGGCTGAGAGCAGTGCGTCGTACGCCAAGTGAAGTGACTGAAAACGTCAGGGCTCATATACAGCCGTGCTTGTCTATAATTTGTTCTAGAAAAGCAGTACGCGCACCGGTGTGCCGATGAGCGAGGTCTTATATTGTTAATGCGTTTGTGGAGACAAGAGAAAAAAAGCGATGATGTCAAATAAAACACTGCAATCTCGGATTTTTCATAGGTTATTTTCGAGGTAGCTCCTAGTTATATCCGTTTTTCGTTGGCCCGGTAACATACTTCACTTGCTGCACCGCACGACAATGTGCCCCTCCTTGGTTCGACTTCACTCCCGTAGTGAATTCGGTGACCCTTGCTTCTTTCTTCTGTAGCAAGCTATTCAGGGAAAGCATAACTTGTTTTCACCAAAGTGAACAGTGCTCTGCGGCCGCCGATGTGACCTTACTAGAAGGAAAGAGGTGTTGCGAGAGTATGCACCGTCCCGTCTCTGCCATGAAGTTAAAAAACGTCTGTAAAGGTGCAATGAGACAAAACGCAAGTCGAAATTTTCTCTTGCCGTCAGGCGGCCGTAACGAGTGTCTTATATTTCAAGTACGGTTTTATTTCTCTCATTGGTTCGGCACTCCCGTTTGCATACTGCGGCCGTTTTTTACCGAACTGTTAAACTAAGATTTACGTGCTGACGCTGAAAAGCGCGTGACAAAGGGAGCCCTTTCTATGTACTTTCTTACGGGAAGTATTGAAGAAGGAGCTTACATCCTTCTCGCAGGTGCCTGTAGGTTGCAGCCAATGGGTCTTGGATAGCGTGCGTGCGAGAAACTCCACAGTCGGACATGAATGGGGTAAGCACAATCACTTGATAAAAACATTATATCTCGGTTACCTTCGCAGACTAGTGAACAGTGATACGAATTGTACAACAGGAATTGTCCCTTGGAATTATGCACAGCACGCATTATTCAGCCAGCTTAATCAGGTCTCCTAGCCAAACCCTACCAGTGTTATCTGGTATTTTGCTTCGGTGATAACTGTTTATAATCGTTTATGTAAGGAATGGGGTTGTAGGTTTTATTTTCTGCTGACAAGAGTCCGAGCAGTCAGTGCGCATAACAAAAAACCTATGTTCCGATGCTTCTGAGTGTTGGTAAGCGCAAACACGCATGTTTTGTGTAGCTCGGATGCAGCGATTTCTGCCATATCCATCCGTCCGCCAGTTACGCTTCATATCTCGGATATTGATCACTACCTTGAACAAACCAATGTGGCATAAATTTCACGGACATTCTACGCAATAAGTACGATGGATAATGCAAAACAACATCCGGGGAGGTCAGCGCAAAATAATTTAAGGCTGGGTCGCTTGTCGCGAGGTGAGCTTTTCCAAACAGTCATCGGTTACATAAATCCAGCCTTATATCCGAGGCCCGTGACTAAACGCTTCTTCGAAACATCACCAAATGACACAGGGAGCCTGCAGAAGTTAGCACAAAAGTGAAATCAGAGGGCATTATTAGATACCACACTCTTCCAACGACACCTTTAATCGCTTGTAAACTTCCGTATACTGTATACTTCAAAAAACGTGTCCGCCGAGTGATCAGCTGTTTGTTAAAGTCGAAAAACAAAAAAAAGGCGAACACTCAGTTGGATTGTGTGTGATTACTAAAACGGTCATTCCTTGATTTCGCTCCGCATTTGTACACAACGACAGTTAAGCGCCCCCTTCTCTCCCTCCCTGTCTTGGGAAAATATCAGTGCATTTCGCATCTAGTTTTTCCAGTGAGTTCAACCTTGCTTAAGGTAGACGAACGTCTCTAGGATTTCTGAAGCTGCACTGGGTTTTTTCAGCTACTACATTTTCTTCCGGACTTGGCGGACCATTTGTTTCATTAACTCTCCTTGGTCCATGCTATCAGGCGGGAGTGGGCCCATATTTAACGACCCACAGACTTGGAATATACTTAACATTATCGCGTGGCTTCTATATGCTTCTATTCTATAAGGGCACAAGCTATAGGTTAAGACGGATTTCTGGGCAAGTTGGTATTCCATTGCAAAAACCGTTCGAAGCGCAAAACATAAACGAACGACGACGAGAGAGCACAGGGACAAGTGTCCCTGTGCCCTCTCGTCGTCCCTCGTTTATGTTTTGCGCTTCGAACGGTTTTGCATGTATTGTCAGGTATTGCAATGGAATGATACTACGACCTTGCCCAGAAATCCGTCTTAACCTAGTGTCCCTGTGCTCTCTCGTCGTCCCTCGTTTATGTTTTGCGCTTCAAACGGTTTTGCAATGTATTGTCAGGTATTAGGTAATCACCTCCCCGAATGATATTTTTCTACGACGAACCTATACTTACAACCTATACTTACCAACGACCTATACATTAAAAACAAGGCCGAATTTGTTGTCCGCGCTGCAAAACATACCAACCTCTCACTGTGCCAATATTAGGACTAAACAAGGCGTCAACAGAATTAATTTGCGCCTGAGATATTCGGAGGTGACTGGTGATATGCCGTGGCCGTCGCCGACGGTCGTAAGGGCAGCGAAAAAGCGCGCAGTACCGCGTCCCCGGTTAGCTCTTGTTGGCGTTTGAGCACTCTAATCAGGACGCAACTGTTTTTTGAAGTGTCCTAAACGTACTATTTGCTTACAGACATCACCATAACAACATGTTCAGGGCGCGGAAAGGCAAAAAGAAGCGAAAGATAACCAAAACATTGCATGAGCCGCTATCAGCTGCGCAGCGGACATCCCGTAAGCGCCGCGGAGAAGCGGCGGCAGGCGGCGCAGCGATCACGAAGCTCGAGGCGTATAATATATAGCGATGGCCTACACCAGTGAATGGACCATTCAATGCTCAACAATTGTCCTGTGAAAAACTGATGCCGCCTCCCGAAGACTAACAACTCATACGAGCCCCCTACAATCCCCCCCCTCCCACCCCCCCCCCCCCCCCCCCAAGGCCCCCGCCCTTCCCCTTTCGAATAAAAGATTTAACAACAACAACAACAATCTGCGTGGCTAAGTGATGGCACCCACACTCCGTAGCGCGTCACATGAACGAGTGCTGGATATCAGGCACCCTACCTCGGTTGTTGAAACATGCCATGGTGGTTCTTATTTCGCAGGCTAAAAAACCACTAGCACTCAAACATCTACTCCCAATTTCTCTTATATATTATGTGGGTAAGCCGATAGAGCACAGCATACACACCCGACTGACAAAAAACTTCATCGACACAGGGCAATTTCCCATTTGACGATATGTTTCGGAACCTGTAAATCTACTCGGTACGTGATGCTCAGACTATAATTACGTCTTACAGCAATATCCTGGCAGCTTAGATTACTCCGCAGTGCCGGCGCTGGATCTGAGCAAGGCCTCCGACAGCGTTCGACACGAGGCCATTCTCCAAGGCCTAACATCGGTCAATCGTAGATCACGCACCTATATTTCAATGAGTTTCTCTCGGACACGACCGGTATCCTACACGTGGGTAACCTCGCTGCCCCTGTTCTCTCAATTGGAAGAAAAGGCAAACCTCCAGAATCCGCTCTGTGTCCATTCCTCTGAAATCTGGCATGCTATATTTCACAAATAAACTAGAAGTAACCTCGGGCGTCTATACCAACCTCTCAGCAGATGACATTCCTCCGCGCGCCACCACAGGTAGCGATGCCCAAATGGAGGAAATTCTCAGATGGGCATCTGGGCAAAGCGAAATGTCTTAGCGGAACTTTTTTTCTCTCTATCTAGATGATAGCAGGTTTTACTTACGTTGCCGACTCACAGCCTACATTAGAAATCGAACAACACGCTCCACATAAACGGCAAACCGATTCATGAGGTCGTGAGAGTCGTCATAATAGGACTAAGTTTTAAAATCAATCGCCGAACGGATAGTTTAGTAAACAAAATGATCCGAGCCGCAGGCAGGATGGCCGGACGTGTCCACTGGGACGCCAACCACAGTAAGGGTGTTACCAAGAGCAGAAAATTTTGTATTCTCGAAGCATTTGTGTTAAGCCCTCTAGTATACTCCCCCCTTATCTCCACTTAACTGAATATGAGCTCAAGAAATTAGACGTGCTAATTAGGCAAGAACAACGCCCCTAGTGGCCGAAGCACTCCGAACAGCTGGAAGGCGTGGATTACCAGCCCCTACTACAAAGAACTCGAACAAACTCCGCGCAACCAACGCGGCGCTGGTAAAAACCACGCGTCACCTTGCCCAAGAGCTAGCCGAGGTCAAGAAAGAACTGCAAGCACAGCAATCCCAGGCAACCACTGTCCCAGGTCAGCCATCCGAGACATCTACACCCGCCGCTACTTCCGAGCAGAGCATCGACACGCCATCACACCAAAGTACACAATCAATGGACACAGCCCAAGATGCGCCCCAGGAAGAGAAGACCACTGATCCAACCCCCAAGAAACGAGCACGCACGTCATCACAAAACCACACGGAACTGACCTAACTGGAAATTCAGCTGGAAGCCAAAATTGAAACGGCCACCAACGCATACGCCAGCACAGCTGCCGTCACTGACCAACGACTGGCGTGGCTGGAGGAGTTGATCACCACGTCATTCAGCAACATACGAAAGCAGTTCCAATTCATTAAATAGATCCTCAATCCAATAGTCTGCAGCCCTATTTTTGCGGCGCAATTCGCCAACCTCCCATACCTCCAAGAACAGACGCAAGCCCCAACTCCGCTACAACCATGTCCCAGCCCCAAGCCACAATAGGATCGCTACCAGGCCTTACGGTCTGGCAGTGGAACTGCCACAGTTCCACAGTTACAAAAAGAGCAGTGCTGCAACAACATATCACTACAGTAACCAAGAAACCCGACATCATCCTGCTGCAAGAAACGGCGATGGCGACTCCCACCCTGCCTGGGACCGCGCTCACGTTAGTCCGGCTGGGGGACGGGGCGTCTGCACATTCGTTCGCAAAGGGCTCATGTTCGTCGAGCACCAACTAAAACACGGCCACAGCAGGGTGGAATACACCTTCACGAAATCCTTCAAGCAAACAACGGAAGCGCAGCCGTTCATCGCCAACATCTACAGTAATCCCAAGCACCACACACAAAAATTCAAGACTCTACTACACACAGCCAGCACACAAGCCAAAGACAACAAGTTGCTGATTGGAGGGGACTTCAACGGGGCCAATAGAGCATGGGGTTACGTGAAGGACACGGCCAAGGGACGGGACCTATTACAGGATGCTCTGGATCACAACTGTGACCTGATAACGAACCCCGCTCATCCCACCCACATCGGCAACTCCGTAGCACGAGACACCACACCAGACCTTACATTAGTCAAGAACGACCATGCGGGAAAAGTAACATGGCACAACACCGGCGTCGACCTGGGCAGCGATCACTACATCCTCGAAATCACAGTACCCAACCTATTCCGGGGCAACACCAATGTTACACAAGTGGACGGACAGGGACGGTTTCCGTAAGGGACATCCCACTACAGCACAAGACATCACTGACATCGAAACCTGGACGGCAGAGCTCCGCGATGCAGTTCAGTCGGCCACCAAGACCATCGAAACGGACGACGACGTCGTTGCCATGGACAGCCGCCTGGCCCATTTGATCGAGGCCAAACGTTCGACACAGGCACGTTGGAAGCGGCAACGGCTGAACCGCAAATTGAGAAAGAAGGTGGCTGACTTAAACAGGGCCATTGAACACCACTGCAAGGTCCTGTGCCGTCCACCAGTGGAACGAAATCTGCAGCCGACCTGACGGGCAAATGCACCGCGGTTGCACCTGGAATTTAATTCGGCACCTCCTAGACGAAACTAAGACCAAGTCACACCACCGTGACCGCCTGGCCCGCCTCATGCACACCACCACACAACATCAAGGAAAAGACGCTGTTATCAAGAGCCTGGAAGCCAAGTATCTGCCGGACACGCCAACGGAAACCCACCCGGCGTACGGGGGGCAGCCCAACGCGTGGCTCGACCGAGACATTACCACGTCAGAGGTGCGGGTAGCGCTGCACGAGCTCAATACCCGCTCGGCAGTCGCCCTTGATCTCGTTACCAACAAGATGCTACGCAACCTAGATGGTGCATCGATCGAGTCCCTAACCCGTTACTTTAACGAATGCTGGCGTTCGGGCAAGCTCCCCAGACAGTGGAAAACGGCAAGAACGATTTTGATCCCGAAACCGGGCAAACCACCGGATATTGGCAACGTGCGTCCCATCTCGCTCACGTCCTGTGTGGGCAAGGTGCTGGAGCACGCGGTAGCCACCCGTTGGCAGGAATACTTGGAGAAGGATGGCCTCTATCCAGACACGATGATCAGCTTCAGGCAGAGACTCAGCACACAAGACGCCATGTTATAACTCAAACAAGAAATTATCGACAAGACAAAAGACAGCAAAGTAATTGTGGGGCTTGATTTAGAAAGCTCATTCGATAAAATCAAACACTCAGCCATATTAGCACAAGCATCAAGACTTAACATGGGGTAAAGAGCTACAATTATATCAAGGACTTCCTGACCAACCGCACGGTGGAACTGCACGCCGGAGACCTCAAGCTTCCGGAACGCAGCAAGCTCGGCAGCAAGGGTACACAGCAGGGTTCGGTCATCTCGCCATTGCTCTTCAACCTCGCCATGATCGGGGTAGCGAGGGCATTGGAGGGAACCGGCGTCCGGCACACGATCTACGCCGACGACATTACCCTGTGGGCAGCCGGTGGCTCTGACGCCAGCATCGAGCAACAGCTGCAAGTGGCGGTTACCACCATTGAGCAGCACCTTGAAGGCACCGGTCTAGTTTGCTCGCCCGCCAAATCCGAGCTGTTCGTCCTCACCCCGCTACGACGGGGGCGGAAACGCGCTCCCCCTAGGGAGTGCGATCACATCAAGATCGTGACAGAATCAGGGCAACGTATTCCCAAGGTTTCCAAGATCAGGGTCCTGGGTCTCCTGCTAAACAAGAGCGGCCGCAACGACGAGACAATTACCAAGCTTACCACCAAGGGAATGGACGCAATCCGGCTCATGCACCGAGTCTCGACGCGACGGGCGGGCATGCGTGAAGACAGTCTCGTGCGCCTTGTCCAGTCGTTCGAGATCAGTCACATCGCATAAGTTGCGCCCTACCTCAACTGGCACGTCACCGACAGGACCAAGATCAACACGCTGATCAGACGGGCTTATAAGACGGCGCTGGGCTTAACTGAGACCACAAGTACGGCTCGGCTCCTGCAACTCGGTGTCCATAACACCCTAGAGGAAATATCCTAGGCGCAGCTCCCCGCGCAAATGGAGCGCCTCTCCACCACCAAGACGGGCCGCAGTATCCTGGCATCCCTAGGTCACAACTCTCCAGCTCCCAGGCGGCAACCCTGCGAGATCAGCGAGGAGGCGCAGGCCCACATCCGCGTGGAACCCATCCTGAAAAACATGCTCCCTGAGTATATTCAAGAACGGCGGCAGGCGCGGGCCAAGGCCCTACCCGAGCAACACGCCCAAGACCCCCACGCCCGATACGTAGACGTTATCGGAATACCAACGGGAAGGCTTTGCGGCAGTGGTCGTTGCGGCGGCTACCGGCACCAAGACGACGGCAGCGAGCGTGCAGTGCACATACGCCACAGACGCCGAGGAGGTTGCCATCGCTCTGGCCATCTCCGAGAACGAGTGTCGCACCGTGCTCAGCGACTCGAGGAACGCCGTGCGTAACTTTGCGAAGGCGGCTGCCGTCATCGCCAAGCTCACGTTCCAAGACGAAGGCAGCACCATCCGTATCAAATGGTTCCCCGCTCACGCGGGCGAGTGTGCATCTTCACCGAACCACAACAAGACGGCCCATTCGGCGGCGCGACCGCTTACCCTCCGCTCCCCCGAGAGTGACCGTTCCGTGTTTGTGTGATTCGAAACCAAGGACCGAATGGCCAGTTATGATGAAGTGACTAAGTCTTATTGCCTAGCTCGACGGATCATCCCGCCTCCTCACCCGGCACTCAGTCGGGAGGAGGCCGTCATCCTAACAGCGCTTTCCATTGGGCGAACAGGAGCACTTCTAACTGCACCCAAAGTGCTCTCGCGAGTTCTGGCGTCGTCCAGTGGTCGGGCAGGAGCAAGGGCGTTGTGTTTCATTGGTCGATGAGGAGCACTTTTTTGGCGCCGAGGGCAGCCGAGAGCAGTTCTCGGTGCTCCGTCGCCACCGGCGGAGTAACAGGGAAGGCCGAGGAAGTCACATGACCTGTTTTGCGTCACTTCTGGTTTTATCCCCGGGTGGCGGAGAAAAAATGGCGGAATCCAGCAAGCCGCGATAGTCGCTCAGTGCGTACGGCAGCAGCTAAGCGCGGCCGTCTGGACAAGGAATTGCTGCTACTTTTAGATGATGAAAGCACCACAGATTCAAACGCAAGCTCATCATCAGCAGCAGCAGCAGCAGCGACGACGACGAGGATTTGACATTGCATGAGTTTATGTTCGAGCACCTGTTCACCCCGCCCGGAGCAGCGACCGAAGGTAGAGTCGTATTCTGGAAAAGACGGTGGACGCTGTTATCGTTCGCAGCTAATTTTTGGGAGACACTATGGTGACCCCTTTATCATGAACATGAACATCCGCTCGGCTTCTTCATTAGTCTCCATGCGGAAGGCAGACACAAAACCACCGGCACGTATCTGGCAAAACTGGCGAGGAATAACTGCGTGCGGACATCACGAGCGCGCGAAATGCTCCGGTACAGTGAACTAGAATATTCGAGTTCACTGTAGCTCCGGGAAGCGAGCGCGGGAAACGTTTGGTCCCATGACTCTTGACATCTCGCCCTCCCCCTCTTTTCACTGCTCCCGGAGCAGCGCGAATGTTTCATTAGCGGAACGAAAGCACACGTCCCCGTTACTCCCGTGTGCTGCTCTGGCTGCTCACTGCACTTGCTCCTGTTCGCCCAATGGAATTCGCCATATGGCAGCTACAGACCGGGTCACTCCCCGCTCCGGATGTTCTACACGTGCTTCACCCAGAACTCTATATAAATTCCGCGCGTCGTCCGCCAAAAAAAATTGATAAACCAGGCAATCATTAAGCGTTTTCAGCACTCGGAAACGATCGGCGCGCACGTCGGCCGTGCCTGTGAACACGCCGGCGAGCCTGCCCGCACGGAACTGCAAGAAGCTCGAACCGGCCCAGACGACGGCAGCAACAGCTTATCGCCGCTCTTCGAAATCAATCTGATCGCGGAAAAGAACTTCCACATGCGAGAAAGTGGATGTTAGTGCGGTAAAAAAATTTCCTATGGATTGTAACTTGCAGTTGTAGAGATAGCGGCGGTCAAATATCCACCGCGATGCTAAGCCTAAAGTTCCCAACACCAGCAGACCTGAGCAAACCAAGCCGGTTGCGAGCAGTTGGGGAAGCCCCTATCCTCATTGCGCGCGATTGCGTCGCGTGTGGGTCTGAAGCGACTGCAACAACGATATTTAGTTTTGTCTACACTGCGTCTCTTTTCTTTTTTCTCGCTAAGTAAAAGCGTGGTACTTATTTTTGTTACGCTCGCAACCAAGTGACCGTGGTCACCACAATCGGAATTTTGTATGTAACAGACAAAACCGCAGTTTGTGATAATCGCGGTTAAAGTTTCCTAACCACTGTTAAACTTGACTGCGGTTACCTCCGTTTCCAAATTTTCAGACTGGCGTCTCACAGCCCTAATACAGGTTTCTCGGGGTTGCCTGTCTCGCGTAGCTGACGGGAAGCGCAAAAAACGCTGGTTCTTGTCACCCTTGGCCCAAGAGGTGAACTTGTACGCAGCACACGAAAGCGGCATTGCATTCAAACGACACAAAACTGGCTAGATATTTGCAGTCAAGTTTCCGACGATACATGGGTCTCAGCCGAGTATCGGTGGATGCTGCAGATGGACGGTGCAGTGGCCCTCCAAACAGTTTCTCGCGTTCACCGCTAGGTCTTCGCGCATGCGCCATGGCGTCTTAAAAAAGGCGGATTGAATTATATCGGATTGGATTGGATTGGATTGAATTAGATTGGATTGGAATTGTATATGCTGTACACACGCGTTGTCACTCATTTACATGCGCGAGTGGGCAATACCACGGGTGATTTACGGTAGGAAAGATCCCCAGTGTTTCGCCCACTCGTCATGATTCACTTCGCGGAGATGCGTGATTTTTAGATGCGACGCATCTCTAGCTCTAGGCTATGTTCCTCCAGCGTCGTTGTCGCGGCGTTGTCCGCACGCTCACTGCACATGCGCAACTCTCCTCCGTTCTTCTCTCCGACAGCTGTGCGCAACACTCTCACTCCATCTCATTATCATAACAACAGCTGCGCGTGTGCGCTTCGCTGCTCTGGGTGCGCGCATGTGTGCGCATACGCGCGACTCTCTCCCTCGGCTCCTCTCCTTCCAAAAGCGGGAATATAAGCAGGGGAGCGCACGGCGCCGGATCAGTCCAGCGCTCGCTCTCGCACTTGACTTGACTTTGCTTGACGATACCTCCGTGCAAGATCTTCCGATGAAGACGTGATGGAAGCGACAGTCCATTCAGTGAGTGGACTGACGCAATCCAATACCAGCGTCAGTCAAACGCTCCCCCCTGATGGGTCGCATCACATCAGGGGTCCCTCGTGGGA
Source organism: Haemaphysalis longicornis (assembly GCA_013339765.2). Lineage (NCBI taxonomy): Eukaryota > Metazoa > Arthropoda > Arachnida > Ixodida > Ixodidae > Haemaphysalis > Haemaphysalis longicornis. The sequence continues at coordinate 73,933,415 of CM023453.1, forward strand.
AGATGGGCGTAATTTTTTTTTTACGCGAAATCGATACTTTGCTAGTGTGTCTGAAGGACGCGACCGTCCGGCGCCATGGGCGTAGGCAGCCTTCTCATCTTAAGAGGCTGAATCTTAATTTATTGTGGAATGAAGAGGGCGAGGACCGAGAAGGGGCGATTTTTCTGAGGTGGCCGGGGGGAATGGAGGACCTTTTTTGCACCCCTCTTCTGACGCACATAGCTGGCGTGTGCACCGAACGGGCACACACCCGGATATCGTTTTAAAAAAGTGATTGATTGATTGATTGATTGATTGATGATTGATTGATGATTGGTTGTGATTGGTTGATTGATTGATGATTGATGATTGATTGATTGATTGATTATTGATGAATGTGATGATTGATTGATCTTATTGATTGATTGATGATGATTGATTGATTGATTGATTGATTGTAGGGTTTAACACGCCGATGCAACGCAGGCGATGAGGCGCGCCGTAGTGGAGGGCTCCGATTAATTTTGACCACCTGGGGATCTTTAACGTGCGCCGAAATCTCGTACACACGGGCGTTTTTGCTTTTCGCCTCTAAAAAAAACTGCCCACAGCTGTTAATCCTTTGCTAAACAATTTCACACCATTCCACGCGTTTCACAGCGCGCGTACACATGGAAGAACAAAACAAAAAAATTCAAGCAATTTTGTTTGATCGCATGAAAAAAAAAATGAGAAAGAAAAAGCACTTGCGTGCACTGTTTTATACACTCTCAACCAAATGGACTAAAAGTTCGTCTTGTGGGGGCTAACGGCCTTTGTCAGAATCATTACTCCGTTTGGGGACTAAATGTGAGCGGACAAATGATTAGTCCGCCACGCGGTTGGTCCGATTCGATACTTTCCAAGGATGAACTGCTGAAATGCAGTGACAGAAAATGAAAAAAAAAACAGCACCAGCAGGGTTCGAACCACCAGCTACCGTATTGAAGTATACAGCGTGCAGCGCTGTTCACAACGCGATAGATACATTCCAACTGGTGTCCGAATGTTCTTCCCTGTAAACGAGCGTGACCGAGGTTTGCGCTGAGAGACTTTGCACTTTGCTAATGGTAGCAATATTGCTCAGTTCGATTCTAAGTAGACCCTGACAACCATAGTTCTTTCTCGTAAAGAACAATCAACTCGCCACCTAGTTGAGACAGCTGGCTGGGTGATCGGTAGAATCCTTTGTTTTCGCTTAAATTAGCGCAAACTAAGTATATTCTTAGTGTTCGCTACATATGTGAAGTGCTCCAGGTATGGTATGTGAAAGTGGTCGTCTGTGTGAGTGACAGGTTAGGGAAAAACGCATGTTTTCCTGCATAGGCGAAAGCAAATTCGGTGTTGGTTAGCTATGAATTGTTCAAGTTAGCGTTGCTAGAAGATCATGACTGAGAAATGCAGCCGTATATGCACCACTGTAGCAGCTTTGGTGCACAAGCCGGGTGGCCTAATAGTGGCAAGGTAGGTAATTATGTACCGAGTGCAAAACATAACTTCGAGACACATAGCTGTAGCTAGCATTTTTCGTTTACAGTTTTCACCACCAATAATGCGTTTTTTTTCGTCTCTTAAACACTGATATTCATTACGCTTAGGCATACACGTTTGCTGTTGTCACTAATATCTGCGTTATTGTTGAAGCGCTTGAAATCATCTAGTGGCCGTTATTACCTCGCCCAAATCGCATGCTAGACAGCGTACAACCTAACCTCACAGAGAAGCGTTTGTCCATCGCGCTTCGCCGCTCCCCGCCATTACCCACCGCTCGATTAACCATAGGCGTTTTTCATATAACTAGCATCGATATTTTTGATCGTGGCACTATGTAAAATACAAACTGTCGGCAATGATTGTGTTTTGGAAATCTAAAACTGTCCACAGACGTATCCGCGTAATAGCAATAGTGACACCATCACAGGGGATTAACCAGGCAGTAAAGAGACTAAATGCATGCGTTTCGGCTTACCGTTACTCCTTATCAATCGGCGGGGACAAACATATATTCTGCATTTGTGCACACACCCCCCGCTCTGCCACAGTTACTCCAGTTGAAGGTGAATGGTTGCCGGCAAAGACTAACGGCCGTATTTGAGTCCCTATTTGGTCCTTTTGCCTAAGAGTGTATAGTGCATCGATAAAAATACGACAAACAAACAAAATGAAACACTCGGTTCGCAATTAATTCCCTTTGGCCTACGACTAATAGCGCACGTGTAACAAAAAAAGAAAAAAAACAAGAGTGCGCCAGAAATTTTGCACGCAGTCTTTGTTGGCCTTCATCTTACGGGTAGGCAGTATAGCACACTATAAAATAGTCGCTATTGAAAAAGTAGCTGAAGTGAGTCTGCATGTACCAAAGTTGTAGATTATAGTGGACTTAGGCAGGGGGCTCGGCGACGAAACCTAGCAAAATGAAAAGTATTGGCGGCAGAATATACTGAAAAATCATGACAATAATTTTGATTCGTACTTTACGTGAACATATTTACGTGGTAGTTTTTGTTGTGTTCAGACAACAAGCCCGGAAGGCGTCACGGTACAGGCAATTCTTCTTAGATGCGACTGCATATGATTCACTCCCCTTGTCCCTCCATCCGGCGTTGTTGTTGTCCGTCCACCAACCATCCCCCATTCTCCTCGCCGCGCGAGCTGCGCTCTCCGCCACTCGCCCCCTCTCTCTCCGATAGCGAATCCTCTCTCGCGAGGGGCATTTGGTTGGATTCGATTGGCTTGGCTTGGCTTGGCTTGGCTGGGATGAATTGGATTGGATTGATTGGATTGGATTAAAGTGGATTGTTGTTGATTTGTGTTGCGTCATAGCCCTGGCACGTTGCGTCATAGCCGCGTGGCAGGGGGTTCACGGCACCTTTCACGCGATGAGACAATCAACCTAACGGAAACAAACAACGGAACCCCCTATTTGCGTCGCATCTACACAGGGGTTCCCGCCGAGGGGAGGTGGCAGAGTAATATTTTCTTTTCATCAGGTTCCGGTCGCTTCGGTACGGGGTCAGTGGCTCAAAAACATATCCCCAAGATAACTGTGGTTCTAAACGCAAGAAGTTACTTGGGACGTCTGCCTTCCACAAGTTTGCCGTTTGTTAGTCTTGCAAGCCACCCCTACGGAGCTCCTACGACAGAATCTCTGCGCGCTACCCGCAAGCAGGCAGTGTTTCCCGGTCCCCCACCTCGCCCTCTCCCGTGAAGCCGCATCTGTGGTCCGGAAAGCAAAAACCTCATCTCTTATCACTGCATCCCGTATCCACTACATGCAGCATGGCATCCTCTCGCGTCGCACTTGCCATCAGTACGACACCTTTACTGGGAGTGCCATCCGCCAGACCTACCAACACGCCTGCGTTCCCGCATCGCTTCCTGGGAGGACTGGTTGAACCGGGTCCTGGCGTAGATGTCAAATCGACGCAAGAACTTCTGGCGGCCCACTGCCTTCGTGTTAGTGCGGACCTCTGGGAGTTCTACGGACCAGCCGTCTCCTAATGAAGAGACTGTGGCGCGACGGCCCGGACTAGGGCTGTTTAAAGAATAAAGTAAGTTCTCTCTCTCTCTCTCTCTCTCTTCTCTCCATCACGATAAGGGAATTTCAATTCCACTGCCTATACACAAAGATAAAGACAACATCCGGACGGTTATATAGAGGCGGCTATTATGCCCTGAGGAGTGTGTCTTAATCACGATATACTTCTTAAATTTCATGCTTTCAATTTTTTGTTTGGTATTATTTGTTTTATTTTTTGTCTACCCCCCCCCCCCTCTTCCCGAACCGAAATTCTGCGTAAGCCACTGCCAAGGGACATCGCCAGTAGCCCTAACGCTACCGAGGGGAGAATGGTGAGCGAAAAAGACGATTAAAGTTTACAATCGCGCTCAAATGCAAGTAGATTCACAACGTTCATATGGTTCTCAAATAACGTGAAAACTAGCAGTACAGTCCGAAGAAATGAAATTCAAACGTGTAAATATGAACTAGGGAACACAAATAGCGCAATTCCTTTCGAGGCAAGCCAGAATGTCGCGCCGCTTCATAAACAAACAAATCCTGAAAATGTGACTTTCAAAATGTCCCCAACTTTGTAATTTTTATAACACTATTCTTCGATTCTGCATGGTCTGGTTTATTTTTTAGGGTTCACGTTTCATTTTTCCATGACTGTATATGTAACCAGTGTGACATATATCTGTTTATAATATACCGCAACAATATTGGGGTTTTTGTGATGCTGACTCGACTCTGTATGCCTCCGACGTTCGATGGTGTTGAGGTTGTCGGGTCATGTTACTTGTGTCAATGTATTCCGCTTAGTGGCGGGTTCTCGGCCGGAATGGAATTCTCGTAAATGATTCTCGACTAATAGTGTTCCACCTTCTTAAAACAAACATTCTAAAGTGGCGAACGATCTGCATAATATTTTAACTATTCCGCCCGAGCAGCTTCATTTTTTATGTCTTGCTGTCGCTGATTTGTTGTGTTCTTTAAAATTAAGGCATATCTGAAAAAAAAAGCACACTCTCTTCAACGGGTTTTATTCAAACAGGCAGTGTCCAACAAAACATTTCCAAGCAATGGCAGTGCTTAGGACAGTTTCGGGCAGGCAGGCAACGCTTGGGTAAGGCAGTCGGAAATGCCCTATGAAAGTGATGCTTCCTGCTTCCTTCACTTGGATAAATTGTAACAAATCAATCGCGGAGTTTGCCTTTGTGGTTTGTGCAAAACCCATTTTGACGCTTCGTTCTCACTGACAGATAAAATACCTGCTCCTGCTCAATTCACTTGCTTACATTTACCCATCCACCTGAGTTTCGAATATTATACCTGCGATTTACTGACTGTCATACCATGCATACGAACACCAAAAATGTTGTTGGTGATGCGATTCTTTTTGAACTATATGGGGTTCCGTCCTTATCTTGGTTTTGATGCTAACGTATTGCCACTCATTTAGTATAAGTGTGTAGTTTAGTTTAAGTGCTTAGTATAAGCTTTTCGGTGCCCTGAGTTCCAGCCCATTTGTCTGTGATATCTTTTCTGTGTATGTTAATGAAAAAACTGAAAACCGCTGGTAACCGGGGTACCAAAGTGGTTTTCAAAATGCGGACCTATTAACACATGACCGGTTACTCGATGCAGGATTACCCTAACATTTGGTGGCGAGAAATGGATTCCGACAGCGCATGATATTAAATATTAGGCATACAATGATGTAGGCCGTGATCCCACATTAAAGATAAAACACGCGGATGATGATCATAATGACAGCGACAACGGCGACGACAACAGAAAGACGACAAAAACAACCCAAACGAGATGAGCTAGAAGTTTAGAAGGAGCATGAGGAGAAAAAGGAATGAGCTTTTTTACCATTACAGGAATTGTCACGTAGGCGAGAGTTAGTTACATGTTTGTTTGTTTGTTTTATCACGAATTTATTTAATAATTTACACTTGCTGCTCTATTTATAAGTGAGGCGTAGCTGGAGTCGGTACACCAAAACCGTACATTAAGCATAAAAACATCACACAAAAACACCGTTGTAGTGATGTACAAACTATGGTAAGACAATTTTAGCGCAGATTGTTCATTTTATTTGTTCCGATGACAAACTATCTAGGCTACTTTAAATATCGACAACACTAAGAAAAATAACAAATTATATCTGTGAAATGCGGTTGAAGGGATATAAATATCTGTGGCTGAGAGCAGTGCGTCGTACGCCAAGTGAAGTGACTGAAAACGTCAGGGCTCATATACAGCCGTGCTTGTCTATAATTTGTTCTAGAAAAGCAGTACGCGCACCGGTGTGCCGATGAGCGAGGTGTTATATTGTTAATGCGTTTGTGGAGACAAGAGAAAAAAAGCGATGATGTCAAATAAAACACTGCAATCTCGATTTTTCATAGGTTATTTTCGAGGTAGCTCCTAGTTATATCCGTTTTTCGTTGGCCCGGTAACATACTTCACTTGCTGCACCGCACGACAATGTGCCCCTCCTTGGTTCGACTTCACTCCCGTAGTGAATTCGGTGACACGTTGCTTCTTTCTTCTGTAGCAAGCTATTCAGGGAAAGCATAACTTGTTTTCACCAAAGTGAACAGTGTCTCTGCGGCCGCCGATGTGACCTTACTACCAGGAAAGAGGTGTTGCGAGAGTATGCACCGTCCCGTCTCTGCCGTGACGATGAAAACGTCTGTAAAGGTGCAATGAGACAAAACGCAAGTCGAAATTTTCTCTTGCCGTCAGGCGGCCGTAACGAGTGTCTTATATTTCAAGTGCGGTTTTATTTCTCTCATGGTTCGCCAATCCCGGTTTGCATACTGCGGCCGTTTTTTACCGAACTGTTAAACTAAGATTTACGTGCTGACGCTGAAAAGCGCGTGACAAAGGGAGCCCTTTCCTATGTACTTTCTTACGAGAAGTATTGAAGAAGGAGCGTAGATCCTTCTCGCAGGTGCCTGTAGGTTGCAGCCAATGGGTATTGGATAGCGTTCGTACGAGAAATTCCACAGTCGGACATGAATGGGGTAAGCACAATCACTTGCTTAAAATATTTTTTCTCGGTTGCATCCACAGTCTAGAGAACAGTGATACGAATTGTACAACAGGAATTGTCCCTTGGAATTATGCACAGCACGCATTATTCAGCCAGCTTAATCAGGTCTCCTAGCCAGACCCTACCAATGTTGTCTGGTATTGCTGCTTTGGTGACAACTGTTATAATCGTTTATGTAAGGAATGGGGCGTGGGGTTTTATTTGCTGCTGACAAGAGTCCGAGCAGTCAGTGCGCATAACAAAAAACCTATGTTCCGATGCTTCTGAGTGTGGGTAAGGGCAAACACGCATGTTTTGTGTAGCTCGCATGCAGCGATTTCTGCCATATCCTTTAGGGCAAGCCAAACGTTCACAGCGTTTGTAGTCGCCCACTTATAAGAGCCGCATATTGTACGACAACCGTACATTAAAGCCCGAGACACATGGACGACTGGCGCACGCGATTCGTATGTGACTGATCGTTACGATTGATCGTTAGGGCCGGTTTTGGCGTCCTTCGCTGGTCGGAGGAGGCTCACGACGTGCGACTGGCAAGCCAGATGCAGTCGTGCCATCGTTGCGATCGTCGTGAGGCCACAGCCAATGAGAGCCCGCTGAGCCCCACAGCACGCAACCGGCTTGCGTTGCTGGGGTTTCGGCTCGGCTGATGGGAACTTTAGGCTTAGCATCCTTACAGATATTTGATCGCCGCTAACTGTGCAACTGCGAATGACAATCCGTAACACAACTTTTCACCACACTACCATCTCCTTTCTCGCATGTGGAACTTTATTTCAGCTATAATTTCCGTTTGGGCCATCGGTGACCAAGATATCTGCGTAGCCTGTTTCGATGTTTCCGCGCAGGTAGCGCCATCTCTCGGCCGCTCGACGCACCACGCGCTGGGGCGCAGGGGCTCTGCGAATCTCGGAGGCCATGCGCGGCGTCCGGTCGGACCACCGACCTCCGCGGCCGGTCAGCGAAGGCTGACAGATCGCGGTAGATATCTGATCGCCGCTTTGAAATAAGCCCTGGTAATAATCCCTAGCACAATTTTTCACAACACTAACACCTACTTTCTCGCATGTGGAACTTCTTTTAGCGATCAGATTGTTTCGGAAGAGCAGCGACAAGCGGTTGCTACCGTGGTCTGCGCCGGTTCGAGCCGCTGAGTGTGCCGAGCTGGCAGGCGCGGCCGGCGTGTGCGCGGACTGTTTCCGAAGGCAGAAAACGCTACGAGATTGCCTGCTTTATCATTTCTTGTGAATGACGCGCGTAATCTACAAATTCAGCTCAGCGATCGTCGTAGTTGATCGGGTGAGTCGAGGAACGAGCCGCAGGTTTCAGCGGTACCTGCAGCATGGACGAGCGGATTCATGGGTGTTAAGGTTTTCACACCGCTGTAGTGAACATATAAAAATGTAATGTATAACTTATAGCACTATTAATTTTCACTTCAAGTTGATAAATGTTTTCTTTTCTTGCTCGGATTTCCCTTGCACATATATTAATCGGCCTGAGTGCGCCCAAACAGGGAGGCAACCATGGAGCAAAAACAGTGGGCGGAGCGGCACCGACGACGCATCGCACGCGCGCATCGGCCATGTGTCTCAAATTCACGCATACGACTAGTCGTGGCGACAGTCGTAACGATCAGTCGCATGCGATTCGTATGCACCAATCATCCATGTGTCTCGCGCTTAAAAGGCAACTTGCCCTTCACACACCCTGCGTGCCGTATGTGTGGCCTGGGCAAATTGATTCGCCCTAATTACCTACCACAGAGTGATTATTTGGCCCCTCATTTTAAGGAAAACGGACATAACGATGCAAAAAAGAATACTACTCGGGCGATGCCCAGCGTGTTACTCAGCACCGCAGTCACCGAGTCATCACTACGAGTGTAACCGAAACACGAGCTTAAATGCAGCCATAAAAATGGCTAAAAACAACAACCGCTTGTTTTCTTTAAAGTGTTAATTTTATGCTGGTTCTACTTTCCCAGAGAGCTCATTCGCTCGCCCCAAGCAAATGGTTATTTCCGTTATGTTTTGTTTGCAGTATAAAAAGCAATTCGTACGCGGCAAGGACGCGATTGCCCTTCCAAAATGGCCTTCGTGCGCAAGGGCTTTTTTTTCTGGAATCTAACGCTCAGAAGAAAGGGCTCTCATTTTAAGAAGAAACCAATGTCACCATTCAGCTGCACTCACTTCGTCCCCTTCGAGCTAACCACGATTTCAGCGCTGTGGCTAGTGATGTCGTCGACGCTGCTCGACATCATTCAGCGTTCAATGGAAGCATAGTGCATTATAGCTAGTAATAGCGCCCTATGCCTCTATGACAAAACACGGCTAGGCTGCAACGAAGAATTCTTAGCCCGAAAGCAAGAGTAAATAGTGGCACAAACCGGCATTCGCCGGTAAGGGTGATTGCTTTGTACGTTGTTTTGATACTACGCCGCGTGCTTCGAGTTGTGAATTGTGCAAGTGTGCATGCATACAGCTTGTGACGTCACAGGTTTCATAGCGCCACAGCTGCTGGCCCCCCTCCTCCCCTTTTTATTCCAGGCGTGATCCAGGCTTACACTTGCCTGTACATAGCAGTTGTTAGAAGCGCCACGCTGTGCAGCAGATGGATCGACGAAGGTAAACATGAGCGGAGGCAGCAGAGTACCGAGAATGCCACCGCCCTTAACGACCTAGAAGGCGTAAACACTTTCGCGTTAGAAATGTAATGATTGGGTGACTGAGAATAAAGAATCCCGCTCATATTTATTATTTATTATTCATTTATTTTTATTTATTTATTTATTTGTTGTTTGTTTGTTTGTTTGTTTGCAAGCCCCCGCAAACAGAACTAGGCCTTTATCGGTGGTGCACTATAAAAGCACAGCCTCCCAAATTTTTAATAATATAGCGGCAGCGACGACCTACGGCGTGCCAGCAGCTTATCACGGGCTCAGAAGCGAAATAGCGAGAGTAGGCGCACGCGCATAAGGCTATCTGTTGCATGAGTGTCGTCTGCTAAGCTGTTTTCTTGAGAGTGGCACACCCCCTGTACTGCATTTTAATGACGTTGTGCCCCACGCTTCTCAGCTACCTTTGGCGGCAGTGAAACGGCCTTGCATGTTATGAATAACAGGGGGTGTGTTGCCCTGAAGAACAGCGGGCAACGACGCTCCCACAACAAAGTTCTATGCGCGTGCGCGTCCCCTAGCCGATTTTGCCGGGAACACCGTGATAAGGCGCTGACATGCCGATCGGTCGTCGCTCCCGCTATATTATTAAAAATTGGAAAGGGTGTAAAAAAATACACAGAAAAACAAACAATAAATAATCGGTGCTGATTGCGAATTACAGTGCGGCACGAAATACAGTGTAGCCCCACATGCCCGCGCCAACGCATGCACATACGCATAGAGGCACGCCTACAGATACAAATATACAAATCAAAATGAAGATAGATGTAGCCTTACGGTCAGGTGTATCAGCACGTACAAAGATAGGATGCATGACAAAGTACTGGCACCTGCATACATTCACGATCTGAACGATCAGTTTGTGAAATTTGCCACGCCGTACGATACTCAGGAAGACAGATATTGGGAAATACAGCTTATAAATAACATTGATATATATCATATGCACAACCAATACGCGCGCGCCCGAACACGCGCATTCACACACACTTAGAAAATTATATTTAAAAATTGAAAATTAGGTGTGAATACTTCCAGAGAGAACCGAGCAGGATTTTTTTTCTTTCGATATGCATATGCCCAAAAGGAGCATAGTATTGAGGGGAGGTGTGGTCGATGTCGTATTTAAATTCGTGCATTTTTCAGAGCACGATTTCGAATTCGTGCATTTTTTTTTGTGCTTCCCGATATGTGAAATAAAATGCCAGAAAAACGGTTGTTACAAAGCACGGGAATAAACACCAGTGGGAATTTCACATAACGAGATCATTCTGCTCGATTCTAATAGGGCACATTCGACACACTAAAACATGCGTCATGCACGTAACGCATCAGTTTTAGTACCCCTCAACAAGCTTTCTGTTGCTCCGGCGAAACTGCAGTGCAGGCCGGAAACAACCCCTTCCCCAAGTTCCACACATTGGTTAAATTTTCACGATGAAAACTGATCGTCAAGCAATAAGCCAAAAAAATCGCGCCAATCCCCCCCCGTGAATGTGGTTTGGGAAAACAAAGCTGTAAATGGACCCATAACGATTACCCATGCGACGTCACTTAAATTCACTCCCTCGCCCACAAATAGTAAAAAAAAAAGAGAAGTGAAATGCACCTAACCCAACCCTTTAT